>JAQSUU010000028.1:1200000-1587904 GCA_038087645.1 Saccharum hybrid cultivar R570 | reverse complement strand
GCACTTATGCAGCGTGTCCAACTATATTTCATGCACATGTTTTCCCAAATGCTGGACAACTTATATTGACAGATCCCTGGATTTCACCAAAATGTCAGGTTCATTTTTTAGAGCACTCAGCCATGACAAATGTTGGACAACTTATATTGACAGCTCCAAGGTCCGATTCGTTTGTTTGTTTTTGTAGATATGGAAAATACAAGCCCATTGTTGATCTAGCAAGATGTTAAATCTCTTTCTCTGTTTAACATACTGAGTAGTGAGCAGAGGTATAACATGTTTTTTTTTGGTTTGGCAGCCAGAAGTGTGGTAAGCAAAACATCCAGCTAGCGTACCATAACGTATGCAGAGGTGAATTTTGGCCGCTCAATCTCTCGTGCCACTAGGTCTGGTTGTTAAACATTGATATGTTGGATTGTTACTGATTCGGGTTGCCGCTGCTTAATGCAGATTATTCCAACGATTGAAAAATATATCTCTGAATATACACTACACTATATCTTTGAATATACTTGGATCGAGGAGGCAAATGAATGTGTGTTTTCAAAAAGCGTGAATGGTGTTTTACTTCAACTCTCTGTAATTATAGGCATCACCAACATGGAAGATGGCAAGCACGGATTGGACGAGTTGCAGAGAACAAGAATCTCTACTTGGGAACCTTCAGTAAGTAGCAGAGATGTTTTTTTCATTGTATATAGAGTACTCCTATATATATATTCACCACAAACAAGCATATTCATAGTATAGCACACGGTTAAGTTATTTTATCTTGATTCAGTGTATGCAAATGCAGTCGAGATCCCACAGTTTATTCTTCACTGCAGAGTTATATTACTTGGAGCAAACAAACACTTTGTATATTAAATATTTGGAAGTACTTATTATAATTTTGGTTCACAAATAAAAACAACAATGAGCTAATGCTTCCTAAGGCAAAATTTGGGACTCCAGTTTTTTTTTTTTGAGCAATCATGGGCTATTTTTGTGTGTTGCTCTTGGATTGAATATCAATTTCCCCAAACTGTTTCAGATTACCTGGTCACTGCAGCATGCCTGTCTGTGTGTTACTAATCCTGTGTCATTTTAGTATGGTAATTTTGTGGTCATATTTTACCTATATTGTTTTAGAGAGTGCACACGAGCCTTCATCTTGGCAACAGCAGGTTGTGACAATCACCATCTATCACATTTTTTTTATTTTGTTGTTAAGTTCTATCTTTATCAGATTAGAATTTTCTCAAGCATCTTCAATCCTTAGCTGCCCATATAGTAAATTTGACATATCACTGATCTCCATGGGTGAAAACCAATATAGTTTCAATGAAGGTTGATTCCTGTATGATGACCTGGATAGTTAATACTATTTACTTAGTGACTCGGTGTTGTTTATAAATGTCGATCTTTCTCAGTTGCTTTTTCCCCGAAATATGCAGGAACTAAGCCTTTATGATTGCGTAAAATTGCCACTGCCTGTGCTAGCCTCAGCCACCTGGGCAGCTGACGAGCATGCAACAAGTTGTGACTAATGACTAATCCCCATCTAGGCCTGTAGAGGCAGCCCTGAGGTGAGCAACAATCCATCAGTCAATTTGTTACTTAAATCCATCTAATCAGGAAAGTTATGATTCGAAAATTGTACTTCAATCCATCAATCAATTCAAAAATTTGAGGTTGGTTATGAAATTTCTGTTTCTCATGTTTGTAGCTTTTTGAATTGCATATTGGTAAATGGAGGTTCCAGTCTGATGCAGTAGTGGCGACAAGAGGAGGCCACCAGCAGAAGTCAGTGGTGACAAGAGAAGGCCACCAGTGGAAATCACATCCGAGACCTCCTGCCTGGCCCATGGATATCTGAATCCAGGATATCAATGACATCTTGCCTTGCTGATAAAGCAAAAGCTACTTCCTCTCAAATTTTTGGCTCCCATTGCAACGCTGGTAAATGCAGAAGTTCCTTGTCCTTGTCATAATCAGGGAGGTGTGCTTCACATCAAGGCCATAGATCACCACAAGATGCTGACGTGCTGAACTGAACTTTAGGAATAGCTAAATAACTCCAGTGAGATGCGTCCCCACTAGCACCTGTTTATCTTTCTTTTTGATATAAATATGAGAAATTTTATCCATGTATATTAAGGGTAGCACAAGAGATACAAATGTAGTAGTATATACTGGTTTTCATTCTTGCTGCATTTTAAACTCTAGCTACATTTTATGGAATGTCTTTTTACTTCAGTCACTTTTTTGACAGGATGTGCAAATGCCATGCATTATTAAGTTCTTTTTGTGCTTCTCCCTTTGAGGCACATGGAGGTTTTTTGTGCTTGTCGATTTGAGGCACATGGAGAATAATAGGTATTGATCAGCTGTAGTTGTAGGTATTGAAATTAAGTTCTTTCCTCTTTTTTTTTTTGTTCTGAATGCAATAAGGTATCTTACTGCCTTGTAAGAAGCATCTGCTCAAGGTCTCAAGTTCACTGAACCACGCCCAGTGTGATTGTTTGCAATTCTTCAGGTGTCATGTACTGCTGTATTGACATATTGGCCTTTTACTTCAGCTTTACTTTCAATTACTAATATTTGATATCTCTTAAAATTTCAGCGCCTGGCAGTAAGAAAACGGAAAGAGAAAAGGAGTAGATGAGTTGGAGAATCACTGAAAGTTGTGCTAAAAAAACACAAAAAGGATATATTGTTTTTAAGAGTAATACAAGCCGTCATCCAAAGAAATGAACCGTACTTGATATATTGTCTAATTGCAGCAAACAAGTCTGTTGACACTTTTCTTTTCAGTTGTTGTATTTTGAGCTTGAGGACAACCGCCCCTGCCCCTCCCGCCACCCCCCCCCCCCCCCCCCACCCCTCCAAAAAAAAAAGATTAACCCTGTCGACAAATGGGGGAGACAAAATACAGTGTCCTTCTAGATATACATCACATCAACACACATCACGCCAGGCTAAACACGCCATTATTTTACACTGGCTCAGCCTCCTGCACGGCCGAGGCGCTTGCAGTCTTCAGGGTCTATGCAGTTGAAGCTGCGGTGGTTGGGCCGGCTGACACGCTCTGGAGGTAACGCTCAACGACGTCGAGGCCGCAGAGCTCCTTGACGACGGGCATCGTCGCCGGCACGTCCATCTGGAACGTGACAGCGGAGTTCGCGGGACCGGTGCAGACAGAGAACTCCTTCCTGGCGGCCCTGATGGCCTCCCTCATCGCGCAGTGCATCGAGGACGCGAGAAGAAGCGGTGCCTCGCCTGACGCTGCAAAGATCAAATCCAGAGTATGTCAGGGTCGCAGGCAGCCACTGTTGCCTTGTTGGTGAGCTCAAGTTGCAGTATTTTGTCAGTTCTCAGGAGGTTCAGAAAAGTCTGCAACAACCAAGAATGTACTGAGGGGATGACACATTGTGAGAGTAGTTTCACCTTTGGATGAAAGGACACGCTTCTTGTCGGGGGCGCTGTTGATCAGCTCGACATTGAACTGCTTCGGGATGGTGTCCACCGTGGGGATCTTGTACGTCCATGTGCCGTCATGGATGACCATGCCGTCGACGTTCGTCTTGTACTCGTCTGTGAAGAAGCCTACTCCTTGGATGAATCCGCCTTCCACCTGAGTCAATCAATAACAGTGTTCAGAGCAGCGTCTTTCTATTGGCAACAGTCTACAACATCAGGTTTTGTTTGAGGCTAACCTGGCCCAGGTCTACTGCAGGGTTCAGGCTAGTCATGAACAAGGTCGCTCCGTAGGATCGTGGTTGCTCCTGTCAGTACATCAACTTCCACCTGTGATGAAGTTTTCAATCATGTCTCAGCTTCGAGAAGAACTGAAACTGCAGCCTCCAACAATTTGGCTTGTTAATTGCATTTACAGTGTCATTATAGCAATTTGGATCAGGGGTACCTCACTAATGCTAGCTCCATAGTTCAAGTAACTACTGGAAGTTGGATCAGGGTTCCAGTATGCATGCGCCGATAAGTTCACACTTGCCATACTTGCCTGCAAATGAAAAACAAATGGCACGAACAATAGGAATTGTCAAATCATGAGTTCCTCACACGTATTTGCTTCCGCTACTGATTGCAGTACATTGATGATGGAAACGAGGGACGCAAAAGATTTGAATAACTACATGTGATTCTTTTTTGATCACAAGTTATTCCAAGAGTCAAGCGTGGTAAGCGCCCTCCTATCTCTGAAGCCAATCTTCGTCGAAGTGATAGACTCCATGATGTTAATAAAGGCTTCAAATCACAAGTTTGCAGAGATAGAGATTGCTTGGGCTGCTCTTCTAACTCACCTCTTTTATCTTCATCTGTAGTTCGGGATCTTGGTGAAACTTTTTGCAAGTTGGACAAGGCTTCCCTCTCTAATGAAGCTCTGAATGCCAAGCTCTCCAAGAAAGGTGTTGTTGGTCGGCCCAAGAACAAAAAATCCAAGAAGGAAGATGGGGCCAAGAAAGATGATACAGGTTTAGATGAAGGGCCCTCCAAGAACAACAAAGCCTGAACTTTAGTTCCCTTTTCTTAGATGCTTAGTTGTCTAAGTACCAATAGTTGCACTTTAAGTCTTTTATCATGAATACCAAACTTTGGAATATTTTGTGTTGGAATATTCGAGGAATAAACTCAGAAAAGAAATGGAACGCTATAAGGGACCGTTTATCCGAACATGTCTGTGATGTAATTTGTCTGCAAGAAACAAAGCGTTCTCACTTTGATCTTTCTTTTATCCATAAGTTTTGCCCTCCTATCTTTGATAGTTTTGATTACTTACCAGCGGTGGGTGCCTTTGGTGGCTCCATAATTATCTGGAAGAGTACATCCCTCTCAGGCACTAGAGTTTTCCATAATGACTATGCAACTTCTGTTCAGTTTACCTCTCTGCACAATAATGCTAACTGGTTGCTCACAAATGTATATGCCCCATGTACTCCTACTGGTAAGCGAAACTTCATTTTTTGGTTTAAGAATATTGCAATGCCAGGACATGTGGATTGGTTGATTGTTGGGGATTTTAACCTGTACAGAAGCCCAGAAGATAGAAATAGGCCTGGTGCTGACTTTTCTGAGATTTTCCTTTTCAATGAAGCCATAAGTTCTTTAGGCTTAGTAGAGCTACCTCTTAAAGGCAAACGCTTTACTTGGACTAATAAACAACACCCACCTCTTCTAGAAAGGTTGGATTGATTTTTCACTTCGTCTAGTTGGACCACTGCCTACCCTTTCACAAGCGTTTCAACCCTTACAATGGAAACATCAGATCATGTGCCCTGTCTGATCTCTGTTTCCACTGATATTCCAAAAAGCCACACCTTCAGATTTGAGAACTTTTGGATGCAGAGAGATGATTTTCTTGAACAGGTTGCTCGGGGATGGGATATTGACACTTCTGATCTTGATGCTGCAAAATCAATTACAGCTAAATTCAAAAATTTAAGGAGAGTGTTAAATGAATGGAAGAAATCAATCTCAAATTTAAAGCAAAATATTTCCAATGTCAAGCTCATCTTGTCTCTGTTGAACTTTATGGAGGAATCTAGGGACTTGTCTTTGGTGGAATGGAACTTCAAAACTCTCCTAGAAAACAAGCTAATCTCCCTCCTACAACAACAGAAGGCTTATTGGAAGCAGAGAGGAAAGATAAAGTGGGCCACTCTTGGAGATGCCCCAACCAAGTTTTTTCATGCTCAAGCAACTATTAAGTTTAGAAGAAACTTAGTGGCAAAGCTCATAGATGATCAAGGTGCTGAGCTGGTCTCCCACAAAGATAAAGAATTGTTGATCTGGCAGTCATTCAAGGAAAGACTGGGTAAATCTAGTTTTTCACCAGTTCCCTTTGATCCCACTTATCTTGATAATGTAACTGCAGACTTATCTTCTTTGATAGAGACCTTCAGTAAAACTGAGATTGATGCAGTTGTTAAAGCCCTACCCTCTGACAAGGCCCCAAGACCTGATGGTTTTAATACTGATTTTTTGAAGAAATGTTGGTCTCTTATTTGTCAGGATTTTTACAAGCTCTTTGATGGTTTTTTTAGTGAGCAGGTTTGCTTGAGAAGCATAAATGGATCTCACATTACTCTTGTTTCAAAGAAAGATGATGCTCTCAGCCTAGCAGATTATAGGCCTATCTCTCTTTTGAATACCTCTGTTAAAATCCTCACCAAATTTTTAGCAAATAGGCTTCATCTAATGTTGCCCTCCTTGGTGCATAAAAACCAATATGGCTTCATCAAGAGTAGAACAATCCAGGACTGCATTGCTTGGGCCCTTGAGTATTTACACATGTGTCACCATTCTAAGCAAGAACTCATTATTTTGAAGCTTGATTTTGAGAAAGCTTTTGATAAGGTAGAACATGGATTTATGTTACAAATAATGGAACAGAAAGGTTTCCCTGCAAAGTGGTTGGCCTGGATGCAGCTCATTTTTGAATCTGGAACTTCATCTGTTCTACTGAATGGTTCCCCTGGCAAAGTGTTTCATTGTAAAAGGGGGTCAGACAAGGGGATCCCCTATCCCCTTTGCTTTTTGTTTTGGCGGCCGATTACCTTCAATCTATGTTAAATACTGAAAGAAGAAGAAATTTTTTGACCCTCCTAATCCCTCTGCATAATGACAGTGACTTCCCTATTTTACAATATGCAGATGACACCTTAATTTTTATGCATGGTGATGTTAATTAATTACTTCACCTAAAGGATTTGCTCCTTTCTTTTGCCGAGTTTTCTGGACTTGTTAACTTTACTAAATCCTACATGGTCCCAATTAATATTCCCGATGAGAAGATGCAAATCCTCGCTGATACTTTCCAATGTTCCATTGCTTCTTTACCTTTCACCTACCTGGGGCTCCCATTGAGTATAAGTAGGCCAACTGTGGCTGATTTCTGGCCTCTAGTGTCTAAGTGTGAAAGAAGGCTGGTGGCTTTTTCTTCTTATCTTAGTGATGCTGGACGACTTGAACTTACTAATGCTGTGCTTTCAGCTTTTCCCACCTATACAATGTGCACATTTCTCCTGCCTAAATTTGTACTCAAGCAAATTGACAAATACAGGAAGCACTGCCTATGGAGAGGCTCTGACTTGAACAATAAAAAACCCTCAAAGGCAGCTTGGCCTCAAGTTTGTTTACCCAAAGAAAAAGGAGGTCTGGGTGTCATTGATCTCAATGCTCAAAACAAAAGTCTCCTGATGAAACAACTTCACAAATTTTCTAACAGGTACAATGTACCCTGGGTACAGCTTGTTTGGGATCGTCATTTCACAATGGGAAAGCTTCCTTTCTCTGGGAGAGTTTTTAAAGGATCTTTTTGGTGGCGTGATGTTCTTAAATTATTGACTCTTTTCAAGGAGATTGCCACTCCTCTTTTAAACAATGGTACTTCCTGCTTATTATGGTATGACAACTGGAATGGTCAACCATGGAACCAGAGATACCCTCAGTTGTTTTCATATGCTAAAAATAAACTCATTTCTGCTAATGTTGCAGCCTCCACACCTCTTCTTCAGGACTTGTTTTCTCTCCCACTTTCCAATGAGGCTTATCTGCAGTTTCAACAAATTTCATCAACTTTACAGTCTCTGCCTTTGGGCCCGAGTAATGATGTCTGGTCTTTTCTTTGGGGAAGTTCTCTCTGTCAGTCCAGAAAGGTTTATAAATTCTTAATTGGTCATCGTCAAGTTCATGCTGCATATAAATGGTTATGGAGGTCTTCCTGCCAAAACAAGAGAAAATTCTTTTTCTGGCTAGTCCTTAAAGACAGACTTAGCACCAGGGGTTTACTGAGAAGAAGAAACATGCACCTGCCTGACTTTACCTGTGTTTTCTGCAACCTTAATATTGAGGAAGACTTGCTCCATTTTTTATTTCACTGCCCCTTTGCTATGACATGTTGGTATATTCTAAATCTCATTATCCCAAATTCAGATGACATTCTTATCATTCTTGAAGGCCTCAAAATTCAGATCAGACTATCTTTTTTTATGGAAATCATTATCACCATGTGCTGGGCTATTTGGATGATGAGCAATGACATCATCTTCAGAAATCTTGCTCATTCAGTTTACAGGTGCAAGACGGTTTTTAAACAGGAATTTGCTCTAGTTAGTCTAAGAGCAAAAGCTAATTCTCATCCTTGTATAGATCAATGGCTAGAAGCTTTTGTGTAATCCTAGCTATTTTCTTCTTGACTTTTTATGTTTCTTGAGTCCTCCCTGCAGGACATGTAATTTTTCTTTACTTTCAATAAATTTCCAGTAGGGGTTTTTCACCCCTCCTGTTTCATCAAAAAAAAAACTGCTTCTGGAGGAAGGGCAATGAACCTGCTACTGTCAGCAAACTACCTGGCTACAATAATGGCGCAGTCTGCACCTTCCCGGAGTTCCTCAAGTCTGAGATCAAGTCCTCCAGACCTCCAGGGAGAATGCAAATGGTGCTGCAATGGCAGTCTCCAGTGACGACTGGTACCACCCTGAAAGCATTGAAGAGCTCCACAGGTTGTTTGATTCCAACTGGTTTGATGAAAATTCTGTGAAGATTGTGGCTTCAAACACTGGGTCTGGAGTGTACAAGGATCAGGACCTCTATGACAAGTACATTGACATTAAAGGAATCCCAGAGCTATCAGTCATCAGCAGCAGCAGCAAGGGAATTGAGCTTGGATCAGTTGTGTCCATCTCTAAAGCCATTGAGGTGTTGTCAGATGGAAATCTGGTCTTCAGAAAAATTGCCGATCACCTAAGCAAAGTGGCTTCACCATTTGTTCGGAACACAGCAACCATAGGTGGCAACATAATCATAGCACAGAAGTTGTCATTTGAGTAAGACATAGCAACTGTACTACTAGCTGCAGGTACAACAGTCACAATCCAGGTGGCTTCCAAAAGGTTGTGCCTTACTTTGGAGGAGTTCTTGCAGCAGTGTCCATGTGATTCTAGGACTCTGCTGATGAGCATATTCATCCCAAATTGGGATTCAGATGGCGTCACCTTTGAGACATTCCGAGCAGCGCCTCGGCCATTTGGCAATGCCGTCTCATATGTCAATTCTGCTTTCTTGGCAAGGACAGCTTCAGGGGAGAATCTCATGGAGGATATATGCTTGGCGTTCGGCGCTTATGGAATTGATCATGCCATCAGAGCTAGCAAGGTAGAGGCTTTTCTGAAGGATAAACCGGTGAGCTCTTTTGTTATACTTAAAGCAGTTCAGTTGCTTAAAGAGACTGTTTCACCATCAGAAGGCACAACACATCCTGAGTATAGGATCAGTTTGGCTGTCAGTTTCTTGTTCACCTTCTTATCTTCCTTAACCAAAAGCATGAATGAACCAGCAAAGGTTAACGTCATCAATGGATCATATACTAATGGAACTAGAGATACTAGCAGTGGGTACTCACTGAAGGAGCATCTTAAGGTTGATAGAAATTATTTGCCAATACACTCAAGACAAGAAATGGTTTTCGATGATGAATACAGACCAGTCGGCAAGCCGATCAAGAAAGTCGGGGCAGAGCTCCAAGCTTTTGGTATATTTTTTTCTTCAATGTACAACGTTGCCGGATTTTTTAAAATAATATATTTTTAATGATTAATTGCAAATGTAGCATTTGATTAAAAAGAATTGTAGATCTAGTAGCCTGTTGGCCGCTGGATAGCCGACCGGAGACCTATCGGCTACTGGAGTACCGACAGGTACCTATCGGCTGTGCAGAAGCCGACAGGGTTCCGGAGCGGGTCGGGCCTATCGGTCGCGCTGGTGCCGATAAGTCCCTGTCGGCTATCCGCTGGCCGCCGCTGGCTGATAGGTCGTCTCAGGTTTTTCATATCTATGTGTATCAACCTGTTGCTCATTTGCCCGCTCGTACAACGTACTCGTACCTTCGCCGCAGCCGAGCTTGGGGCCCCTGACGGGCGTCTGGGTGCGCAGGAACTCCGCAGCGTCGTCGACGGGTCCACGGTCCACGCCGGCGGCCTCGTACTGCTGCCCGTTCACGGCCAGCACCACCGTCGCCGCCACCTCCTCCCGCCTGCACCTAGTCCTAGTGCACGACGGAGCAGCTGCTGTGCTCTGCCGCCTCTGCTCTCGTGGCAGTGTATGCCTTTGCTTATATATAGCACGGGACTGGGAGTCTCCGAGAGGCGCCGCTGGTGATGCACGCGCTGACGCCGCCGGTGCCTGCGAGAGCGAGAGCGAGATGATGACGCTGCACGTCCGCGACCAATGGGATCTCCACGCTCCCATAGTCTCTGACCTCGTCTATCTATCCAGCGCAGTGACAGTAGTTTTTCTTTTTCAAAAAGAAAGGACGGCGAAAAAGGTTCTGCTTAGCAGAAGAAAATCAGCTAAGTTTATAAAGGAAACTGAGTCCAAAAAAAAAACGATGACAAGCAAAGTGAAAAATTCTACATGCCATTGACCCATTATGACCACATGGGGTAGATACCAATACAGCTTGGGTCTACAGCTAGAACGCAGTACATAGACTCAGCTCAGTACGCCAGTGGGGTCGTGGGCCGGCACTCAGCAGTCAGCACTTGCATGCGCTGCCTGAGTTTAAAACTAGTAGTAGTGGTGGTGGTGCATTTCAAGCTATTTCTGCACAAATTCGATCAAGTTTGAAAGTTTCCTAAAAAAATCCTGTCAGATTATTATTCCATCCAAAATCCAGAATTTACTGGCTGGTAGTAGAGAAAAAGAAAAACTCCATAATCATATCTGTCGCCGATCTGGACGAGATGCAAATTATTAGAATATGAAAAGCTTAGCGTATGAAGAGTCATCTAGAATGTGAACAGCGCTTAGCATATGAAGAGTCGTGATGTATTGATGTATCCTGTAATTACAAAACCACTTGCTAATGAATGGAAACTGAGGATAATTATTCTTACACAAATATATATATGATTGGCCACACGCCACGTACAGCTTTGAGAAATCAGCTTCTCCACACCCACAATCCCACGTCATGCAGAGGCGCGAGTGTGACGCTTTGTACTAAAGAATCGAGTAATTTCAATCAGAGGAACAGCTAGGACTCTACCACGTCCACGTATCAGCAAAAGTTCATTACAGACTTTCTTCAGAAACCAGTTAAAATCACAAGATTTCTAACATACACACTCGTCCTGCCCAACACGCACGAGCTGGACGAGCTTGGCAATGTGATGGCATTATCTCTGGTGTTGGCATGCAGTGCGCCGGGAGCAGCCTGATGCATGCCTTCTGGACCTATGCTTTCGCTGTGGTTGGGCCAGGAGCGGACACGCTCTCCAGGTACCTCTCCACGACGTCCAGGCCGCAGAGCTCCTTGACGACGGGCATCGTCGCCGGCACGTCCATCTGGAACGTGACGGCGGAGTTCGCGGAGCCAGTGCACACCAACAACTCCTTCCTGGCGGCCCTGATGGCCTCCCTCATGGCGCAGTGCACCGAGCATGCAAGAACCAGCGGTGGCTCGCCCGCCCCTGCAACAGAAAAAATGGTTCAATCCACAGCACACCATGCCAGGGTTTCAGTTTCGGGCAGCAGCCAGTGCAGTGCTTTCAGAAAGCTGAGAAAGTTTGCTAGGATTTGGAATGAGGACGAAACATTGTGCAGAGAGAGAGAGAGAGAGAGAGAGAGAGAGAGAGGCGCTCACCTTTTGAAGACAGGACGCGCTTCTGATCAGGAGCGCTGTTGAACATCTCGACGTTGAACTGCTTTGGGATGGTGTCCACTGTGGGGATCTTGTATGTCCATGTGCCATCGTGGATGACCAAACCGTCGGAGTTCGTCGTGTACTCCTCGTTGGTGAAGAAGCCCACTCCTTGGACAAAAGAGCCTTCGATCTGGGTGGATCATGAAAATTGTTCAGAGGAGCAACACGTTTTCGTTGACGCAATGGTCTGCACAAACAGTTTTCCCCCATTAATTGGAGCTAACCTGGCCCAAGTCGACGGCAGGATTCAAGCTCTGCCCACAGTCGTACACCAGATCACTCCGTAGAATTGTGGTTGCTCCTGTCAGGACATCAACTTCCACCTGTGATGTTCATTTGCAGAGCTCCAGTTACATACATGTCTGCAGCTTTGAGAAGAACTGAAGCTGCAGCCTCCAACAATTTGACTTGGCAGTCACATTTGCACTGCTATTATAGCAAAAAATTTTGAACGCAACTAGTATAGTAATTTGCACTGCTAGTATAGTAATTTGGAAAAGGGATACCTCACTGATGGCAGCTCCATAGTTCAAGTAGCTAGTGAAAGATGCATCAGGAGTCCAGTAGGCATGTGCTGACAAGTTCACATTGGCCATACTTGCCTGAAAATGAGGAACAGATCCCATGAACACTAGAAACTCAAAAGTACTGAGTTCCTGGAACGACTATCTAGAACTAGTATACTGATGATGGAAATTAGGGACGGCCAAAAAAAACCACAGTGTCAGTCTTTATAGGAGTATCTGTTTATTGATGATTACCATCTACAAACAGAGTTCTCATAAGGCTTATCCTCACCTGAGCAATTAAGTCACCCCACTCCAATGTGTTGCCCTTAGCGGCCTCTAGTCTCTCCTTGATAGGCTTCAGCCTCTCGACGAGTGCGGCACATGATTGCCGAACCGCTGCACAGCTAGTTTCAGAAGTTGTGTTCCCACCAGTCATACCTCCTTGGATCATGCTCAATGTATCGGCCTGGATAACCCGCACCTTGTCCAGAAGGCATTCGCCGCCGTCACGACAAAGCTGTCCCAATCCGAACGCCGTCATCTGCTTAACTTTAGTCCACAGCCCTTGGCCTATCTCGACTCCTCCCACCTCGACGGCAATGGAGCCATCGTTCATGATGGACACCTTTCCTGGAGTTGGACGGAGGCCCACCTCATACGTGATTGGCACACAAGAAATGCCTCGTTTCTTCCACCTGTTGCTCCTGTTGAACTGCTCAATCGTTGCAGCTCTGAGCTGGTAGTCCGGAGATAAGGCCAACCTATCGAACATGGACACCAGGCTGTACGTGGAAGCTTCACCTGCACTTTCTCCGTAGAACAACACGAGGCTCTCAAAGTCATGGAGGTTCTTCCTCCTGACGCTGTTGGTGTCTACCGAGAGCGCCGAGGCAACATGCTCCATGATAGCTTCAGCGATGAAAGAGCCTTGCACATCGCCAGGAGCTCGCATTGCAGACTTCGAGGACACGTTTGTCTTGCAGATCTTGGTATCGAATTCAAGAGCGCCCCAGTTGTACTTTTTGAGAGCCCCTATGATGGCCAACGGCAACACTGGACTCACATCCGGCGATATTCCAGCATTGATCCCAAGATCCAGGTGCAAGGCTGTGATCTTGCCGTCTGACTTGAACCCGACAGAGTACTTCGCCTTCATTGGATGCCGCCCTCCAGCCATTATCATGTCTGTCTTGCGATCCAGGTACATCCTAACAGGACGTCGGAGCTTGAATGCGGCAACGGCACATGCACATGCGATCTGACAAAGATCACAAACTTCAGTTGAGAATACATTGGTAACAGAATATTGGGAGTGTTTAGAAAGTAAATAAATGCTCTAGTTAGCGGTCTGCACTTACATGCATTCCTTTCATTCCCTTTCCACCAAAGCCTCCTCCGACTCTTCTAGTGATCACACGGACATTATGGAAAGGAATCCCAAGGCACCTTGCAATCACACTTTGTGTGAGCTCAGGAGATTGTGACGACGAATATATGGTAATGCTGTTATCTTCATCAGGAATAGCTAGTGCCACTTGTGTTTCCATGTAGAAATAGTACTGGGATTCAAGTTTTACCTGTGAAAACAATAACAACAAAAACTAGGTGTGAGTGTTTACTTTAGCCTGGCTAAAAATCAGAGTTTATATCATCTTGAACATAACAAAGTACTTGGTACCTCTGCTGATAAAATCTTATGGTCAGCTTCAGACATCCCTTGGTTGTAATCACCAACTGGCTGAAGCTTAGGTGCAAAAAATTGAGGTGTGTGGAAGAGGCTGTTATGTTTGATGGCATCTTCTATTGACAGAATTGGTGGCCGAAGATTTTCTGTGCTGTACTCAATAACAGCTTGCTTTGCTGCCATATAAGCGTACCTCTGTGTTTCTGCAATCTGAGAGATAGAAGAGCAACATGAAACTATGAGATTTCCTTTTTTTAACAAAAACATGTTACTGATTTTTATGAAGAACACTCAAGAAACATTACCACGACACCAATATTCTGACCAGCAAATTCAGCAACTGGATCAGCAAAAAGTGCTTCGTCTCCTAGCATCATGAAGCAGCTTCCAACATTTTTTCCACCGCTTGGAATATCCTTTGCAGTGATAACTGTGACGACCTTCTTTGAAGCCAAGGATGATTTGAAGTTGATACTCTTTACATAAGCATGAGGGTGTGTGCTATAGATAAATGCTCCGTAGAGGCAATCCTTGGGGGCAGGGATATCATCAACGTACACAGCCTCCCCTGTGTAAGTAAAACAGGATATGGTTAGAGCGGTTTTCAAGGGAAACTATAGTAAATGCGAGAACAAAATACACAAGGATGGATCTTATTTGATGGTTCAACACTAACCAAACTATTGTAGCAAGAGTAAATTAAAAGGACCATCTGAGTGTAATTTTGTGCTACGAGGATGATAGACTTTACAACAAACATATTAAGAAATCAAATGTAAGTTGATAGATCAATTGGATTTGGACATTAGAATAAGAGCCTTTTGTGTGTTTTGTGATAAATCAACAAGCGCATGAGCGGTGGCTTTTGTGTGTTGGCTCTATGGCCGATGTTTGAATTGGTCCTATGAACGGGTTCTTTTGGCACCATGGGTGCCTATACATAAAACTCTATTTCCTTCTTAATTGAGCGGCAGAGCTCCTGCCTTTACTTTCAAAAAAAAAGAATAAGAGCCTTTTTAGGATCCATCAAATGGTACCTCAGATACCAAAAATTGGTAGGCATCGCTTGGTAACTTTTGATGGACCATAAAAGTCTCTTGGAATAAAGGTGTATACCAGAAGCTTGTAGCTCTACCCCGTCTTTCTTGATCGGCTTGCCAACTGGTTTGTATTTGTCGTCAGTGAAAACCATTTCTTGTCTTGAACGTATTGGTAAATCATTGATGTCAACCTTAGCTTGATCCTGAAATGAATACTTAGAGCTGCCATTTGTATATGGCCCATTGGGAGTATCAGCCTTCACTAAGGGAGACAAGAAGGTGAACAAGAAACTGACAGCCAAACTGATCCTGTACTCAGGATGTGTTGTCCCTTCTGATGGTGAAATAGACTCTTTAAGCAGTCGAACGGCTTCAAGTATAACAAACGAGCTCACTGCTTTCCCCTTTAGAAAATCCTCAACTTTCTTGGCTCTGATGGCATGATCAACTCCGTAAGCGCCAAACGCTAAGCACATGTCCTCAATGAGATTGTCACCTGATGCTGCATCCTCTGAAGTCTTTGCTAAGAAAGCAGAATTGACATATGAGACGGCATTGCCAAATGGGCGAGGTGCTGCTCGGAACGTCTCAAAGGTGATACCATCTCCATCTGAACCCCAATCTGGGATGAATATGCTTATTAGCAGAGTTCTAGAATCACATGGAGGCTGCTCCAAGAACTCCTCCAAAGTGAGGCATAGCCTTTTGGAAGCCACCTGGATGGTGACCGTCGAACCTGTAGCTAGTAGTACGGTTGATATGTCTGATGCAAATGGCAACCTCTGTGCCATGATTATGTTTCCCCCTATGGTTGCAGTGTTCCGAATGAATGGTGAAGCTACTTTGTTCAGGTGATCTGCAATCTTTTTGAAGAGACAGTTTCCATCTGACAACACCTCAATGGCTTTAGAGATGGACACAACTGATCCAAGCTCAACCCCCTTGCTGCTTCTGTTGATGACTGAAAGCTCTGGGATTCCTTTGATGTCAATGTACTTTTCATATAGGTCTTGATCCTTGTACACTCCAGACCCAGTGTTTGAAGCCACGATCTTCACAGAATTTTCATCATACCAATTGGAATCAAACAGATTGTAAAGCTCTTGGATGCTCTTAGGATGGTACCAGCCATCGTTGGAGACTGCAACCAGAGCACCATTCGCCTGCTCTAGAGAAGACTTGATCTCTGATTTGAGGAACTCGGGGAAGGTGCAGACGCTGCCTCTGTTGTAGCCCGGTAGTTTGCTGACATCTGCAGGCTCATGGCCTTTCTTCCAGAAACAGTTGAGGCCCAGATCCTCGAGGTCGACGTCAGCCGCGAAGCTCTTGCAGGCGTCGACGATGGGCCTGTATCCGGTGCATCGGCACAGGTTGCCCGAGACAGCCCTCTCGGCCTCGGAGGCGGTCAGCTTGGAGAAGCCTGTAGGAGGGTCGGGGCGGCCGGCTTCCTTGTCGGCCTTGACGAGAGCGGAGAAGATGGACATGCACATGCCGGGCGTGCAGAAGCCACACTGAGAGGCATGGAAGCCAGCCAGGCGCTGCTGCACTGGGTGGTAGCCATCCTTAGTGTTGCCGATGCCCTCACTGGTGGTCACCGAGCAACGGTCCACGCTCTGGAGCAGCGTCAGGCAGGAGCTCGCCGAGTACTCGGTTACCTCGTCAGTGGCCGGGTCATACCTGGATACAAGGACGACGCATGCTCCACAGCCACCTGCCACAGTATAAAAGAGTAGGGCAAAGAGGTGAGCGATAGGTGTGCATCGTTAAAATAACCCGACCAACCATAAAATAAATAAGAGCAAAATGCACGGTTGGTCCATTAACTTTTAGGCATGTGTCACTTAGGTCCATCAACTCTTAAACTGTATTTCTCAGTCTATTAACCTTTGATCATGTGTCACTTAGGTCTATCAACTTTCAAACTGTATTTCTGGGTCCATTAACTTTTGAGTAGAGTGCACCGGAGGTCCATTAACTTTTGAGGAGGTGTCATCTAAGTCCATTAACTCTCAGACTATATTTTTGGGTCCCTAAACTTTTCAATTAATTCACCGGAGATCGATTAACTTCTGATGAGGTGCCATACCCATGCGCTTAATCAAAGGAAGTCGGAACTTTTTTGGTTGAATTTGGATACACACGTCGTGTATCCCGGCACGCAGCTTATCTGGATTTTTTTTTGCTAATTTAATTTGTTTATTATTCTCCATATTTACCAATGACGCGGACAAGGTAATTTTTATTACTAACAATATCATTTGGCCTATAAATAATTCTATCCGGACCTATGTATAGTAAAATTTATTGTAATAATCACCAGCATATCCTGCCTCCGGTCAGGTTTTTTATTACTAATATTATCATTAAGGTCTATAAATAAGTACGCTTAGGCCTATGCATAGTAAAATTTACTGTAAAATTCAGACTATGTAATTTTTATTACTAATAGTATTATTTAGGTCTATAAATAACTCTGTCCGAGCATGTGCATAGTAAAATTTGTTGTAATAGTCAATGGTAGCGGCGCGTTCGATATCCAGTCAAGCTCCATAACCTCGAGGTCGGAAGGAGCCGAGGGACGGTCAGCCCCGAGCCCAGGGCAGGTGGCCTATCACCGGTCTATTCCGGCTCCTCGTAGCGGACTAAGGGCTTGTACTGATCGCTGGCAAAGATACCCATCGGGACCAGCTCTCGGCCGGACGTCATTTTCGCTAGCGTGTCAGCCACCTCGTTGAGCCATCTCGGGATGTGGTTGAGTTCGAGGCCATCGAACTTGTCCTCCAGCTGGCAGACTTCTTGGCAATACGCAGTCATCTTAGCGCTGGGATAGCTTGACTCTTTATTGACTTGATCGATGACTAGCTGCGAATCGCCCCATACGTCACGCCGTCAGATGCCCAACTCGATGGCGATATGTAGACCGTTGATGAGTGCCTCATATTCGGCCACATTGTTAGAGGCAAGAAAGTGAATGCGAACCATGTACCTCATACGTACTCCAAGGGGGAAATAAAGACTAGCCCCATGTTGGCGCCTTTCTTCATCAATGATCTGTCGAAGTACATTGTCCGGTGCTCTTGGTCGATGGCTGTCGGTGGCATTTGGACCTCGGTCCATTCTGCAATGAAGTTGACCAACACCTGGGAAATGCTGAACCCATCAACTCGAGTGCCCACTTTGCGATTCTTCCTATGGCATCCCGGTTCTGGACGACCTCGCCGAGAGGGATGGATGTCACGACCGTCACCGGGTACGACTCGAAGTAGTGACGCGGCTTCCTCTTGGCGATCAGGACGGCGTACAAGAGCTTCTAAATTTAGGGGTAGCGAGTCTTGGAGACAAGACTTCGCTAATAAAGTATACAGGACACTGCACCCTGAGGGCGTGTCCCTCTTCTTCCCGTTCGACCACCAGGGCGACACTGACTACTTGCGTGGTGGCCGCAATGTAGAGCAGAAGCGATTCCCCAACGATCGACGGGACCAAAATCGGGGCCTTCATTAGGAGTTCCTTGAGCTTGTCAAGCGCCTCCCGAGCCTCAGGTGTCCACGCAAATCGGTGGCTTTCTTCAGAAGCCGGTAAAGGGGGAGGCTTCGTTCGTCGAGGCGCGAGATAAAAATAGTTGAGCGCCGCGAGGCACCCCATAACTCGTTGTACTCCCTTCAGATTTAGAATTGGGCCCATCCTCATGATGGCTGAGATCTTCTCTGGGTTGGCCTCGATGCCGCGCTCGAAGACGATGATCCCGAGCAGCATGCCCCTCAGGACCTTGAAAACGCATTTCTCAAGGTTGAGTTTGATGCCATTCGCTTGGAGTTTCATGAAAGTTTGCTCCAGGTCTATTACGAGTTGGTCGGCTTGTTTGGACTTGACCATGATGTCATCCACATAAGCCTCAATGGTTGGCCCGATGAGGTCTCCGAAATAATTGAGCATACAACGCTGGTATGTAGCCCCTGTATTTTTCAGACCGAACGACATCGTACAGTAGAACTATTCGAATGGAGTGATGAAAGAGGTCACGAGTTGGTCGGACTCTTTCATCGTGATCTGATGGTACCCGGAGTACGCATCAAGGAAGCAGAGGGTTTCACACCCCGAGGTTGAGTCAACTACTTGATCTATACGTGGCAAAGGAAACAGATCCTTTGGACACGCCTTGTTGAGACTCGTGTAATCAACACACATTCTCCATTTTCCACTCTTCTTTCATACAAGAACAGGATTGGCTAACCACTCGGGGTGATACATCTCCTTGATGAATTCGGCTGTCAAAAGCTTTGCGATCTCCTCGTCGATGGCTCTGCGCTTCTCCTCGTCAAAGCGATGCAGGTGCTGCTTCACTGGCTTGGAGCCTGGCCTGGTCATCAAGGCATGCCCGGCGACTTTCCTCAGAATGCCTGGCATGTCTGAGGGTTTCCATGCAAAGATATCTCTGTTGGCACAGAGGAAGTCAACGAGCGCGCTTTCCTATTTGGAGGAGAGCATGGCGCCGATGCGCACCACCTTGTCCTTGGAGTTGCCGGGGTCTATGAGGACTTCCGTGACACCCTCCGTGCATTCAAAAGATCCGGATGACCGCTTGGAGTCGGGCGCTTCCTCGACTGTCCTCTCCTTGATGACCGCGAGCTCCTTGGAGGCGATAATCACCGAGGCGTGCTCACAGCACTCAACTTCACACTCGTAAGCACGCTAGAAGGAGGTGCCGACGGTGATGACCCCACGCGGGCCTAGCATCTTGAGCTTGAGGTAGGTGTAGTTGAGATGGCCATGAACTTCGTGTAGCACGGTTGTCCTAGGATGGCGTGGTAGGATCCATGGAATCTGACCACCTCGAAGGTGAGGGTCTCCGTCCTATAGTTGGCCGGATCCCCAAAGGACACGGGCAGGTCAATCTGCCAGAGCAGTACCACTTGCTTTCCTGGCATGATACGGTGGAAAGGCGCCCCGGACGGCTGAATGCGCGATCGGTCGATGCCCATGGCATCAAGCGTTTTGGTGTACATGATGTTGAGGCCACTGCCTCCATCCAACGGTACCTTGGTGAGCCATTTTATGCCGATGATTGGGTCGACCACGAGCGGGTACATGCCTGGCTGTGGAATGCTCTCCGGATGGTCTGATCAGTCGAATGTGATCATGGATCCAGACCACCGGAGGAAGGAGGGCATGGCCGAGCTAGCTGTGTAGACCTCGTGGCACGTGAGCATCTAGCAATGCTTGGGAGTTGTAAGCAGTCGTCCCATCGAAGATCATGAGGCAGCCATCTATCGCCGGAAAGCCACCGTCCTTCTCCTCGGCGTTGTCCACCATCGGCTCAAGCTTCCTTCTCTGGCCCCCCTTCTTGGAGGCACCGGACAAGAACTGATTCATGAGGGCGTAGTCCTTGTACAGGTGCTTGATGGGGAAGGCATGGTGAAAGTCCCTAGTTTGGTTTTGGCTAATTCATGAAATCTAAGTACTAATCACATGTGCTTGAGTGTTGATAGCAAAAGGTGATTGGTACACTCCTAAGTGATGGCAAGATGCATGTTGATCATGATGACTTGGTGCCATACTTGGAGAAGAAGAGAAGATGGAGTGCAATCCTATGGAGCTCAAGGCAAAGGTATAGATAGGATTTGCTTTTGGTGATCAAGACACCATAGAGGGTGTGATCACACTTAGGATCGATAGCCGTACTATAAAGAGGAGAATTTCCGGGGTTATTGATCACTTCAGTGCCACTAGATGAAGATTCATTTGCATATGCATTTAGATCTAGTGGTGAGCTAACTTAACGCCTCGAAAATGATTGTGAAAATGATAACACACATGCATATGGTGATGTATACTTGGTGATGTTAGCACATTCGATGCTTTTGTGAAAGTAAAACGTCTATTTTTCACTACGTCGGAGACGAAAGGAAGTCACTGAGGTGACCGGATGCTGAACCGGACGCTGGATCAGACGCTGCTGGCGTATCCGGTCAGTTCATCCCGCGTGCAGCGAGCGCGCGCACCGGTGCATCTCATGGGACCGGCGCGTCCGATCAAGCCCTAGAGAAACTGCGAAGCACGCGAGGTCGATCGGACGCGGTGGCGCGTCAGGTCACGATCGACCAGGCGCGCCAGGTCGCAAGTGGATGCTTACTGAAATCGACCGGACGCTGGCACTGTGGCGTCCGGTCAGTTTAAGCGGCGCGTCTGGTCAGACCTCTCAGCGCATGAGCCTCTGGCGACCGGACGCTAGGGCGCATCCAATCAGTTCTGATCGGCGCGTCCGGTCACTTGTCTGCGCGTGTGACTTCGTTTAAGTGACCGTTATGATCGAATGAACGAGATTTAAAACTTGACACGTGACGATCATCGGGCGGTGGTGCGAGACGTGACCAGACGCTGTGTCCGCATTCGGTCAGATCGACCGGCGCGTCCGGTCAGCACGATAGCAGCAACACTTTGTTCCTAACGGCTCTATTCCTTGGAGTTGCTTATAAATATGTGTTTGGCCGGTTTGAGGGTCTCTCTTGGACATTTTGACTCTCTAACAGCCTCTTGAGCTGAGCACATCCCCTTTCACTCAACTTTCTTGCTTGATTGCCTAATCAAAGTGAGATTGAGTGATCTTAAGTGCATTTGCTTGTAAGTTTGCATCTAGTTGACACTTGGGTGTTCTTTTGCTGCGAGATTCTTGTTTCTCTTGGTGGTTGCCGCCACCTAGACGGCTTGGAGTAGCGGAGGAGATCCGACACGAGTTGGAGGTTGTTCGTGGGCTCGTGGCTGGCTTCAACGACTTGTGAGAGGCTTTGCACCTTCCCCGACGAAGAGCCATAAGGTAGCTCTAATATATTACGTGTGTCATTGAGTTACCTCACTAGCAGTAGGTTCTTACGGCGCTCTTGGAGAGCTTGGGTGTGGATTCCCAATTAGCTGCCGAACCACGTAATGTTGGTCGACACAACGGGGACTAGCGTGCCGGCAAGCATGTGAACCTCGAGAGAAAATCTTAGTGTCTTTCTTGATATTGTGATTGATTGTCTCCTGGTGATTGGGTTCACATTGGTATTCTTCTTTGGATCACTTGTCTCTACACGTCGATATAAAATCATCTTCCCATCGTTTACTTACCGCAACTTTATCTTGTGTTTTAGCTTGTTTAGTTGTGTTTGTTCTTGTTGCTAGCACTCTAGGTAGTAGTAGTTGTAGCAACCTAGCTTGTGTGCCATAGAGACATTAGATAACTAGAATTGCATCTAGGTGGCTTGCTTAACACTTAGAGCTAGAGCAAACCGCATTTATCATCATTTGTGTTACTAATCTTTGCTCTAGTGATTTGTAGAGTTTTAATTTAGGCTATTCATCCTCCCCCTCTAGCCAATTTGGACCTTTCACATGGTTCGGGCACAGCCCCTCAAGTAGCTTCTCAAAGTGGTCAGGAGTGCCCTCGGTGGGCGCTCGGCCGCCCTTTTGTTCGTAGCGGCCACGAGTGAGCCCCCGTGTCGCTGCTTGTTCTTCTTCTTGTTCGGACGGTTGGAGGTGCCCTCGTCGGCGTCCTCGTCTTGCTTCGCTTTGCCCTTGGGACGGTCGAAAATTGCCCCGACCGCTTCCTCGCCTAAGGCATGGCTGGTTGCGATATCGAGGAGCTCCTTGGCGGTCCGTGAACCCTTGCGTCCTAGCTTATGGACCAGGGACTCGTAGGTGGTCCTGGATAGGAAAGCCCCGATGACGTCAGCGTCAGCGACGTCGGGCAACTCATTGCACTGCCTAGAGAAGCGTTGGATGTACTCGCGGAGAGTCTCCCCTGACTTCTATCAGCAGTTCTTAAGATTCCAGGGGTTCCAAGGCGTGTGTTGGTGCCCTGAAAGTTTCCCACAAAGAACTCCTTCAAGTCCGCCCAGCTTTGAATCCGGTTGGGTGGGAGGTGCTCTAGCCATTTTCACGCCGAGTTAGCCAGGAACAAGGGGAGGTTGCGGATAATGAAGTAAACGCTATCCGCACCACCGGCCCGATGAGCGAGCCATTAATCCTTGAGCCACAGGCCAGGGTTCGTTTCCCCGAAGTACTTTGGGATGTTTGTTGGTGGTCGATACTGTGGCGGAAAAGCCGTGTCGAGGATGCGTCGGCCGAAAGCTCGGGGTCCTGGCGGATCGGGGCTCGGGCTCTGGTCCTCACCACTGTCGTAGCATCCACCGCGACAAGGGTGGTAGCCACGGCTAGCCTCCTCTCTCTAGTGCCCCTGTCCGTGCCTATGGGCGTCTAGGGTGTTACATGCATCATGGTTGGGGCCGAGACGCTCATGTATCGGGATCATGGCGAGCCTCTCGCCGTCGTGCGGTGCCAGGTGGACAGATGCGCCCTTGCCATGTCATCCCGAAGACGCGCGCTGGCTGGCGTCGAGCTCACATCGTCAAAACAACAAGCTTTTCGCCTGCTGCACCGTTGCGCGCTCGAGCAGTGTGCGGATCTCACGATGGGCCCAGCAATCTTTGGGTGTTGCGGGCTCTGGGAGCCCTCGAAGTAAGGCCGCCGCGGCGGCTACGTTCTGGCTTGCCCGGGCGAAGTGCAGGAAATCCTCATCGTCCTCGATGATCCTTCGAGTCACGTCGCGGGCGATGGCACGCGCACACCCACCATCTCCGTGGCGTTCAATCTTGTGGTTGAGCTCCGCGCGCTCCTACTCTAGCTGGAGTCACGCATCCTCAAGTTCCTTCTGTCGCGCCCTCAGCTGCTCCACCAGCTGGCGAGGCAGGACCCTTGCATCTCCCTCGACCTCGCCATCGGAGTCAGCCAGGGGAGTAGTCCCCCCATCGTGGACACTTTTGACATGCCCCTCGAGGGTGTCTGCCATGAAGTATTCACGCGAGGGGTGATGGCTCCCCCCGCTAGAGTCAGAGTCGGAGATCGTCCCGGAGTCTCCCGCGAGGAGGTCGTGGAAAGATTCTGCGACATAATCCGTCATACCCACAAACCCGTCATCCGCGGAGGACGGATGCATGCGTTGCGCTATGAGGTGATCAATGGTCCTCGCAGCATTGCACAGGCCGAATGGAAACACTGTCGGGACGTTCTGGGTAAGGCTTCCCGAGGAGAGCGGTTCTCTTCCGGCAAGCTGCGCCATGACGTTGGCGAATGAGAAAGAGAGGTAGCGCAGATCCTCCCAGGACGGCTGAGGTCCTAGGAAGGCGTTGAGTTGGCGCTCCAACCTCTCGTATCGAAGTCGAGGAGTTGGTCGCTCCTGGAGGCGCGGGCCTCCAGGGCGTGCAACCGTAGCTCCTCGAGGGCCTCGACAACTGTGTCAAGGTCGGCGAAGCAAAGAGGTTGAACGGGGCGGGAGCCTGCGCCAGTTCTCCCTCTGTGGCGACGAAGAAATCTAGGCTCCCGAAGCGCACGTGCACGCCCAGACAGGGGCGGATCCATCAATATGGCAGGCCCTGGCGGCCGCCAGACCTCCGTGTCGGCGAGCCCCCTTCCCATGGCGACCCCTGCGGACCTTGTCAGCCATGGGCGAGCGGTGATCTCTGTTTATTGCGAGGACGGAGGAACATGAAGGAAAACGATTCATCGTTGGTCAGGGCTTCTGTGCAGTGCAGCGGTTGGGCCTGTTGGGCCGCGTCCGCATGATGAGAAGTCTGAGTTTTTTCTTTTCTTTTCATCTGTGTGGCCCATCCCCATTAGACATGTCCCCTAAAAATCCCCATTAGACATGTCACGTCATTAAATATCATTTGCTAAAAAACATCATTAAATATCAAGTCATCATCTTTATGTTTTGGTAGAGTGCCCAACATTGTCCGCTCTTTCATGTGATAATTCATCATCAACGAGCGACTAATAGCTGGCTTCAGCGGTGGGTAGTATTAACCAATAGAGGGGTACTTTATTTTTTCTTTGATTACATGAAAATTTCTATGCCTTGAGAATTAAAGTTAATGCTTCTTAATTTGTTGTCTAATTACTAAGATGAGATATAGAAAAACCAGCCTATAGCCACGTTCGCAAAAAAAAACTAAAATGATAGAAGATTTCAGGAGTTTTATGTATATTTAATTCTTAATTGTATAGTAGAAAATTAGTGATGACAACTTCAGATTATTTATTTGAACCCCAAAATCTAAATTATAGTCCAAAGCGTCAAAATTAATGTGATCTGGTTTTCTGGAAAGCTCAGTTTCATGAAACCAAAGTTTGCCATAGGTGAATTTTTATCCTGGATCCGCCACTGCGCCTAGGACCTAGCTTATGCCGTGGCTAGCCATCTGCGGCCTACTGTGGATGATGAGACGCGCAAAAGGCCCCTACCTGGCGCGCCAACTGTCAGTGTTTCGAATCACCGGCCAGTAAATTTGTGTTTGTGCGTCTAGCCCGAATGGTGTGCTCGGAGGACATAAGGATTTATACTGGTTCGGGCAAAAGATCCCTACGTCCAGTGTGGAGTTGCTCGTGTAACCGGCACTTGTTTACAGTAGGGGTTACGGACAGGCGAGAGAGGGAGAAGGTCCCAAGTCTCTGAAGAGTCGAATGGAGTGACGTTGGATTCAGTTGGATCCCCCACCCGTCTTTTTTGTTTTTTAGCCTTTTTTGAAAGATTCTCTCAAATATGCCCCTGGTGAAAAGATTTCAGAAAATGAACCTAGGGCTTGGCGCCATCCACGCTGGCGCCAAGGTAACACAGCTTGGCGCCGTTGAAGTTGGCGCCAAGCCCCATGCCAATTGGCCGACGACGCCGAGCTGGCGGTGACGTGACAGCCACCTTGGCGCCATCGTCATTGGCGCCAAGCCTGGCGCCATAAATCTGTTACCATGTATATCATTTTTTATCCTAAATGTTTCTAGGTTGTTTTAAGTGGTCAAACAGAAAGTCACTGTAAAAACTCTAGAGTTAACCATATTTCTCAATATCGAAGTCATGGTAAAAAAATTCAAATTTGTAAATGTCCAAGTCATGGTAAAAAAGCTATTTTTCCATATATCTATATCATGGTAGTTGGTATTCTAACATATCCAAGCCATAGCAAAAATCCAGATTTACGATGACTTGACTATGTTAGAATTTGGCTAAGTCTTTAAATTTACTATGGGATGGAAATATGGCTAAGTCTGGATTTTTTCTATGATTTGGATATTGACAAATTTAAAATTTTACCATGACTTGGATGTTCAAAAAGGGCTTCATGTTTTGGACTTGGATATTTAAAATTTATATAGTAAATCAATTTAATACCTTACTACGAGTTTGAATACTCTCTAGGGAGATGACAACAAAACGAATCTCGTCAATTTTGGACTTAGCCATGATAAAAAAAAATCAAACTTAGCTGAGCTTATGATTTTTTACTATATGTTAGGATTTGGTCTCATGATAACCTCAAATTTGTCAATGTCACAGTAAAATTCCAGACTTAACAAATTTCAATAGCTCGACGCCAAGATCCATGGCGCTAGGCTTGGCGCCAATGATGACGGCGCCAGGCTTGGCGCCAATGGTGACCGCGGAAAGGTGGCTGTCATGTCACCGCTAGCTCGGCGTTGTCGACCAAGTGGCATAGGGGCTTGGCGCCAACGCCAACAGCGCCAAGCTGTGTTACCTTGGCGTCAGCGTGGATGGCGCCAAGCCCTGGGTCTATTTTCTAAAATCTTTCCACCATGGGCATATTTAAGAGAATCTTTCAAAAAAAGGGCTAAAAACAAAAAGACGGGATCCCCCATCGTGGGGCGTCCTGCCTCCCCTTATATAGGTCAAGGGAAGGTACAGGTTACATGAGAGAGAGAGCGAGCGAGGAGGGAAAGGGCTTCCAGGGTCACGTCGTCCTTCGCCTCGTTGCACGGGTCCCGCCGGTCCTGCAGATGATGATGGGGACAGCTCCACGCCGTGGCCATACTTGTTACTGGCACCACACGTGGGCGTCGATAGACGGTCATGGTGCCATGTCCCCTCCCGACGGATGGCATGGGCAACGGATGCCCCTGATGGAAACCGTACAGGAGTTAGGTGGCATAGTGTTGGCCTGCTCAACGCCGTGGGCGACATGAGCTCCTAGGCTTGGCCTGTCATGGCCACGGGTCACGTCGAGGCGTGCCAACTCCCTTCTTGGTATCAGAAGTTTGACCCCGGGCTTCATGCCTTCACATCTATAGTGGTTGGAGACAGTGCGGGCCCCCGTGGGGCCTGTGCTTCCGCCCTAGACCGAATCCGTGCCCTCGGGGTCGGGCGAGACGGAGCTCGCGCCCCCACGGCCGGGCGAGGCGGAGTCCGTGCCCTTGGGGGTCGGACATGGTGGGGCCCCCTCGAGGGGTCGGGCGAGACGGTAATTACGCCCTTAACCGTCCGGGCGAATTAATATCCGTAGCCATTAGCTCTCTTCCTCCATGTATCCCTAATGTCGATACCGGACAGTGAGGGCCAATGCATAGCGCTAGGGATGTTGGCTTCCGAAAAAAGTAGCGTTCCAGATAGGCATGGACAAGCTAAAACCAACACTCATCTAATGCAGTAGTTTCATGGGTAAGAGGTGAGGTGCTTTTTTTTGGCCACGTGATCTCACATATTTGTCTAAACCCCCGCAGCTTGCAGAAGTAACTCTAAGACTAATTAAAACTACTGTTTTGCTTCCTCTTTTCTCCGCTTGGAATCTGATTCTACGTGGCTTTGCGAAGTTCCAAGCTAGCATGGAGCTTTGGTGAAGCCCTGTTTGGTTTTGTAATAAGGCGGCGGGCTTCGTTAGTTTGGTGTTCAATCCTGTGCTTCGTACGTGCTCGAGATTGAAAAATATACTTTAAAGTTAAAAAAAACTAAAAGTGTAGTTTTGTTATATATAGTTCCTATGATCGTAGTGTAGTTGTTTCATGTTTATCTGAAATCTGAACAGATGCAAGGCTTTAATTAGATATAACTTTTTCAATCTTAACTTCAGAAAAGCAAGAGAGGAGAGTTTATATACAAAACTTCTTAGAATTCTAAAAAATATACAAAACTTCTTTTAGATATAACTCTACTTTTTTTGCGACTAGATATAACTCTACGTTGATTTCTTTACACACATCCATTTTAGGGACAAACGGAAACGGTGGGTCTTTCTTTGTTTTTTCCCCCAGGTGATAGTATTTATTTATTTTACGAAAATACAGGCAGTAAGAAACGAAACACGCGTACACAAAATCTGCCCCGGCAAGGAAGGGCCACGTCGTACCGGCGTACGTACCTTCGCCGCAGCGAGCTTGGGGCCCCTGACGGGCGTGTTGGGTGCGCAGGAACTCCAGCAGCGACGTCGACGGGGCCACGCCGGCCGCCTCGTAGCGCTTGCCGTTGACGGCCAGCACCACCGTCGACGACGACTCCGCTGCGGCTGCCTCCTTCCCCATCTCCTCCTGCACAGCACAGCACCTCTGGGTCTGGGGAGCCGATCGATGGTGCCCTCCTGTTTATTTATACGAGTTTTTTTTTTGAAACGTTTTATTCATACGAGCTCCCGACCTGCTCCTGCAACCGGCGGGGCGGTGATGTTGATGTTGATGCACACGCTGACGTCGCCGGCGGCCAGGATGCGAAAGCGACAAAGCGGATCGAGTTTTTTTTATATGATACTACCGGTACAAGTGTACAACTGTACAAGGCCACAAGCCAGCAATGCAAGCGATCGGGGAGATCAGAGATGCTCGCGGCGTGGACGGGCGCTGGCGTGGGTGGACAACGCGGGCAAAAACGTCGGCAGTGGACGGTTCGCGCGAGCTGCCCTGCCCTACCAATGCATTTCAGGTTTCAGCGTTTGGTCAGCCGGCGCAGCGACGAGCGGAAATGGCTGCGTCGTCGCTGCGTTCGTCTCGCCACCCGTCAGTCGTGGCTCATGAGTCCCGACGCGAAGCCAGCGGGGTCCTCCTGCACGCGCATGGGCTCGTCTCCGGTTTGCCGGGCACGCGCTGTTTTCGGTTGGACTTTGAAGGCACCCGTTTATTTCCTCCGTCCCGAAATGATAATCGGAAGGTTTCTTATTTGACACCTTAAAGTCTAAAGAAGATAACTCGATTCTGCGTGCATCCGGACAGACGCCTGCGCAACCCGCCCCCATCCACCTAGATATGCCTCACCCTGCACGTGCACCCCGCTCTGCGCCCACCGCTCCTTCCTCTGACCCCCTCCTCTCTCTCCGCATGGGCGGGACCCGAGAGGTAGGGTGAACAGCTGAGGACGAGTGTCCGCAGGCCCTTGGCGTGCCGCGCGCCCCATCCGCAGGCCCCGGCTCGCCATGCCCCATCCCCCGGCGCCCATCACTCACCGCGCCCTCGTGGCTCTTCGAACAATGAAACATACGTATGAAACAGATAAAACATTTAGAACATACACTTGTAACATATGTGTGAAACATATGCAACATTCAGATAAAACACTTGCAACATGAAAAACACTTGTTGCAACATAAGACCGAAACGGATGAAACATTTAGAATATACTTTTGCAACATATGTGTAAAAACATATGCAACATCCAGATCAAAACGCTTGCAACATACGTCTGAAACAGATAAAACGTTTTGAACATGCATGCTCTAAAACACTTGCAACGTACCTTCGCCGCAGCCGAGCTTGGGCCCCCTGACGGGCGTCCGCGTGTGCAGGAACTCCAGCAGTGTCGTCGACGGATCCACGCCGGCGGCCTCGTACCGCTTCCCGTTCATGGCCACCACCACCGTCTCCGCGGTCGCCGCCTTCCCCATCTCCATCTGCACAGCCTCACAACGGTCAAAGTAAACGAAACGACCACCTCGCTCCCCTCCTGCACTG
Organism: Saccharum hybrid cultivar R570; assembly: GCA_038087645.1. Lineage (NCBI taxonomy): Eukaryota > Viridiplantae > Streptophyta > Magnoliopsida > Poales > Poaceae > Saccharum > Saccharum hybrid cultivar. The sequence goes on along the minus strand of JAQSUU010000028.1, from coordinate 1,558,213 downwards.
CACTGCAAGTCTGCAACGGCCGGTCGAGCTGGTTTCGACGTGCCACGGCACTACGCCACCCTGGTCCATGGGCTCTTGTTTATAGCTAGCTAGCAGCCTAGTACGATCGAGGCGGGCGGGCGACCGGTGTGATGCACGCGGTGACGACGACGACGCACTTCCGCGACCGGTGCGGCCTTTGACGAACTCCCAAAAGTCTTCGGGCGGTAATAATGTAAGTATATATCTGGGTCGCCATGGATGCATTTATTTGATTTTTTTTCAGCAGCATCCTTAGACCGGCGACCTGGCATGCCGTGCTGCTAGAGTGTTTACGAAGTTACGATGCGCGCGCGAGCCAGCCGAAGGAAGGTGTTTCTGTCCGGGGCGGCCCTGCGTACTACAGCTTCGCCCTGATTTCGCCCCTGGTACAGATCAACAGGCCAGCACGACTGGGGCTTAGGCCGGTGAGATAGCATGTCGAGAGGAGGCACGGCACGGCATGGTTGCCTGCATGCTCGTGCTTAAGCGAGCCCGCGTCTTGTCGGACCACATTGCCCGTTTGGCCACCGGCCAATTAATTAGGGCCACGTGGAGGGGTCATATAGTCGATACGAGTAGTAGGCTCTGTTGTTATTATCTGCTGTAGCGTGATCCGTGATGATTGGAAAAAAAAAACACTTACACCTAATAACAAGATTGTACTTAACTTTGTTTCCACGTACGTAAAAGAACGTGTCGACGCTTTTCTGATTAACCTTGTTGAGAAGCAAGAAAGTGTCTCGGGCTTTTGCTTTGACTTCAGCACCTAATCAAAAGGCCTTGTCAAATGCACGTTAGAGCAACTTGGTTTCTAAAGCCAAAAGTAGTTGAAGCGCTCGCGTACAAATTCACCATTAATCATGTAACAGAAAAAATATCGCGCAAAGCCTGACTTGAGCAAATCATACAGAAACTAAAATTTTCAACTCTTGGAAGGTAAAGTGAAGTAGCAACTGATTCAGCAACACCATTTTTACCATCATGGTTTGTCAAAAAATGATCACCAAGTTCCCGATTGCTAGCATTCAGATACCTCACCTCTGCTCCTATAGACCCCTAAAAAAAGTTCCTTGAGCAGATCATACATAAACTAACTAAAATAATTACCTACAGCAAGTTGTAAGATAAGACAGTCCATATTTGCCAAAGCCAATAACTATTCGTTCTCAATCTCCCCCAAATATATCCAAGTTGGTTAGAAAAGTTGATAGGCATTGACCGAAAGTATTATGTACTTAGCATATTCATCCCCAGCAAGCAACACAATCAGATGTAATTGCCTTGAAGCTTTTACCACGTCAGCTTCGATTATTTTGTATGATTAGAAATCTCACTTCACAATTTAGAATATACCACATTGAATTACATGAAGGTATTTAGATTGAAATAAATATATGGTAATGCTAAGTATAGGGCGTCCGTCCGCCCAGACAGTGTTGATGGTGGGCCGCGATGCAGTGACGCAGCCCAACGACCGCTCATCCACTCGCCCTCACCCTCAACCATTCTAAAAAAAAAGAAAAAAAAAACCTTCTTAACCCTTCCGCTCCCTCCTCTCCACCACATCGCCTTGCGGCTGCCACTCCGTCCGGAACGCGGATGCCACTCAGCCTCGCTGTTGTCGCGCGCCCCATCCAACGCCGCTCACTCGCCCTCATCGCGAGCGCTTCTCGCCCTCTCCCATCGCGTGTGCTTGTGTTGGTGGTGCTCGCTCCGCCCGTCGCATGTCGCACGCCTAAGGAGTGCGTGCGTGGGGCGGGGCAATCTAGACGGTAAGGCAATGGCGGACTGGGGCGGGATGCACAGACGTCCGGACGCCACGCCAATAAATATAAGGAGTTCACACGGAACATATTGTTTAGTACGCAGCAGGCCAGCCAACCAAATGCGGCACAACGGCGAGCATGGGTGGATCTATATTCATGGTCGTGGGTGCGACCGCACCCACGAGAAATTAGAAAAACAGTGATTATATTTAATTTTTCACTATACAAGCACTCATACGATAAAAAGCTCGCACCCATAAGACAAGCACCCATACGATAAAAAGCTCGCACCCATAAGACAAGGACACCCCTTTAGATTTGCTCTAGCTCCACCACTGACGGCATGAGGCCACGGCCACATGGAAGTCGGCAGAGGTTGCATGCACACACACACTCCATGGACACAACCACAAGGAGGTCGGCCCCGAGCCCGCTTTGCTCGCCCTGCCTTTTGTGTAGTGTAGCCCCACGGAGAAAACAAATGCTGAGAAAAGTCGAAGAGAGAGACGGTTGCATGATGCTAATAATGTTCGGGAGGCACGTACTATCACGTGACCGGAACGTTGCCCACTATTTTCCGTCCGTCGCCTGCCAAAAGGGCCACCATAGGGCCAAGTCACGTGCTGGACCATCACCCACCATTCTCGGCTCTCTCTATCTCTTGTTTCCTCCCTCCGTTGAAACAGGGAAGGAAAAAGAAGCACGGAGTAGTGAAAGATTGAATGACGAACAAACTGATCAACATTCAAATAAGTATTTATACATGGTTTCGTTTTCTTTGAAAAAAAAAATTGTTGAGCTTCTCTGTCACTCAACTCGGAAGACGTCACGCGCTCACGTCTTACACCATTGGGGGTAGTACAGACGGAACGCGTGCCATAACTAATATGCATGCTAAATCCCAATCATGACCATTCAATTCGTGTACTCGATACATGATGGGTTTATATATATTAGGACCATGATTGCTGAGAAATTAACGATCACAATTTATACCAACAGAATTATATTCATTGATCTCTCTCATACAACTTAGAAGCAGGGAGGATGTATATATAGGTACCAACAATTTAATAATTAACAAAAAGAGAAATGAAAACATCTGGAATACGCAGGGAAAGAAATAAGGAAGAAACGGCAGAATTTCGAAAAAGGATCTAATTAAGCTCCATGCATGCAATGCAATGCACGACGCGAGCTTCCTCCGTGCCGGTTGCCTTGCCGGCCGGGCAGCTAACACACGCCGTAGTCACGGAACATGAGATCCGGCCCCGGCCCGCCGGCGGATCCTGCGGCGGCGTCACTGTGGCTTCCGCGGATGAGGATGAGCTCCTTCTGGCGGCGCAGCTCCACGACCTTGCGGTGCGAGTTGGAGTGCTGCGTGAGCACGAAGGTGGGGCTGGCCGCCGGCCGGTACTCAGGCATCAGCCGCCCGGACTTGAACCGCACGCCGCACGCGTTGCACAGGGTCTTGGGGCCCAGTGGCCCCGTCCGCCACTGCGGCGTCTTCTCCGACGCGCAGTGCGTGCACCGACGCACGCCGCCCTCGTCCATGCCCACCTCCCCAGCCGCGGCCCCGCCCGGGCTCTTCTTGCCGCGGATGCCGCCGTTCGGGCGTGCCGGCTTGTTCGACGACGACAGGAAGTCCGAAGACGAGCAGGACGTTGATGGAGACGACTGCGATGGTGGGCGCGGCACGAGGGAGTGCCACGCCGCGGCAGCCGCGGCGGTCGCGCGGCCGGACCGCTTGCTACGCGCGCCGCGGCCAGGCGCCGCGGTGACGCAGCTGCCGTCTTGACCGGCCGAGGTGCCTCCTCCATTGCCTGCCGCGTTAGCAGCCGCAGCCGCCGCCATTGCGGCATGATGCGCGGCCGACGAGTAATTCGGCATGTCCGAGTAGGAGTCGTCCACGAACTTGGATAGCCACTCCAGCTCGGCAGCTTCCTCGCTCTGAATCATCATCATACATCGCAATTGTTTAGCCATCTCATGCATCGAAACCTCTCTAAGTACAATAGGTAACACATTTAATTTTGGTATGTACTTACGGGTATGCAGAACTCATCGGCGAAGGAGAGGAGCGACGTCTGGTGATCCGACGAGTTGGCGGTGGGTGACGGCTCACCCACCATGGCCCCGGCCAAGTGGTGTCCCTGCTTGTCAGTGGCCGCGGTGGGGAAGAACTCGTGGGCGCCAGCGCCAGCGCCGGTGGAGAGGCCGAGAAGGTCGTCGTCAACGCGCATGGCGGCGTCGCCCATGATGGGCGGCGTCCCGTAGTAATGATGGTGGTGCGCCGTGGAGTAGCTGGCGCCGTCGCTGTGGTGACTGCTCATCGGCGCCGTGGTGATGCTGGAGGCGCTGTGGTGGTACTGGTACGTGCCCATTCCCATGCCGAGATCCACCCCCATGGCCATTTCCCACTCCGACGCCATCGCCAACACAAGAGCTAGCTGCCTAAGAGCTAACCGTACGACGACGTACTACTTAATTGGCACAGGGCATGCAGTTCCTTGAAACGAGCAAGTGACGATGCTCGTTCCAGTACGAGCTAGCTGCCTTTGCTAGTCTCAGTGCAGTGCGAGAGTGAGTGCGTGTGAGGGGGGAGAGAGAGGAGTGATGAGATGGGGATGGGGAGAGGTGTGACGAGGGGGAAGAAATAGTGCTGAGCTCTCGAACAAACAATGTTTTTTTTATAACAAATCAATATACGGCCTTGTTTAGTTCCCCTCAAAATTCCAAGTTTTTTCACTCTCTCTCCATCACATCAATTTTTAGCTGCTTGCATGGAGTATTAAATGTAGGTAAAAAAATAACTAAATACACAGTTTAGTTGGAAATCACGAGATGAATCTTTTGAGCCCAGTTGGTCCACGATTGGACAATATTTACCAAATAAGACGAAAGTGGTACTATTCATCGGTTTGAATTTTTTTTCAATCTAAACAAGGCCTACGTATCAGCATAAGTCAAATTTCAGCGAAACGAACAGGGCGTCGCCAGTAACAAAGGGGTTAGGGGTTGGTGCGAAGCGAGGCATTGGGAGAAGAGAGATGAGCTAGCTAGCAGCACCAGTGCATGTGTGTGCACAAAACTTTGTTTGACAAAAACTGTGGATAAGATAGCATTAGGGAGGTGCGATTACGGGGGCTATATAGTTTTATATTAGATTAGAGATTTAGAGTGCAGAAGAGGGGGGGGGGGGCGAGGAAGCGCAGCCCGGCAGCAGCTGGCCCCAACGTGCCCCGTCGCATGCACTGCATCCATCCACTCTCTCTGCACACCCACATCCATATGCTCCATCACCACTTGTCTAGCATAATTCCGTTAGCTACTGGCTGTACCAGTACCAGTAGCAGCAGTCCCAGTATTTTTTTAAAATAAAAGAAGAAAAACATACTGAAGAAAGAGACGGGGAAGAAAGAATCTGGTTACTTTAACCGCAATGCATGCACACGACCACGTGACTCCATGAGTTGTAGCCTGTGCAACTGTCCACGGAAGTGGATGCCGAAGCATCCCTGGCATAGAGCAGCGGATCGGGTTCGGGTTTGAGGATAGTTTCTCATCCACGGTTTTCGGTTTCGGTTTCAGGTTTGGTATCGGGTTCGGTTTCGAGTTTGGTTTTTCACCCGTGGATATCCAATGGATATCCGAAATAGATCATTTGGAATTAAAACTCATGTTTTATAATATGCTAATAATAACTTGTTTACTTATATTATTAAATCTATTCAAAATTGACTCATGAAAATATTTATTATTTATTCCCTCTTATTTATACATGTGAATATGTGTATATTTATCCGCGGATTTCGGGTATCCATTCAGGTTTCGGGTATCCGTTTGGGTTTCGGGTATCCACGGGTTTGGTTTTGGTGATGGATTTCCACTCGAATCGATTTTCGGTTCGGGTTCGGGTTTCAATTTTGGGTTTCGGTTTTAGGTGCACGGAGACTCCACCCAATCCGAACCCGACCCGTTGCCATCCTTACCTTGGCCTGGCGGAAATCAGTGCTGCTCGCCTCAGCAGGCCAGGTAGGGGAAACCGGGAAAAAGTCTGCCACGCATGCACCGAGAATGGTTACCGGTCAATTTCCTCTGTCCCTGTCCGTCGTCCCCGACTCCCCGGCTCCATTCAATGATTGTCGTCTCCGGAGGGCGGCTTCCATTTATTGGCGCCTTCGGCGTCCTGGCCGCTCGCCTTTGCCAGTCTCGGCAATCAGCATGCAGTAAAGCTAGCCGTCTCGGCGATTGAGAGGTTGAACATCTAATTGATTTTTTTTTGCATCTGCTATATCCCTTTTTTGCTTTGTTTTCGATCTCTTGTTATTCGTTGCATCTCTCTGCGAGATCCAGCATCATTCTATGTGACCTTGCCTATTCTAGGATAACCTCAGCAAGCGTGCATCTTATCGACAGTTTTCTCAGAAGGTGTGTTCTTGCATCGAAGGACAGGCTCTAAATCGGCCTGACCGATCTCTATATCAGTTTCACTTCATCTTCGAGTTGCTTACTGCGTGTGTGATAGGTCGTGTGTGACGTCGAGTGTTCTGGTTCTCGCTGGTGTGTGGTCCGGATCGAGGTAGTATTAAATTTCGATCGACCTGTTGTGTTGCCTTTCGGTTAACGATCGATTAGGGGCGCCGGCCGGTTCGTACGATGACAGAGGCCGGCCGTGCGTGTGGTACCTTCTCGTACGGTGACTTGATCAGGCTCCTTGATTATTACTACTCGCTGTAACACATGAGTTTGCCCAATTAACTGGGTGGGGTATGTAGTTGGTGAAAAAGTTTGGGTTCGGCTACTGTAGCATTTTTCGTTTTATTTGACAATTTGTGTCCAATCATGGACTAATTAGGCTCAAAAGATTTGTCTCGTGATTTACAACTAAACTGCGTAATTAGTTTTTTCTTTCATCTATATTTAGTACTCCATGCATATGCCGCAAGATTTGATGTGACAGGTACTATAGCACTATCTGGATTCACTTTTTGTGAACTAAACAGGCTCCACGCATCAGCCGGTAGACATGTTGACACATGGTGCGTCTGACACACACGGAATATTGATAGTACGTGAGGTTAATGATGCGAAGCTGTCGTTTTACGCGCTAGCTCTCTCCCATCCATGGCCTTATTTAGTTCTTCAAATTCACCCCAAATTCCACTATGCAAAAATGAGATTCTCTATCACATCAAAATGCTGGTAAATGTATGGAGTACTAAATGTAGATAAAATTATAAACTAATTGTACAGTTTTGTTGTACTTTGTGAGACGAACATTTTGAGTCTAATTAATTAATTTTTAGATAATTTTTTACACTAAAAAACAAAATGCTACAGTGTTCGGGGGTGGCACTGTGCAAAGTTGGCCACCCCCGACTCGGGCATCTAAACAAGGCGCATGTCTCCCTCTCATGCATGTGTCATGTAGCAGGAAAGTACTACTACGAGCTAGTAGATTTCTCACGATTAAAGTAACTGCATGTGTTAAGCTTTTAACCCAGTACTCTAGCTACATGCGGTGGCTCTGCTCGTTTCGCTGAAATTTGACTTATTGCGAGAAAAAAATACTATTCGTTCCCTGAAAAATAGAGCTGAAAAGCAAGGCGATAGTACATACTCGGTACGTGAGTTTTGATTTCTGTGTAACCAGCCAACAGCTCAAATAACTGGGGCCTCGTTTAGATGAGAGAATTGGGGAGAAAAACACTGTATCAGAATTCCTGTAGCATTTCGTTTGTATTTGGTAAAAATTATCCAAATTTTGACTAATTAGGCTTAAAATGTTCGTCTCGCAAAGTACAACAAAACTGTGCAATTAGTTTTTGATTTCATCAACATTTAGTACTCCATGCATTTGCCGACATTTTGATGTGACGGGGAATCTTCTTTTTGCATAGTGAAATTTGGAGGGAGAATTGGGGAACTAAACATGGCCTGGAACTACTACTCCCATCACAGGTGCCTGGCTATAGCTACGACGGCTAACACTAGAGACTAGAGTAGATGGAGTAGGTAGTGGGACTGTGAGCGCGAGTTAAAAGATGCATGTTTAGGGCTTATTCGGTTGTTGTGGATTCAGTCCTAAGAATAATTTTAGTTGAAATGGGTTCACAAATTTGTATAGTTTTAATAAGCTGGAATAGTTCTTGGACCAAAATCAAAGTAACCGAACGTAGCCTTACGGAATCGGCTAGTCAAGCCCTGCAAAAACTAACTAATGATCTCGATCGAGTGCATGGGCTGCCTCAATGTACATTGGATCGATCGATCGATCGTCAAGGAAGAAATAAACGGTGTGCCAGCCACACCGTGTGATATGATCGATCACACCGCAATATATAGGTACGTACTCCAGTTAGTTGTATCCGTTTTTCAAATACACATATTTGATGTTTATAACAAGCCAATTAATTACAGTTCGGTTTAAAGAAACTGCGGAGAAATTATTGGGTTTCGACAAGTGGACACTTGTCATGATCGATCGAGCCATCAACAGGGGACCGTTTGTCAGTGACAGCTCCCGATCTGGCGAGTAGATAATAAATTAGCTTTGTGGAGATAGATTAGGAGATGAACCACCAATGGCAATGGGTGTGCGCAGCAGGGAACGGATCGGAGGTCGCCGCTGGAGTGGCGTTTGCGCTCAGAGTTTGGATAAGATAAGATAATGTTACTGCAATAGATCCAAAAACTTTTCACGAAAAACTACAGTAACAAATCCTGCGGCACATGCATGGAGCATTAAATGTAGATGAAAAAAATTAATTGCACAGTTCGGTTGGAAATCACGAGATAAACGTTTTGAGCCTAAATAGTCTGTGATTTGACACTAAAGTGCTACATTAATAAATATGCTAATGATGAAATAATTAGGTTTAATAAATTTGTTTCGCGGTTTCCACTTAATAAATTCGTTTCGCGGTTTCCAGGCAAGTTATGTAATTAGTTTTTTTATTAGTATCCGAAAACCCCTTTCGACGTGCCACGAAACATCCGATATGAAAAAAAAACTTTTCGCCAAATCTACACCGGACATCAGTCACTTTTCGCCAAATCTACGGCGAGGCCCTGGCGGCTGGCGCTGCTGCTGAGTGCTGAGGAAGAGGAATTGCATTGGCTGGTTGCGGTGGTAGTTACCGCAGGTAAAGGGTTTGACGCAAGGCAACGTGGAGTGTCGGCGCTCCTGCCCGCGCGCCCCTCGCTCCGGCGGGGCCTCTGGGCTCTCTGGCCCGGGCAGGTCTGGGCTCTCTGGCCCGGTCAGGACAGGGCAGTACCCACCACTACTTCTCTCTCCTTCCTTTCCTATTCACCGTTGGCCGGCCGGGCAGTACGACGTGCTCACCTCGTTTCTCACACGTCTCAGTCCCCTCCTATCCTCTCCTCTCGGCTCCCCCATCCCATGAGGTCATGAGTACATCGTTTAACTACCAAAGGAATAATTGGCACTATATCCAAATTATATATGAAATTAAGGACAAAATACACTAACACCATTTTTCATTTAAGTGGTCGAGGGTTTGTTGCAAGCTATATTAGCACAACAACTAACAGGTCTCTGTTTCAAGTAGAGACGACAACCGTATATATAGTAGCACCATTGAGTCTTGACAATTATTAACATGCACATATACACGGGCGACATGCTGGATATCTCTTTTATCAACAAACATGTGGTCATGTTCATCCGGCTTACAATCCGTACTTTCCAGATTATTTTTTCAGCCGGAACAATGTTTTTCTCTCACAACAAATCAGCCAACAATGTTTTTCAGCCGGCTTATCAGCACAGCCGAACGGGACCACTAGTACGATCACAGGACTGTCATCGTTAATGATACAACTGATTTTGTCCGTGCGTGCTGATATCTCCAATTTTTTGAAAACATACATATTCTCGTCCAGATGATCTGAGGGGCTATGTGAGCAAATTAACTAGTTATATAGAATCCCAAGCATTGCACAGGAGACCATTGATGCAGCTAGCAGGGTCATAATGAACGGGATGGTTGCCATTTTGTGACCACGCCAAGGACCACGCTGCGGAAGTGCGGAGGTGGGCGGAGCAGGGTAGTGCTGTACCTGTATGGTCGTCGTGGTTCATGGACATGAGAAATTTACGAGATGGCTTGCTAGCTGTGCATCGATGCAATGATCAGCTCCATACTGTACGTAGTACAACAATATAGTATGCTGCAATTTTGTCGAGGAGGCATATGATGCATTTTTGCTAGCTGCTGGGCGCCGAGCAGCCGGCCGGTCTATACTATACTGTACGTAGTACAACCAAACGGGCATCGATTCACGTGAGGGCGACGAGGATCCCGAGGCGCGGGCCGGTGGGGACTGGGGTCCCCAGAATCAACGCGGCACGTGCCCACTCGTGCATACGCATGTGAGACGCCCGGACACTCCGGGCATGCAGCAAGCCCATGAGAATCCACGAGCCTAGTAATTACTGTAGTTAACTAACTAATCCCCCGGCCAACCACAGCTCCCAGCGGCAGCTCGGCATGGTCAGGTTAGTAATCCGCTGGCAGGTGGCGCCCTGACCCTTCTTCCCTGCAAATTACAGCTGCACTGCACGGGAAACTGACACTGACAAGGCGCCGCGCGCGGCCGCATACACTGGGTCTGGCTGTTGCATGGCGCTGTTGCTTGAATGCTTGATCGGGGCTCCGGCCCGGGGTCGACGGCGGCGGCGGCAGTGCATCCAGCACCAGCGCGTACGTACTTCCTCCGTCCCTAAATATTTGTCGCTTTCGCTTCCCGAGAAACAACTTTAAAAAAATATATATTAAAAAATATTAATATTTATAGTACATAATTAGTATCATTGGATAGATATTTGAATCTAGTTTTTTGATAAATTTATTTGAAGATAAAAATATTACACGTATTTTCTACTAATCGAGTAGAACTTGTGGCACGAAAACCGAAAACGACGTTTAAATAGGGACAGAGCGAGTATATCAACTGGCGCGCACATACTTTTATGCCGGGCTCTAGCTGGCGCACACACGTACGTACGTACTGCAGCATAGGCAGGCAGATGTATGCTCGCGATCGTCAACTGATTTTTTTTTTGAGAACATGACTTCACGCGTATTCGTAGAACACGACTTCTCATGATCGTCAACTGATCATTAGCTCGCGCCTCGCGGGCGGGCGGCGTGGTAGCGTGCGTCGCAGCAGCAGCATAGGCAGGCGGGCTTGGCTTGACGAGGCTCTGTTTAGTCCGCGATTTTTTTGAAAATGATACTATAGCACATTCGTTGTTATTTGGTAATTAGTGTTCAATCATGGTCTAATTAGATTTAAAAGATTCGTTTCGTGAATTTTATCTAAACTGTGTAATTAGTTTTATTTTTTATCTATATGTCTAAATATTCAATGTGACGAAAAATCTTTAAAAAATTTGTAAAATTTTAGTAACTAAACAGCCCCGAGTCGGCGACCCTCTCCTCTGGCACCGGCCTGCTGGGCATCACGTGCCGGCTGCTTTCGCAGGGCCCCTGCCGTACTCTGTCACGTGTCGGTTGGCGGCCGGGCAGCGCTCCATGCGTACCTCCGCCCTGCCGACGTGCATCGGCAGCTAGCTGGGCCTGCCCTTTGCCTAGCGCGCGCCAGCCATCAAATTGCAAGTACTACGATTCTTGTCTCACCGGCGTCACACCCAGCTACGGGGGCAAAAAGGCAATATATATCCTGTATACTGACTGCATGCCTACGACTACGAGTAGTATTTATACAACGGACCTCCTTGACCCTCATTTTTCTCTTTTGATTTGAGAAATGAGATGCTGACCTCTTCAGGTTTTGTCGCTGCGCGCGCGTCAGAGATATTTGCATGCAGCCTCAATGAATCGGGATGGGAAAGCAGTTGGTTTTACTCGCTGGCCACTCGCTTACAGCGAGCGTAGGGCTTGTAGTTGTAGCTCTCGGCGGACCACCGTCACGTGGCCAGCGCCCTGGTGCGGAGGGCGTGGGGGCGGACCCAGGAATTGATTAAGACCAGGGCCAAATTTTAATAGCGAAATTATCAAGTTGAGTCTGAAAGATCATCTCTCACATCAATTCATTGAATTGTGCAACATGAACATGAGAGAAATAACATGTCAAAGTCTTGTTGCTCTTCGTTGCTGTGTTCATAAGAAACAAGGGCACATCTCTCTTACGTAAGCAAATGATCAATAAATAATGTGGCTTAAAGAGACACAAGATGATATAAAATGTTTCGGGATTCTTAGGTTTGAGTGTTTGACAGACTACACATAGGCTGCTTGGATGAAGATGATTGACCTGGAATTGGAATTGAGAAGTAAAAGCAATTCATGCAGTTTCGAATCAAAGTCAATCCAGGCATGGAGAGCAACCAATAAGTCGTAGTATATGGATTAAAATATACAGTCATCTATCTATTCTCGAGAATTCAACTACGTACATACATAAACACACGTGCAGTGAGTCAATGTATGCATTCTCCCTAGGACGTCCAGCTGATCTTCCGTGTCTGCCGCTCTCACAGCGGGTGCGCCATGTAGCGCTTCCAGACTTCCAGTCTAGGATCACCATCTTGAGGTTGAACAACTTGTTATCCAGCACAACACAGCAGGTCATGTGCACGATGAGCCACGACGACTATGGCCAAGGCCCTACTTGGCCCTAGGCCTGGGTCCGCCAATGGGGTGGAGTGACGAGGCTGGTCCTAGTTTCTGCCCTCATTTCGCCATCGCGCTCTGCCTCACCTCACCAGTTGACGTGGCCCCACTCCTGCTCCCCCGCGTTAGATGTGTGGCACCGAGATCTCTGGCGCCGAGCTCGGACACGTCACCGCCACATAGTTTAGTCACACCACCACGGCCTCAAAGCTCGGCACCATATGCTATGGCGCCGGGACGTATTATCTCGGCGTCGTAGGTCATGGCGTGACTTTTAGGGTCCAAAGATGAAATTTAGACGTATAGGGGTATAAAATACTAGGACATTTGTATATTAACAACGATTGCGAAACCCGCGGTTAAAAATAATCGACATCAATGGTTGCTAGTGTTACAAACAAACTTAACTGATAACTTAGGACTTTCTCCCGTTTCTAGATTTATTAAAATTTGGAATTGAAATATTTTGTTTTTGTACATTTTCCCCCAGAGACCTCTCAAATTGTCTAGGAGCCATCTTCTAGAACTAGGATGCATGTCAATAGCCACGACGCAATCAGGTACAGAAGGCTAGTCCAAATAGGTGAATCACCGATCGTCCTTTTATGTTCTTGATTGACTCTCTCCAATAAAAAAAAAACTCTCACAACTGAACGTCCGCAACTCCGCATCCGTAGTGTGGGTTCGATAAAAACAAGTGGCGAGAGTATATTTGACTTTTTTTCCATAATGAAAAGAATTTGTCAATGCTTTGAGCGAGAGAAGGACCAAATCTTACTGCAAAGCAGCCCGGTGGGCCGGCGGCAGCAGCCCAACGGCAGCGGCGAAACCCTCGTCATCGTGAGGGGCTCAGGGCCCGTCCATGAACAGAGCATTTCCCTCCCGCCGCCGCGCCGCCGCTTCGATTAGGCTCGCGGTTGTCACAGTCGCCTGCCACCCGATAGTCCAGCAAGTAGTGGCCGGCTATGGCGTGAGCGAAGCGCAGCGGCGACCGGCGAGGCCTAGCCTAGATGGTCTGATCTGATGCCCACTTACCCAGGGGCCAGGAGGAAGGTATGCACCCAGGCCACGAACCATGCGTTGCAAAATTTCTTCAAAATCCTGTCGAAGCACACGATTTCATCCACAGTCCACACAAAATTCCTTCAAAATCCTGTCGAAGCACACGATTTCATCCACAATCCACACACGCGCCGTCCAATACATGATTATTAGGACGGTGTAGTTTATTTTTCTCTCTATACACTGTTCATCGCTCCTCGCAATTTCGATCTCTTCAGTACTGTCACTGCACTACTCATCATCTCTGGCACTGGCGGTGCGCCAACTGCAGCCTGAGGCCTGCTGGATCTATGCTTTCGTCGCGTTTGGGCCGGCACCGGCGGCAGACACGCTCTCGAGGTACCTCTCCACCACGTCCAGGCCGCAGAGCTCCTTGACGACGGGCATCGTCGCCGGCACGTCCATCTGGAACGTGACGGCGGAGTTCGCTGGGCCGGTGCTGACCGAGAACTCCTTCCTCGCCGCCCTGATGGCCTCCCTCATCGCGCAGTGCACCGAGGCCGCGAGAAGAAGCGGCGGCTCGCCCGAAGCTGGAAACAAGTCCGCGGTATGTCAAGTTTTTTTTTTCTTTTTCTTTTTCTTTTTCTTTTTCTTTTTCTTTTTCTTTTTCTTTTTCTTTTTCATAAGCGGTTATCAGAAGCTGAGAAGGTCTGCATGAATGTTGAGAGGGGGGTGAAATGAAACATTGTGAGGAGATGCTTGCCTTTTGAAGACAGGACACGCTTCTTGTCACGGGCGCTATTAAACATCTGAACATTGAACTCTTTGGGGATATTATCCACCGTGGGGATCTTGTACGTCCATGTGCCGTCGTGGATGACCAAGCCGTCGGAGTTCGTCTTGTAGTCCTCGTTCGTGAAGAACCCTATTCCTTGGACAAAGCAGCCTTCGATCTGATTGAATGATGAACAGTGTTCAGAGGAGGAGCACATTTTCATCCATACAATGGTCTACATGAGCTGTGTTCATTTGGTAGCTAACCTGGCCCAAGTCCACAGCAGGGTTTAGGCTTTGCCCGCAGTCGTACACCAGGTCGCTGCGTAGAATTGTGGTTGCTCCTGTTAGGATATCAACTTCCACCTGCAATGTCCGTTGCAAATTTCCAATGAAATGTCAGCTTTAGAAGAACTGGAGCCGCAACCTCCAACAAAAAAAAATTGCAGTTGCATTGTCAGGATACCTCGCTGGTGCCAGCTCCATAGTTCAAGTAGTTTGTGAAAGATGGATCAGGAGTCCAGTATGCCTGTGCTGATAAGTTCACACTCGCCATGCTTGCCTGTAGATGAGGAACAAGTGTCATGAACAATTTAAACTGCTTGATATTGAGTTCCAGTTCCTTAGACTTATCTGACATTGCTACTGATTGATTAATGATGGAATGAAGGGAGGCAAAGGATTTGAGTAACTGTAATTCTTGGTACCTCTTTCAATCAAATTAAGGGACATGTTACCAACAAAGTTAGAATTAAGTGTTATCCTCACCTGAGCAATCAAGGCACTCCATTCCACTGTGTTGGACTCAGCTTCGAGACTCTCCTTGATAGGCTTCAGCCTCTCAACGAGTACAGCACATGATTGTCGAACCGCTTCACAGCTAGTTTCAGAAGTGGTGCTCCCAGCAGTCCAACCTCCTTGGACAAGGCTTAATGTGTCTGCCTGGATAACCCGAATCTTGTCCAGAAGGCATTCGCCACCATCAGGGCACAGCTGTCCCAATCCGAACGCTGTCATCTGCTTCACTTTAGTCCACAATCCTTGGCCTATCTCAGTTCCTCCAACCTCGACGGCGATGGAACCATCATTCATGATCGATACCTTGCCTGGAGTTGGCCGAAGATTAACCTCATAAGTGGCTGGCACACAAGAAATGCCGCGTTTCTTCCATTTATTGCTGCTATTAAAGTGCTCAATCATTGCAGCCCTGTGCTGGTATTCTGGAGACAAGACCAGCTTATCAAACATGGAAACCAGGCTGTATGTAGAAGCTTCACCTGCACTTTCTCCATAGAAAACTTCAAGGCTCTCAAAATCATGAAGGTTCTTCCTCCTGACGGTGTTAGTGTCTAGTGCAAGCACCGAGGCAACATGCTCGATGATGGCTTCAGCGATGAAAGAGCCCTGCACATCTCCAGGAGCTCGCATTGCTGACTTTGATGAGACATTTGTCTTGCAGACCTTGCTGTCAAATTCAAGAGTGCCCCAGTTGTACTTTTTGAGAGCTCCTATGATAGCACGGGGCATTATTGGACTCACATCTGCTGATATTCCAGCATTGATTCCAAGATCAAGGTGCAAGGCTGTGATCTTGCCATCTGACTTGAAACCAACAGAGTACTTCGCCTTCATTGGATGTCTCCCTCCAGCCATTATCATGTCCGTCTTGCGATCGAGGTACATCCTAACTGGACGCCGCAGCTTGAAGGCAGCAAGGGCACATGCACATGCGGTCTGACAAAGAGGCAAAAGAAATTCATGGTCATCTCTAACACATTTGCATCTCAATAGTTTTTTGGTCAAATCATGAAGTTCAATTGACAATACAGTGGCAGTTGAAAATACAAAATATTGAGTGAATCAAAGCTAAAGTTATAGGCAGGACTTACATGCGCTGCTTTCATTGCCTTTCCACCAAAGCCTCCTCCTACTCTTCTGCTGATGACACGGACATTGTGAAATGGAATGCCAAGGCACCTTGCTATCAAACTTTGTGTGAGCTCGGGCATTTGTGTCGAGGAATAGATTGTTATGCAGTTATCTTCATCAGGAATTGCTAGTGCTGCTTGAGTTTCCATGTAGAAGTAGTACTGGGATTCAAGTTTTACCTGTGGGCACAAAAATACTAGGCGTGAGTGTTTGGCCTCGCTGGAAATTCAGAGTGTGTGTATAACAAAGTGTTCTGTACCTCTGCTGATAGAATCTTGTGGTCAGCTTCAGACATCCCTTTGTTGTAGTCACCAACTGGCTTTGGAGCTAAAAATGGGGGAATTTGGAAGTAGCTGTTTCTTTGGATGGCATCTTCTATTGTCAGAATTGGTGGCTGCAGATTTTCTGTGCTATACTCAACTACAGCTTGCTTTGCAGCCATATTAGCATACTTTTGTGTTTCAGCAATCTGAGTGAATTGAAAAGCAACAAGACACGATAAACTTGCCTGGTTATACAAAAACATATTTCTATTTTTGTGTAATCTGAAATAACACTAAAGAAACACTACCACAACACCAATATTTTGACCAGCAAATTCAGCAATTGGATCCGCAAATAGTGGTTCATCTCCTAGCACCGTCAGGAAGGTGCTTCCAACATTTTCTCCACCGCTTGGAATATCTTTTGCTGTTATAACTGTGATGACCTTCTGTGAAGCCAAGGATGATTTGAAGTTGATACTTTTCACATGAGCATGAGGATGTGTGCTGTAGATAAATGCCCCATAGAGGCAATCCTTGGGAGCAAGAATATCATCAACATACACAGCCTCCCCTGTATAAGAAACATGAATATGGTTTAGTGCATTTTTTTAAGAGTGGAAATACAATCAGTAGAGCATGCTGGGACGGAAGCTTATGAGATGGTTCTGCACTGACCAAACTATTGTACTAAAGACAAAAAAAGGGGACCCTGAGATGATTATTTTGTGGAGTATACAGAAGAAAAGAGGTTCACCATAGTGGAACATGTTTGGAAGTTCAAGCTAAATCAGTTTATGCATCGGTATAAGAGTATATACCTGAAGCTTGGATCTCTGCCCCGACTTTCTTGATTGGCTTGCCAACAGGCTTGTACTCATCGCTGGAAACCATTTCTTGTCTTGAACGTATTGGCAAATCATTGCTGTCAACCTTAACATGCTTCTCAGGTGAGTCCACAGTGCTACCATTTGTAGTTCCATTAGTATATGACTCGGTGGGAGTATCAATATTTGATGGTGCATTCGAACTGTTGGCAAGGGCAGATAGGAAATTGAACAAGAAACTGACAGCCAAGCTGATCCTATATTCACGATGTGTAGTGTCTTCTGATGGTGAAACGGTATCTTTGAGTAGCTGAATTGCTTCAAGTATCACAAATGAGCTCAGTGATTTTCCCTTCAAGAAATCCTCAACCTTCTTAGCTCTGATGGCATGATCGACTCCATAGGCACCAAATGCCAGGCATATATCCTCAATTAGATGACCGCCTGATGTCCTTGCTAAGAAAGCAGAGTTTACATATGAGACAGCATTTCCAAATGGACGAGGGGCTGCTCGGAAAGTCTCAAAGGTGACATCATCTGAACCCCAATGTGGAATGAATATACTCAACAGCAGGGTCCTAGAATCACATGGAGGTTGCTCCAAGAACTCCTCCAAAGTGAAGGACAGCCTTTTGGAAGCCACCTGGATTGTGACTGTCGAACCTGCAGCTAGGAGCACGGTTGCAATGTCCGATTCGAATGGCAACCTTTGTGCCATCATTATGTTTCCACCTATGGTTGCAGTGTTCCGAACAAATGGTGAAGCCACTTTGTTCAGGTGATCAGCAATCTTTCTGAAGACTAGATTTCCATCTGACAGCACCTCAATAGCTTTAGAGATGGACACAACTGACCCAAGCTCAATTCCTTCGCTGCTTCTGTTGATGACTGAAAGCTCTGGGATTCCTTTGATGTCAATATACTTGTCATAGAGGTCCTGATCCTTGTACACTCCAGACCCGGTGTTTGAAGCCACAATCTTCACAGAATTTTCATCAAACCAGTTGGAATCAAACAACCTGTGAAGCTCTTCAATGCTCTTAGGATGGTACCAGCCGTCGCCGGACACTGCAATAGGAACATCATTCCCCTGCTTCAGAGAAGACTTGATCTCAGATTTGAGAAACTCTGGAAATGTGCAAATGGCGCCACTGTTGTAGCCCGGCAGCTTGCTGACTTCTGCATCACCCTTCTTCCAGAAGCAATTGAGGCCCAGGTCCTCGAGGTCAACATCAGAGGCAAAGCTTTTGCAGGTGTCAACGATGGGCCTGTATCCGGTGCAGCGGCAAAGGTTGCCTGAGACAGCCTTCTCTGCCTCGGAGGCAGTGATCTTGGAGAAGCCAGCGGGAGGGTCTGGGCGATCGGACTTCTTGTCGGCCTTGACAAGGGCGGAGAAGATGGACATACACATGCCGGGTGTGCAGAAGCCGCACTGCGAGGCGTGTAAGCCAGAGAGGCGCTGCTGCACGGGGTGGTAGCCATCCCTGGTGTTGCCGATTCCCTCGCTGGTGGTCACCGAGCAACGGTCCACGCTGTGCAGCAGCGTCAGGCAGGAGCTAGCAGAGAACTCGGTGACCTCGTCCGTTGCCGGGTCGTACTTGGAGATGAGGACCACGCATGCACCGCACCCACCTGCCACAATGTGAAATTGTAAAAGTGGGATGAGTTTAGCTCTTTTTTCTTCACTGTACATGCAGAAGAGCTGTGTTTTTTTTTTTTTTTGCATTCATCAGAGATAAATGTAGAAGCTGATGCTAGTTCTATAGAACGAAAGTGCAGGAAATTTCAAAGTTTACATTGTAACCTCGTTATATAAAGCAAATACTATATATAGTTCTCTTTTTATTAAGTAAACAGCCTGTCGAGTCCTGCCTGAGAGCAAATGCAGGACGGTATTCCTTCCATTGAAAAATGCAAGACGTCTTTTATTCTGAGAAAAGTGCATTTCTGTATAGCAATCAGTCAGACTATCAGTATTGCATTATTGGTTGTAGTGTATAAAAAAATGGAGAAGCATCTTAAGGGATCTGTATTTCAAAGTCCTCGCACATCATATTGACTTTCTAGCTATAACTATTGTACTCCCTCCGTCTATAAATATCTATCTATCGTTTTCGCTTCCCGAGAAATAACTTTGACTAAATATATAAATGTTGCACGTATTTTCTATAAATCAAGTTAAACTTACGGTATGCACATCAACGACAACATATGTTTAAAGACGGAGGGAGTAGTTTGCAAGAAGCATCTGTATTTATTATTTATTCCTTGTAGCTGGTATCGAGGCACATAGGTTGATGAAACAGTAGCAGATAAGGGCCTCGTTCGGCTGGCTGGCTGCCAGCCAGCCAGCAGTATTTTTCTCTCACATCATTTCAGCACCAGTTACCAGCCACCAGCCAGCCAGCAGTATTTTTATCTCACAACAAATCAGCACCGGCCACCAGCCAGCCGAACGAGGCCAAGGTCTGGCTTTTGATCTCTGAGTGGATTCGCTAGCTTCTTGGGATGTCCGATCCATGAGATGTGACATCCCAAGCAAAAAATAGAAGCGACACACAAGAAAATGAAATCTAAAATATCCAATGGGAGCTCCACTGCAATGGTGAAACGGACGAAAGGTGATAGCGCCAGCGCCCATGCATCAGGGAAGAACGAAAAGGCACTGGCATCCTCTCGAAGTCTCGATCTGCAATCTAAAGTTGGCGAAGAGGATGCACATGCACGCAAATATGTAGGAGACTCCGAGGAAAACTAGCTACCGTGTGTGTTCTTGGAAGTTGGCAAAAAGCCAAGAACAAAACATAGAGCTAGTACCTAGTAGTGTAGAGAGTAGAGAGGAGAGCTCAACAATGGCGCTCTGATCTGACGTAACGTACCTTCGCCGCAGCCGAGCTTGGGGCCTCTGACGGCCGTCTGGGTGCGGAGGAACTCCAGCAGCGACGTCGACGGGGCCACGCCGGCCGCCTCGTACCGCTTGCCGTTGATGGCCAGCACCACCGTCGACGACGACTCCGCTGCTCCTGCCTCCTTCCCCATCTCCTCCGATCCTGCACAGCACAACACCTCCGGGTCTGGGCAGTCGATCGATGGTGCCCTCCTGTTTATTTATGCGAGCTCCCGACCTGCTCCTGCAGCCGGCCGGGCGGTGGTGATGTTGATGCACGCGCTGACGTCGCCGGCGGCCAGGATGCGAAAGCGTCCTCGCAGCTGCAGTGCAGGCCTGTCTAGTCAAGGACCTGGCGGGACAATGGCATCATGCATGTGCCCCCCAGTGTTTGGCTCTACGTGATGTAGCAGTAGTATATACGTAGCCGGTGCTTACTTTGCAAAAACAAGTACGGAAATGATCCATGCTTTGCAACAACAAGTACGTATAAGATACTGCTGGTACAAGTGTACAACTGTACGAGGCCACAAGCCAGCAATGCAAAGCGATCAGGGAGATCAGAGATGCGCTTGGACGGGCGCTGGCGCGGGCAAAAACGTCGGCGGCGGACGGTTCGCGCGAGCTGCCCTGCCAATGCATTTGAAAAACGGCCCTGACGCACCATAGGAGAAAGGATCCCCGACCCCCCGCTTCCACCTCGCACCACGCTAATGAAAACCGACGAACCCGTGATTCAAAAAAAAAGGCCACCCGCACCGTCCCCACGCGCGCGCGGGAGCGGATCGAACGCATCTCGGGCCCGCATGCGGGATCCGATCCCACCTCTCCAAACTTCGTCTGCCCCCCGAAGCAACCTTCGCCTCCCTCCCCGCCGTGCAACACTCCGCCCCCGCAGCTCGGCAAGCAATTGAAACAACACACGCGAGTTGCTGCAAAATCATCATGAAAAACAGCTATGCAACAAACAAAGGAACGCCTGCTGCACCAAAAGCATGAAAAATACCGCAACAACGACCAAACACCTACTGAAACAACAAACAAACACCTACTGCAACATGCAGAAACTGATCTACTACACCAAACCATGAAAACTACTGCAACAGCAATCAAACACCTGCTGAAACAACGACCAAACACCTACTGCAACATGCAGAAAAAACGAAGCTTCAACATGCAAGGAACACCTATTGCACCATAGCATAAAAACTACTGCAACAAACAACAAAAACACCTACTGAAACATACCTTTTGAGAAACTGAAACAAACATATACAAGCTACTGAAACAGGGGGAGAAAGGGGAAAAAAGCCGCCGGATCTGCATCGCCCCCATGGATCCACCACGGGGGGGGGGGGGGGGGGGCTGCTACATGGATCCACCATCGGGGAGGCCCCCATGCCGCCATCGAGATGGAGGAGGCGAGCCGGGGCGAAGAACGCCACCCACGCAGCTAGATCTGCACCGCCCCCATGGATCCACCATGGGGAGCCCGGTGCTCCCGTGGATTCACCACGAGGGGAGGCCCCCATGCCACCGTCGAGGTGGAGGAGGACGCTCCAGGGTGGAGGAGACCCCACGCCGCTGGATCTGCAACGACTCCCATGGATCCACCACGGGAAGGTCAGCGCTCCATAGATCCATCGGAGGAACACCAGGAGCCCGCGGCCGCTGTCAAATTCGAGGAAGCGACGGAGGAAGGAGAGGGACACAGCAGGGGCGTCACCGGGAGAGAGGAAGAGAGGGAGTGGCGATGAGCCGTCGGTGCGGCGTGCAGGGGAGGAGCTCGCGGCACGCGGAGGAGAGAATGAGGTGAGACGAAGAGAGCGGAGCGAGCGAGTGAGGAGGGGGAAGAGCTGAGCGAGCGACGGACGAATGGATAAGGGAGCTGCGCGGTCGAGCGGGTGGAGTCACGCGTGAGTGGGTTCGGGTCGTGCGGCGCGTCCGTCCCGTCCGGACGTCTGCAGTGTATCATTACCGTTTGAAAAAGGCTGCGCTTAGTCGTCACTGCGTTCGTCTCGCCACCCGTGAGTCGTGGCTCCTGAGTCGCGACGCAAAGCCAGCGGGGTTCTCTGCACGCGCATGGGCTCGTCTCCGGTTTGCCGGGCACGCGCCGTTTTCGGTTGGACTTTGAAGGCACCCGTTTATTTCCTCCGTCCCCTTATTTGACACCTAGGCCTTGATCAGTTACCTTTCAAATTCTAAATTTTTACACTCTCTCTCCATCATATCAATCTTTAGACGCATGGAGCACTAAATGTAGGTAAAAAAATAACTAATTACACAGTTTGTCTATAATTTGCGAGACGAATTTTTTGAGCCTAATTAGTCCATGATTGGACACTAATTGTCAAATACAAACGAAAGTACTACAATAGCCCGGATTGCAAGTTACAATCTAAACAAGGTCCTAATAAAATCTAAAGATAACTCGATTCTTTATATCACCATAATCCATGAAAGATAAACAAACGGCGTGGCTAGTGTCCGGACATCCGGACGGATGCCCGCGCAGCCCGCCCCCGTCCACCTAGATTCGCCCCGCCCCGCACACTCGCCCCGCCCCTATCGCTATGCCCGCCACTCCTTCCCTTGACCCCCTCTTCTCTCCGCGCGGGCGGGATCTGAGAGCTAGGATGAACAGCTGAGGGGCCTGCTTGGCTGATCGTTTCTACGACTATTGCTGATGCTAATTTGTTGTAAGAGAAAAACACTTCTGAAGGGCTGGCTGATTCTGGCTGATAAGCTCAAGTGAACAGGACCAAGGACGAGCATGCCCCGTTCGCATGCCCTCGACGCGCCACGCGCCCCTTCCGCCAGCCCCAGCGCGCCACGCACCCCATCCGCAGGTCCCCGGCTCGCCACACCCCATTCTCCGGCGCCCGGGCCGTGCGCCTATCACTCACTGCGCCCTCGTGACTCTCTGAACAGCACGAAACATTTAAATGCAATGTACGTCTAAAACAGATGAAACATTTAGAACATACACGTGTAACATATGTGGAAAAATATGCAACATTCGGATAGAACACTTGGAACATGAAAACACTTGCTGCAACATAAGACTGAAACAGATAAAATATTTGGAACATACTCTTGCAACATATGTGTGAAACATATGCAACATCCAGATCAAAACGCTTGCAACATACATCTGAAACAGATGAAACATTTTAAACATGCATGCAACATACCTCCAAAACACTTGGAACATGTGCAACATATATATGAAACACTTGTAACATACCTCTAAAACATCTGAAACACTTAAACATATATTTGCAACATAGAGGGAGGGGAGGTCGGGCTAGTCGATTTCTGCTATCGGGGTTGGAGTCGGTGGCGTGCGGCAACGCGATCACCACTAGCACTAGCCGCGCTCGTGGGTGCCCTTGGCTCAGCCGGGGACTTGAGGCGCCTAGCACGTGCGCCCAATGACCATCGGCGGGGGTAGTGGCGGGGAGGCGCTATGCTGCCAGCGGACGCGAGAGGTAGACCGAGAGGCAGGGAGGACGAGAATGGGAGAGCAGAGGCGGGCGACGTGCACGACGATGCGGGAGCAAGCGGCGTGAGTGGGGGCGCGCGGTGGGCGGGAGCAAGGAGCGAGAGGCGCGCGTCGGGCGGGAGAGAGGAGCAAGCGGCGCGGGATGGAGCGCACGGCCGTGGAGGCAGCAGCAGTGAGGCAAAGTGGGGCACGTGGTGTCTGGACACGCCCGGGTCTAATCATTATCACTAAATAAACTGGTTTTTTTTTATGTCAATTTATTTGACACTACAATTCATTGTAGCGTCTAGAGCTTGTTCGGTAAATATTTGCCATACCAGAGGGCAAGCCAAAATATGAGTATACAAATATTAGGGCAAATCAATATTTTAGGTATAGATAAGCAATGTCCATACTGGGTTTGCTGCCAACAAGAGAAATATGTCTTGTCGTATTCTTGCAAGGTATTGCCAAATATCTTGAACTTGATCATATTTTAGTTTGACAAAAGTTGACTGTCAGCCAAGCAGACCCGTTAACAGCCAACGAAAATTATCTTTTTTTTACGCAAGGAAAATTATCATTTTACTCCTATGGTCTTGTGCAACACCTTGAGCTTTTGCGGCAGCTGGCCATGGTGGATTTGTTGTGTATTTAAAATATTTTACGGCAACTTTTGCCGGTGCTAGAACCTCGCAAAACCGCTATTCTGGCGCTCGGTGCTATGCTTCTCTCCCAATGTCATTTTTGTCCTTATGTTGTTTGGACCATCTATGGCTATTTTTTTAGCAGCAAACAATTAGCCATCGGTACCAAACATATCCTGGATAGTAGAACACTATGCTCAAGCCCTCAAGCACAAAACTGAGAATGGAAAAGTTATAGTTATGAATCCATCGATCACTATTAGTACTCCCTCCGTCTTTCAAAGAATACAACTCTAGAATAATGCTCAATCAAACTATCTTAAATTGGGCTAAATTTACATAAACAATATACTAATGCTTATCATACTGCGTACTAAATTTTCATAGTACACTTATTTACAGTCTGAAATGTTGATATTTTTCCCCATCATTCAGTCAAATTTAAGTTAGGTCGACTCTCACTGAACCTAGAATTGCGCGAGGCAGTATCAACAAAAGCGGCGACCTGCACGTGCGTTAACATCCGTTAGATCAAAAGTCAACGCTTCTGATCAACCCGACTGAGAGTCAAGAGAGACCAAGTCGCTGGAAGCAACAGCCGACAGCGCCGGCCGGAATACGCCACGGCCATGCCAACCACCGGGCCCAACCCAACGGCCAACGGCAGCGGCAAGGCGGCAACACCCACACAGCATCAGCTCTCGTGCGTCATGGGCAGGAGCACACAGCTACACATCCCGTGAAATCAAGTAGAGTCTGATCTCAGCCCCGCCGCCGCTCAGCTAGTTCGAATAGGCGGCGAGGGCTTACCTAGGTGGCTGGTCCATTCAATCCGACCCCCATCTACCCAGAAGGTAAGTATTGCGAACCTAGGTGTACGGATGAAGATGCATTGCAAAATTTCTTCAAAATCCAGTTGATTTCATCCCCACATTCGCCTGCCCAACACTCATTTACTTTATTTTTCACAAGACCACACAGCTCGCCATTGGCCATTGCTACCTCTTCTGTGTACATCAGAGCTAACACACAGGAAAGCTCGGCATGTCATGTCGTTTAGTGTTTTACAGACTGATTAAGCGGTGGTTGTTGGGCTGACAGCGGACACGCTCTCGAGGTACCTCTCCACGACATCCAGGCCGCAGAGCTCCTTGACGACAGGCATCGTCGCGGGCACGTCCATCTGGAACGTGATGGGGGAGTTCGCTGGACCAGTGCAGACCGAGAATTCCTTCCTAGCAGCCCTGATGGCCTCCCTCATTGCGCAGTGCACCGAGGAAGCTAGAAGAAGTGGCGGCTCGCCCGATGCTGCAAACAAAGATCCGAAGCATATTATGTCAGGGTTGCAGGCAGCGATTGTTGGTGAGTTCAAATTGCAGCTAACAGTATGTGGGAATGTCGGGGGGTTGAATTGTGAGAACAGGCTCACCTTTGGAAGAGAGGACACGCTTCTGGTCACGGGCGCTCTTGATTAGCTCAACGTTGAACTCCTTTGGGATGATGTCGACTGTGGGGATCTTGTACGTCCATGTGCCATCATGGATGACCAACCCGTCAGAGTTGGTTGCGTACTCCTCGTTTGTGAAGAAGCCTACTCCTTGGATGAATGCACCCTCCACCTGTGTTAATGAAGGATAATGTTTAGAGGAGCAGCATATTTCCTCTGAATTGATCAGCAGGTGCTGTTTTTCTTTTGCAGCTGACCTGGCCCAAATCGACAGCAGGGTTCAAGCTTTGCCCGCAATCGTAGACAAGGTCACTCCTTAGAATTGTCGTTGCTCCTGTCAGGACATCAATTTCCACCTGTGATGAAATTTCCAATCATGTGTCAGCATTGGGTAGGAATGAAGCTGCAGCCTCCAACAATTTGGCTTGCTAACTGCGCTTGCAGTTCTTTTTCATGCAATTTGGATAAGGGGTACCTCGCTAACGCCAGCTCCGTAGTTCAAATAGCTTGTGAAAGTTGGATCAGGGGTCCAGTATGCATGCGCAGATAAGTTCACACTCGCCATACTTGCCTGCAAGTGATCAGCAAAATGATATGGCCAATTGAAATACTGACAAATATCATGTTCGTCAGAACTGTAGGATCTCCTCTCTGAGTTGCTACCGCTATTGCTTGTCGTTTGTTAATGTCTCAAGGAAGGAGTCAAAGCTTTAAACAATTGTTATTCTTGGCATGGCAATGAGAAAATTGGAATTTACAAGCTTATCCTCACCTGAGCAACCAAGGCACTCCATTCCACTGTGCCAGCCTTAGCCTCCAGATTCTCCTTGATTGGCTTCAGCCTCTTGACGAGCGCAACACACGACTGTCGAACTGCTTCACAGCTAGTTTCAGAAGTGGTGCTCCCACCGGTGACCCCTCCCTGGATCAAGCTCAATGTGTCGGCCTGGATGACCCGCACCTTGTCCAGGAGGCTTTCGCCGCCGTCAGGACACAACTGTCCCAATCCGAATGCCGTCATCTGCTTCACTTTTGTCCACAACCCTTGGCCTATCTCAACCCCTCCGACCTCAACAGCAATGGAACCATCATTCATGATAGACACCTTGCCTGGAGCTGGCTGAAGCCGCACCTCATATGTAACTGGCACACAAGAAATGCCACGCTTCTTCCACTTGTTGCTTCTGTTGAACTGCTCCACCATTGCAGCTCGGTGCTGGTATTCTGGAGAGGAGGCTAACTTATCGAACATGGTGACAAGGCTATATGTAGAAGCTTCACCTGCAGTATCTCCGAAGAACACCACAAGGCTCTCGAAGTCATGAAGGTTCTTCCTCCTTATGGTGTTAGTGTCGACTGAAAGTGCCGAGGCAACATGCTCAATAATGGCTTCAGCGATGAAAGAGCCCTGCGCATCTCCAGGAGCCCTCATTGCCGATTTTGATGAAACATTTGTCTTGCAGACTTTGGTGTCAAATGCAAGATTGCCCCAGTTGTACTTTTTGAGAGAACCTATGATAGGTGCTGCGATGATTGGACTCATATCCGGAGATATTCCAGCATTGATTCCAAGATCAAGGTGCAAGGCTGTGATCTTGCCATCTGACTTGAACCCAACGGAGTACTTCACCTTCATAGGATGCCGACCGCCCGCCATTATCATGTCAGTCTTGCGATCGAGGTACATCCGAACTGGACGCCGTAGCTTGAATGCAGCAACCGCACAAGCACATGCAACCTGACAAAGAGGAAATTCTTAGTCATCTATAGCACATTTTGTCTCAATCTGATCACATTATGAATATTAGTTGGCAGTACATTGGTAGTTGAAAAATAGAAAAGTTCAGCATGAGCTCTAGTTATTTAGGGCTTACATGCATTCCTTTGAATCCCTTTCCACCAAAGCCTCCTCCGACCCTTCTGGTGATGACGCGGACATTGTGAAATGGAATTCCAAGGCACTTTGCAACCACATTTTGTGTGACCTCGGGTAATTGTGTCGACGCATAGATGGTTATGCAGTTATCTTCATCAGGAATAGCTAGCGCCACTTGTGTCTCCATGTAGAAATAGTATTGGGATTCAATTTTTACCTGTAGAAAAAAAAAAGACAAGCATGAGTTGTTTGGCCTTGTGGGAAGGTCAAGTATACATCCCCTTTTGGGTCAAAAAAAGTATACATCCCCTTTAAACATTACAAAGTATGCACCTCTGCTGATAAAATCTTGTGATCAGCTTCAGACATCCCTTGGTCGTAATCACCAACTGGCTTTGGAGCAAAAAATGGGAGGGCTTGGAAGTAGCTGCTTTGTTGGATTGCATCTTCTATTGTCAGAATTGGTGGCTGCAGATTTTCTGTGCTATACTCAATGACGGCTTGCTTTGCCGCCATGTAGGCATACTTCTGTGTTTGAGCAATCTGAGTGATTGAAAAACCAACATGATGCGGCAAGGTTGGAAAGACATAAACATAAGAATACTTTTGTGAAATGTGAAAGGGAACTTAGGAAACATTACCACAACACCGATTTTTTGACCAGCAAATTCAGCAACTGGATCTGCAAAAAGTGCTTCTTCTCCCAACATCGGGTAGCTGTAACCAACATTTTGTCCACAGCTGGGAATATCCTTTGCAGTGATAACTGTGATGACCTTCTGCGAAGCTAAAGATGGTTTAAAGTTGATACCCTTTACATGGGCATGAGGGTGTGTGCTATAGATAAATGCTCCATAGAGGCAATCTTTGGGAGCAGGGATATCATCAACGTACACAGCTTCCCCTGTGTCAGTAAAAGGACTATTGTTAAGGGTATTATCTTGTGGAGAAACTGCAGACACTAAAAATGATCAGGGATGGAGCTTATTGGACAGTTCAGCGCTGACTAAAAATTAATGAGGTAGAAACGAACAGAAAGATCATTATATGATGTCTTCCAATAATACTATGGTGAAGAAAAAGGTTATGGTGAACTTATGAACATATTTATTTGTGTATTGCAAATTTGCAATAAGATTGTTTACCTGAAGCTTGGATCTCTGCCCCGGCTTTCTTAATTGGTTTGCCAACTGGCTTGTATTCATCAGTGAAAAATATTTCTTGTCTTGATCGTATTGGCAAATCATTGCTGTCCAACTTAAGATGCTTCTCTGGTGAGTGCTCAATGGCACCGTTTGTGTCTCCATTACTATATGAACCATTGGGATCATTAACCCTTGCAGATTCATTCAAGCTGTTGGCAAGGGAGGATAGGAAGGTAAACAAGAAACTGACAGCCAAGCTGATTCTATACTCAGGATGTGTTGTCCCTTCTGATGGTTTAACAATACCTTTAAGCAACCGAACAGCTTCAAGTATAACAGACGAGCTCACTATTTTGCCCTTCAGGTAATCCTCAACCTTCCTAGCTCTAATAGCATGATCAGCTCCATATGCACCGAACACCAGACATATATCCTCAATGAGATGGTCCCTTGACGATGCATCTACTGAAGTCCTTGCCAAGAAAGCTGAATTGACATATGAGACAGCATTGCCAAGAGGACGAGGTGCTGCTCGGAAAGTCTCAAAGGTGACATCATCTGAACCCCATTCCGGGATAAATATGCTCATCAGCAGGGTCCTATAATCACATGGAGGCTGCTGCAAGAACTCCTCCAGAGTGAAGCACAACCTTTTTGAAGCCACCTGGATTGTGACTGTCGAACCTGCAGCTAGTAGTACAGTTGCAATGTCTGACGCGAATGGTAACCTTTGTGCCATGATTAGGTTTCCACCTATGGTTGCAGTGTTCCGAACAAACGGTGAAGCCACTTTGTTTAGGTGATCAGCAATCTTTCTGAAGACCAGACTTCCATCTAACAGCACCTCAATAGCTTTAGAGATGGACACAACTGATCCAAGCTCAATTCCTTTGGTGCTTCTATTGATGACTGAAAGCTCTGGGATTCCTTTGATGTCAATGTACTTGTCATAGAGGTCCTGATCCTTGTACACTCCAGAGCCAGTGTTTGAAGCCACAATCTTCACAGAATTTTCATCAAACCAGTTGGAATCAAACAACCTGTGGAGCTCTTCAATACTCTTAGGATGGTACCAGCCGTCATCGGAGACTGCAACTGGAACACCATTCGCCTGCTTCAGAGTGGACTTGATCTCAGATTTGAGGAACTCTGGAAAGGTGCAGATGGCGCCACTGTTGTAGCCGGGCAGCTTGCTGACTTCTGCCGGTTCGTCACCCTTTTTCCAGAAGCAGTTGAGGCCCAGGTCCTCGAGGTCAACATCAGAGGCAAAGCTTTTGCAGGCGTCGACGATGGGCCTGTATCCGGTGCAGCGGCAAAGGTTGCCTGAGACAGCCTTCTCGGCCTCTTTGGTGGTCAGCTTGGAGAAGCCTGCTTGTGGGTTGGGGCGGCCGGCCGTCTTGTCGGCCTTAACGAGAGCGGAGAAGATGGACATGCACATGCCGGGCGTGCAGAAACCACACTGAGAGGCGTGGAAGCCAGCCAGGCGCTTCTGCACGGGGTGGTAACCATCCTTGGTGTTGCCGATTCCCTCACTGGTGATCACCGAGCAACGGTCAACGCTGTGGAGCAGCGTCAGGCAGGAGCTCGCCGAGAACTCGGTCACCTCGTCGGTGGCCGGGTCGTACTTGGAGATGAGGACCACGCAAGCACCGCAGCCACCTGCCACAAGGTGAAATGGTAAAAGTGGAGGAGTTTAGCTCTTTTATCTTCACTAGATGAAAATAGAAGCTGATGCTAATTCCAGTTTGAAAAGTGCACTTGGGTCGTTCAAAGTTCACACTGTAGCTTCGTTATAAAAAAAATACCATAGCTCAAAAGATAACCCCAGTTTCTTGTAGTGTTAGCTTCCTGTGTATGTCCCAAATATATAATACCTGATTTTTGTAAAACATAATTATTCTTTTTAACTACGAAACAACAACAACAACAACATAGCCTTTTGTCCCAAGCAAGTTGGGGTAGGCTCTTTTTAACTACGAACACCGAAAAAAATTGCATGCCGAGCCTTTTTTTTTCCGAATTACACAAGTACAGACGTAGATGCTCAACACGCACGTACACTCCACTACAAGAAGGCATACTGAGCCGGCGAGACATAGAGCATGATGAAGGAGGTAGAAGTGACCTGAATAATTTTTATGGGCATGCCAAGACGTTGATGTTCAGGTTGGATAGCTGTTGTGCATGCTTATAAGCCCTCCTATAACGTTTTTGTGGTTTTTATTTTTATTTTTATTACTATATGGCAAAATCCAGTTGGAATGTCGATTGAATTCTACACTACTGCTACTACCTATTTCCATACCTATCCTATCTCTATTGTGGTTTTCATTAGTTACTTATTTTAATTATTTTGATAAATATAGATAGCCATAATTTAGATTTATATGTCCGATGTGGTAATTTTACTTATTAATACATTAAACTTTTCATTATATACTTTTTCCAAAGTAAGATCCATAAATTTTTTATTGAATTTAGCATTTTACTAATTATAATTTACATGACTAATTATATAGGAACCATTTTCTTTACATTAATTTAAATACAAAAATATTTTTATTAATTTTTTTTGCCTTTTGCAGTTGTGTTTTAGATGGAATTTGCATGTAGGTATTTTTATTTCCAACTTATATGAAAATCAAATTGTTTTTTTCTTATGTCAAATTTACTTTCTTTACATGGACTTTTTTGTTGTTAATTTAAGCAATTAAATTATCTTAAATCTAACGATGTAGGATATTTTTATTAATCTCATAATTGTATTATATACCAATTCTTTGATTTAATCTAAGACTAGACCATCATAAAAACCAACAATGTGTGTCTTTCCTTATTTTCTATTTTTGTGGATTAATCTCACAATTATATTAGGCACATACTCTTTGATTTAATCTAAGCCATTAGATAATAAAAAATCCATCAACATAGTTTATTAATCTCTACCTTTCCTTACATAAATACTCATAAATATATTTGAATAATTAATTCCTTTGATTATAGTTTTCTTGCAGATGAATTTTATTGCTGCTAATCTGCACGTAATAAGATTCCTGTAATCCGTGTGATGGTGACATCCCAACTCCCAAGCAAAAAACAGGAGGAACATAGAAAATGGAATCTAGATCCAATGGGAACTCCAAGTGATGAAATGGACGATAGATAGCGCCAGCGCCATGCATGATCAGGAAACGAAAAGGCACTGACATCTTCTCCGCAACGAACCGTCACTGCTACTAATTTTTTAGAGACACTTGAAAATGCAGGTTGGAGGCGGTTGGGCCAGCGGCCCGCCTCGGTTAATCGAGGTTGCCCAGCAACCGCCTCGGTTAATAGGTTAACGGAGGCGGACCACCTAAAGCGACCGCCTCCGTTAATCCTCCATTAACCGAGGCGGTTCACGTACTGCAACCGCCTCCGTTAATGTATTAACAAAGGCAGTTAGTACAAGCCAACCACCTCCGTTAATGCCTATTAACCGAGACACTTCCTTTATGTTGCCCGCCTCCATTAATTTTTAACCGCGGCGGTTGACATAACTGCAATCGCCTCCGTTAATATACGATTAACCGAGGCGGTTGGGTTATATTGCCCACCTCTGTTAAGTCTGTACCCAATCGCCTCCGTTAATATATGATTAACCGAGGTGGCTGGGTTATATTGCCCGCCTCTATTAAGTCTGTACCTATATAAGACCAGCCACCCATTCTTCCTCCCCGTGGCTCCTCCATTTTCTAGGGTTTTGACCTCAAAACCCTAAAAATGGCCATTTTAAAGGGGGGAGGTTTTGTCCTTGGATTTGGTGAAGTTTGGCACCGCAAGAGGTTGATTTCTTACCCTCTAACTCTCATCTTCTCTCTTTTACATGATTTAGGTGGTTTTTTCTCTAGTTCTAGATTGAGGAGAGAGAAAACTGGATCTAGAGCTCATTGGACTTTATTCTCGCGGTGTGTGTGCAAGGTTGCGGCCATGGACAGGGAAGAGTGGATGTACAAGATATCGAGGGTCAGCAACGATGATGACGGCCGGCGTCAAAGTCCTCTCAGTCATTGTCGTCTCCCCCGGATGGCCCAAGTGACGACGATGACGACGGCGGCGGCGATGGCAACAACAATGATGGCGGCCCCAGCAGCACTCCTCCACGTAGCCCGTGTCCCGACACGAGCAATCGACAAGGAGATACAGGGGTGTCCCTGGCCAGCAAACACCGCCTCCAAGCAAGGGCAAAGGGAAACATCCACCAACACCGAAGAAGCCTGCAGAAGAAGAGGGGGACAAACCCGCCCACCTCACCATGGAGGATGGGCGACGTTCAACATAGCTGAAGAGCACAAGTACACAATGGCGTTCGAAAGGTATATATGCTAATGGCAACTGAACATAGTCAACATATTATGTGTGTGTAGATCGATGATGCTAACAGACTTTTTCACTCCTCCTTGTCTCAATTACAGGGAGCGAACCCCGCCGTCAATTTGGCACCTTACGCCAGATTGCCCCGATAACTTTGAGAATGACAAGTTTATGTTGCCCTTGGGCCAGCTTGTTCAGGATGAGCCATGGGAGGTTCAGAGGTTCCATCTATGGTATATGCATGCGGCGAAGTTAGGCATGAAGGAATTCGTTGTGAGGGTCCTCAAGGAGTACTTCCACTTAGAAGATGACGCTTATGTCTCCGTTGTCTTCCACGACATGCACAGGCTGCTGCGGCGCAAGGATCTCGACGTCACCCAGATCACCCTTTTTTCATGTAAGTTATTACACCTCTGCATCGCTATAGGTACGTTCATAACGATCAAACTAACAATGCCATGACAACGACTTGTGCTTGTAGGATGCAATCATATGTGTGCGAGGAACTAGGGAAAGATATTATCTACCTGTCTCCTATGCATATTACCCAGAGGGCCATCATTGGCCACGATGTACCGGACACGCATCTTAGGCTGGTGAACTTGGACAGGATGCAGTGGGTGCTTACTCGGGTTAAGATGCAAGGCGAGATCAAGTTTAGAAAGGGACAATACGTCCTCTAAGCCATGAAGAAGATCCGAGAAAATAGGTGTATCCTTGCCGTCCACCAATTCGGGTAAGTCAAAACGATACATGCAATAGCTATTGTGTTCACCACTTTTCATATTTCAAGATATGAGATCTGTATTGTTTCAATAGTGTAGCTTGGGCATCGTGGTCCACTGGATTATATTTATGATCTATCCTCAGGTGGAAAGGCTGTCATCTTCAACTCCTTGCGGACAATGGAGAGAGAATGGTACAACGATTTCGAAGGCGTTCTGCGATAGTAAGTAATGACACATCTTCTTTTTTGCACTCAAAGAACGTATCAAATTTGTTGTTGACACTGGTGGTTGGCATACAACGCTTACAGGAAGTACGTGGAAGAGGGGGTTATGATCGGAGGTCCGAGAGGCAGAAGAAGTATGGCACAAAACTGGCAGTAAGGAGAGACTTCCTGGTACTACTACTAGCACTTTCGTGCCCCTACTTCTACTACTATCGTAACAACTATTACTACTACAAGTACTACTATAACTCTTACTACTACTACTACCATACAACTACTACTACCCTACAACAACAACTACTACTACCCTACTCCTCCTCCTACTACTACCCTACTACTACTACAACTACTACTACTACACTACAACTCCTACTGCTACCTTACTACCCTACTAGGACTAGCACTCCTCCTCCTCCTCCTCCTACTAGTACTAGTACTACTACAACTACAACAACTACTACTACACTACAACTCCTACTACTAGCTACTACCCTACTTCTACTCCTACTACTAATACATTACTACTTCTGCACTCTATACCAGTCCTAATGATCATGTGTTACATATATCATGCATGTAGTGTGCCAAGCAACCTGAAGGCTCAGTCTTGTGTGGATACTATACTTGTGAGTACCTCAGGGCTTGCAGAAGATTCAACAAGAGTTGGCGGCAGCTGAAGAAATCCCAAAGGTGGTGGGAGAGGAAAAAGATTGACCATAAGACCATCACTAGAACAGTAGGTGATATTTGTAAGTTTGTCACGGACGAATGTTGTCATGTTGGGGGAACTTTCTTCTACGACAAGAGCGAGCTAGGGACAGAGGAGAAGTACGTGAATCTACGCCACTGGAGAAGCGACGCTCTCGACATGACCGACTACAAGTTGTCGGACATCTTCGAGTAGCTGCCCTTAACTTGTCATGTGAACATGTGATGTGATTTTGTTAACTTTGTGAACATTAATGTAGTGTGAAGAACTTAGTGCGTGACATGATGAATGGTGGAACATAAGGACAACAACATATATATGGATGTAATATATATGTCTTTATCGTTCGTATGCGTGTTTTCTACTTTCTGTGTGTTTTGATCTGACCAAATTTGGTTTTAAATTAAAATTATTAAACGAAAATAAATAATCTTTTTTAAAATTAGGAAATACTTAATGGAGGCGGGCAAATAAGAAAACCCGTCTCGGTTAAACGATTAACGGAGGTGGCTAACTAAAGTTAACCGCCTCTGATATATATTTAAAGGAGGCAGTTATGGTTAGAGAAACCGCCACTGTTAATATACACTAATGGAGGCGGTTGCGTTACAGTGCTCGCCTCAGTTAATATGTTAACAGTGGCGGTTGGCCAACCGCCTCCGTAAAGACTTGATTAACCGTGTCCTTAAACCGGAGGCGGTTGGCTTGCCTATCTCCGTTAAGAGTTTTTTCCGCCTCCATTAAAGTTACTGTACTAGTGCGTCTACCGTTGCCTATGCACGCAAATAGGAAACTCGAAGGAAAACTATGTGTGCTTGGAATAAGGTTCTCTCTTTCTGTTTGGCTCGATCGGATGCTGCTAGTCAAGAACGAAACATAAAAGCTATACCAGTTGTAGAGACTAGAGAGTAGAGAGTACTGTAATAAGGCTCAACAATGGCGCTCTGACATCACACACATACCTTCGCCGCAGCCGAGCTTGGGGCCTCTGACGGGCGTCTGGGTGCGCAGGAACTCCAGCAGCGACGTCCATGGGTCGACGCCGGCCGCCTCGTACCGCTTGCCGTTCACGGCCAGCACCACCGTCGACGACAACGCTGCTGCTGCCTCCTCCTTCCCCATCTCCGCAGCCTCGCGATGACGCGATCGATGACGATTTACGATAACCACCACCACCCCCTCCTTCCTGCAGTGATCAGGGCACTAATATAAGTTCTGTGAAGGCTGTGCCCTCCCTTTGCTTAAATTTATATTTATATATATATATTTATTATATAGTGTTTTATATATTATTGTATATACAGCGCGAATGACCCAGGCCCAAATGAAACACGGGTCCCAGACGACAAGTCAACCGTCAACACCATGAGCGACGTTCGGAGGCTGTGGTCAGGGCGGCGGAAAGCAAGCGGAAAGTAAGAAAGTAGGCGAGCATTCCAACAAAACCACTCTCAGGCCTCGTTTAGATTACCCTAAAAGTTAATTTTTTTTATTATTTCCGTCACATCAATTTTTAGACACATGCATGAAGCAGTAAATATAAATAAAAAAATAACTAATTGTACAGTTTGATTATAAATCATGAGACGAATCTTTTGAGCCTAGTTAGTCTATGATGGAATAATAATTGTCAAATACAAACGAAATGCGACAGTTTTAAATTTTTCTAACTTCTTCAATCTAAACAAGACCTCAATTGATTATTGGCAGGATAAGATTTTTTTTCTTCGACAGTTCCTTATTCCATGCGATGATTTTTCTGACCGCCGCCGCCTGGAAGTTTGCTAGAATTAAATCTTTGTATTAGACACATTTCCATATCGGAGGATGCTGAGTAGATCGGGATTCTGTTTCGTAGCATCTGATTGTGAGTTAGGGTGACGAGGACGGTGGCCACAGTCGCCCCCATGGCTGTCTGTAGGTTTATCAAAATTCGGTGGATATTATTTTATATATAGGTGGCAGAGCAAACAATGGCGATACCCTTTTGGAGAGATTCAGGGTATGAGTTAAGCGGAGGGATCAGAATTCGGTCTCTAGATTTATATCTGAGAATATCAGGAGGTAGAGCAGACAATAGTGATTCCTTTTCCAAGGTTTAGGATGTGAATTGGGTGTCAAGGATGACCGACTGTGGAGCAATAGCATCGACAGCAACTGGGGGGCAATAAATTTATAGAAAAAATATTATTTTTTTATCTTGAACATGTAAAAGATTTATATATCATTATAATTAAGGTAGAAGAGTTTAACATGCAATCGACACGCTGCCGATGAGCGCCCTAAGAGGTCTACGTGCTTACATCCGTAGGCTGGACCATAAATACGTATAGTATGAAAATCTATTTCATCATCATTAGTCTAATGATACTTCTTTTGTATAAATGTTAGTCTTTTTTGTAAATTTGATCAAATTAAAAACGGTTTGACTCCTAAAAAAACTTTTCTTTTTTTAACGAATTGTAGTGTTATGCGAGCTGAGTTCTCGACCTGTGCACTTGTGCAGGCTGCAGCCAGCAGCCGGAGCCGGGTGAGGTCCACGCAATGATGCAAGCGCTGACGTCGCCGGCGGGCTGGATGCGGGAGCGGGACCAATGCCACCACCCACCACGTGCCGAGTCTTTTTTTGTCTGATGGTGATGGGCCTGATGGCGATGCGTCTGCCGTCTGGTCAGCAAGCAACTGCTTTGCTTAGCAGCCGCCCACAAGTCAGCAAGCGATCGGGACAAGTGGATAGGATGCACATGCACCATCGCACGTACTCCATCTGTCCCCGAAAGCTTCAATTTCCAGTCCAAGTATTTGTCCACGAAAGAATAGATTCCTGAGATGGCCTCGTAGTTTCCCCATGACATTAACCAAGCCACGCAACGCTCCTTCTCTCTCATTTAATCACCTCGTTCTCCAGTCCCGTGCAAATGTGTTGGCGCTTTGGAATTGTTTTTGGTGAATGATTAACGCTTCAGTTGCTTGAGCTGCCACCGGATGAGTAGTAGGAGCCGTATGAGTAGTAAATGATGGGACCAGCTGCAACGATTACTGTGCAACTTAATGGTGAAACTCAAATTAATTAAGGGTACTATGGTCATTTGGTAGCTATACTAATCTGTCTGAAACTTGCTAGGAATTGAAGCTTTCAGGGACAGAGGGAGTACCTCCGGGAGGAGAGGGACCGACCGAAGGAGTGACGCGCGCAGCTGGCCCGGCCCGCGAGCGACGACCCAACTCAATAAAAAATGTCCGCGGCGGACGGTTCGCACGTGCTGCCCTAGGCCTCCTTTACAATCACGAGAAGTTAGATTTTTTTAACTGTAGTATTTTCGTTTGTATTTAATAATTGGTGTTTAATTATAGACTAACTAGACTTAAAAAATGCGTCTCGTAATTTATAACTAAACTGTGCAATTAGTTATTTTTTATCTATATTTAATGCTTCATGTATGCATGCAAAGATTGATGTGATGGAGAGAGAGTGAAAAAATTTTAACTTTTTGGCTCAGAGCTTGTTTAGTTCCTGAAATATTTTGCGAAATGCTATTGTAACACTTTTCGTTGTTATTTGGTAATTAGTGTCCAATCATAGCTTAATTAGGCTTAAAAAATTCGTCTCATCCATTTCGTATAAACTGTGTAATTAGTTTTATTTTTTTATCTATATTTAATGCTCCATACATGTGTCCAAAGATTCGATGTGACGAAGAATCTACTGAAAGTTGTGAGATTTAAGCCACGATTGTTGGAATCAACATTTTGTTTTGTTATTTCCATTCACCTGTCATTGGAAATGTAAAACTTTACCACCACGAACACCAATAAAATTACTTGGCAAGCTTAGAGCCATGACAAGAAGACATATATTGGGATGGCGAGACGTAGAGCATGTGGTGTAGGAGGTAGAAGTGGCTTGTGAATCCAATGTGCTTCGATAATTTTTCATGGACATGCCAAGACATTGATGTTCAGGTTGGATAGCTGTTGTGCATGCTTATAATCCCTCCTATACGTTTTTGTGGTTTTCTTGAATTCTATTACGATACGGCAAAATCCAGTTGTAATGTTAATTGAATTATACACTACTACCGCCTATTTCCATACATATTCTATCAATATTGTAGTTTTCATTAATTAATTATTTTTATTTCTTTTGGTAAGTTTAGGTCGCCATAATGTAGATCTATATGATTGATGCAATAGTTTTACTTATTAATACATTAAAATTTTCATTTAGATACTTTTTCCAAAGTAATAATATTATTAATTTTCCATAAATTTAAGTATTGAATTTAGCTATTTACTAATTATAATTTACATGGACTAGTTATATACCCTTTTCTTTACATTAATTTGAAAACCAAAATATTTTATTAATTGTTTTACCTTTAGCAATTGTGTTTTACGTGGAATATGTATTTATGCATTAACTTTCCAACTTATATGAAAATCAAAATGTAGTTTTTCTTAATTTGTTTGTTATTTCGAATTTACTTTCTTTACATGGATTTTTTTAAGATGTTAAACATTCTAAATCTAACAATGTAGGTTTTTTCTTTTTTTTATTTATCTCATGATTGTATTAGATATTGACTCTTTGATTTCTAAAATGTTAGACCATCATAAAATTCAACAGCGTGTGTCTTTTCTTTTTCTTTTCTATTTTGGTGGATTAATCTCGCTATTATATTACTCATAGACTCGATCTTTATTTAATCTAAGCCATTAGATAATAAAAAAATCCATTAGCATAGTTTCTTAGGAACAGTCCCAATGTTAGAAACCGTATGTGGTTTCTATGTCTATTTAATTTGTGTAGACACTAAATATAGAAACTGTATTTCTAATGGATAGGTTCTACAGAATGATCTTTTGTCCGATCACATGTCTTCTCTCTTACTAATCTACCTATTAGGTTAGTCTCAGTGGGAGTTTCATATCTCTGTTTCCAAGACTCTCAGGTGTTGGAAACAATGTAAACATGTTTTATCGCTATGAAACTCATTTCATCCCATGAAATTTTTTTTATCCCTCTTTATTTATACTCTTTCACATCAACTTATTTAATGCCCATGAAACTCACGTTAAGACTGCTCTTGCATCTCTCCATGCCTTGTTCTCGTGTAGACAAACTATTTCCTTCTCTCTTCTTTAATTCAGTGCCACGTCATCTTTTCTTAGAGCAATGTCAATAATAGAGCCAAGTTGTTTGGATACAAGACAAGATATAAGAGCCAAGTTAAACAATAAGTGTCTCCTATTTATCTTTGAAAAGTCTCTCTCATATTTCTCCTCACAACACATGCTACTTGGATCCACTAATACCTATGCTTCCGTACCCAACTTAGTGCTTGCATGGGAGCCAAGCTCTTATTTCTCTCATCTTTTCTCTCCTCCACATCAGCATTAGTTTGACTATAAAATCCATTATTGTACCTGCTCTTATTGTATTTGGCACCCTAGTTAATAAACACAGAAACCACGTGGTTTCTGAGTTGAGAGGGCCCTAATCTCTTTCTTTCTTACATAAATGCTCATGAATGTCTTTGGTTAATTAATCCTTTTCATAAGTTTTCATGCATGTCTGATGAATTTCATTCGCTGTTGACCTTAGTATAACTATAATGAGCGCGTAATAAGAGTCCTGAATCCCGTGCGATGGTGTCATCCCAAGAAAAAAAAACAGGAGAAAATGGAAGCTGTATCCGATGGGAACTCAAGTGACGAAATGGACGAAAGCTAGCGCCGCGCCATGCATGATCAGGAAACGAAAAGCCACTGGTCTCTGCAATCTGCCGTTGGCGAGTCTGGAGAATAATGCCAACGCACGCAGACAGCAGATCGACTCGAAGGAAAACTAGCTGCCATGTGTGCTTGCCAAGGTTTTCTCTACCGGTATTTTAAAAATCTCGATATTTTAAAAATCTCGGTGGTCACCGATAAACGGGAATATCGGATATATCAAAAATTTATTGGCGATAGAAATAAAATTTCGAAAGAAATTTAGACAAAAATGACTCGTTTTATTCAAGAAATCACATAGATCATTTCTAAACAATCTAACATAAAAAACTAAATAAAATATATTATCAATTGCTTATTCAATGAGGAGGGCAGTGACATGGCTGGAGCGTGCTGAGTGTGTTATGACGGTGGCAACTTGAACTTAGAAGAGAAAGAGAGAGAAAATTAAACATGAATTAAGGTTAGAGTATTGGGTGGGCTTTGGCGTCTATTTGGATGACAAAATTTTAAAAATATGAAAATTTTGAGCGATAGAGGAAAAAATTCGGATCCGGCCGGTAAACGAGATATCTCGAAAATTCCTAATTCTACCGGCCGATATATTTTTCCTAGGCGCTCTCTCTCTCATGCTGCTAGGCAACAACGAAACATAAATAACGATCCTGGTCCAGATCGGGTGCAGTAGCTACTACTACTACTTAAGCAGTAGCAGCATCTCAGCCGTCCATGATAGCAGCAATGGCTAAGAACAGATCTCTTTCTTTCCCATTCTTTCCCCCTCATGTGCTCTCCGTGTCTGTTTTTTTAGAGAAAAGGTAACGAGAGCAGCGAAGAGTTTAACTGGAAAAGTTATTTTCACTTATGGAAAAACAATTTATTTTTTCATGTGGGAAAAACAATTTATTTTCAGTTGAGCATATATGTTGAGAAATTATTACATAGAAAAATATTACTTTTTGGACAATAAAATTCAGTTTTTTAAAACATTTCGTGGCTAAACAGTTTAACCGAAAACTCAAATATAACATTATAAGAAGAATTTTACTTTTAAACTGCAAAATCTAATGCCAGATAGAACCAAACATGTCTAGAATTTTAATATCTTTTTGAAAAATTACAAGTTTTTTTTGGGAGATTCCTAGATTTTTGTTTCTGATCGGTAAAAAAGAAATCAAGAAACAACGTAAGAGCAAGACTAATAAGGGCAGTCCCAATGAAAGAAACTGATAGTTTCTATAACATAGGATGCCGCACCAAAAAAGCACTGTTTTTCAATCCATGGTTTCTATGAGTAATAATTATTTTCTCTTTCTCTCTCCGGACTCCATCTTCTTCCTCCAATGGGGGGTGCGACACGAACTCCCTGGAAACTAGTGGTTTCTCCCCAATGGCGATTTCATGGTTTCTTGGTGCATTGGGTCAAGAGTAGACCTGATTTCTTAATGAAGAAACCATTTCTACGATTTTTGCTCTCTTTCTTCATTAATTACGTTGCCATGTCAGCATTTTGCCTACGTGGCAAATCATTTAATGAGGATAGAAACCATCATCAATGCACCATTGGGACTGCCCTAATATAGCCGGCCGTTGGTTGTATCGAAACTTACCACCAATCTATCAGCCCACTCATATAATAGTTGGCCGGCTTACAGCCCACTTGTGTGTCTTATAGAACTTTTTGGTTCTTGTGCATAAGCTGGCTATAAGCTTATAGCCTGCTTCTCTTCTCTCTCCTCCTCTCTCTCCTCGACGTCAGCATACAGCCTATTACAATCCCTTATTATACTTGCTCTAAAGGTGGAGATATCGTTCTACTAGAACAAATACTCACTATGTCCCTGAATAACTGTCACTTTTGGTTTTCTGTGCCATATGTCTGACTGGATTTATAGAAATACTACGTGATAGCATTTATATCTCCAAATAAATTTATTATAAAAATAGATTCAAGGATCCATCTAATGATATTAATTTTGTATCATAAATATTAATATTTATTTATACATATTTAATCAAAGTTATTTCTCGAAAAGCGAAAACAGTAGTTATTTAGAAACGGAGGGAGTATTTTATAGGAAATCATTTTTCGTTTATGAAAAATATAATTGCCTTTTCGTCATACGATTTTCTATCTAAAGTTGTTTTCTGGTGGAATGAAATTTAAAAGTTGATCTATCATTAGACAACTTTGTATTACTTTTGTACTTAACAAACAAGTGTGCCGTGTCAGCCTCTCTTGCGGTGAAAGCCAAAAATGGGGCCAACTCTTCCCTGCTCGTTACCTTTTCTTCTCTAAAAAAAATAGAGACCGAGAGCACATGAGGGAGAAAGAATGAGAAAGAAAGTAGCTCTGATCTTAGCCATTGTTGCTATCATGGACGGCTGAGATGCTGCTACTGCTTAAGTTGCTGCACCCGATCCTGGTCCCGCATGCTGTGTGCCTTCCCTTGTTTATATTT
Source organism: Saccharum hybrid cultivar R570 (assembly GCA_038087645.1). Taxonomy (NCBI): domain Eukaryota; kingdom Viridiplantae; phylum Streptophyta; class Magnoliopsida; order Poales; family Poaceae; genus Saccharum; species Saccharum hybrid cultivar. The sequence goes on along the minus strand of JAQSUU010000028.1, from coordinate 1,515,272 downwards.
ATATATTTAACTGCATTTTATTTATATATATTATATATACGGCCCAAATGAGCCATGGCCCATGGGTCTCAGACGAGCAGTCAACCGTCCGCGCGCCGCCGCCCGCCGGCACCACGCCCGACGTTCCCAGTTGACAGTTGCCACTGGCCACGAGCCTGTCACTGTCAGGGCAGCGGAAAGTACTCGCTGTGTTCAGTTCACTGAAAGGGATAAAAAAGTACTGTAGCACGTTTTGATTTTATTTGACAAATAGTATCTAACTGTTGACTAATTAGCTTCAAAATGTTCGTCTCGCAAAGTACAACCAAACTGTACAATTAGTTTTTGATTTCATCTACATTTAGTACTCCATGCATGTATCGCAAGTTTTATATGACGGAGAATCTTTTTTTGCATAGTACTTTTTTTTGAGGAACTAAACACAGCCTCAGACAGTTGGGGCATGGACCACTCTCAGGGCGTGTTCAGATCCCAAATTTTTTTAGATAAGTTTTTGTAGTATTTTCGTTGTTATTTGGCAAAATTTATTCAACCGTGAACTGACTAGGCTCAAAAGATTCGTCTCAACATTTATAGACAAAATGTGCAATTAATTATTTTTTTATCTATATTTAATGCTCCATGCATGCGTCAAGGATTCGATGTGAGAGGTACTATGCAAAAATTTTTAGGTCTTTTTGGTATCTATAAATTTGGTCAAACTTAAGATCATTTGACTCTCAAAGATTCTCGGAATGCCTTATAATTTAGAATGGAGGGAGTAGCCGATGATGTGGGATTGGGTTGGTCAGCAAGCTATGTTAGTAGCAGCCGCCCCGCCCTTGTCAAAAAAAAAAGTCAGCAAGCGATCGGGACAAGTTGATGGCAGCACGCACGTACCGACGGCAGGCGCGGGGGGGGGGGGGGGGGGGGGGGGGGGGGGGGGGGGTCGCTCAGCCGGCAGTCGCGCAGCCGGCCGTCCGGCACGCGAGCGACCAGTCAACTCAGAAAATGTCCGCGGCGGACGGTTCGCGCGTGCTGCGCCCTGCTAAGCATTTGGAGCATCCAGCCCGTTTGCTAAGGGGTTGTTTAGTTGGTTAAAAAGTTTGGGTTCGGCTACTGTAACACTTTTCGTTTTATTTGGTAATTTATGTCCAATCATGGACTAATTAGACTCAAAAGATTTGTCTCGTGATTTACAACTAAACTGTGTAATTAGTTTTTTCTTTCGTCTACATTTAGTACTCCATACATGTGCCGCAAGATTTGATGTGACAGATACTGTAGCACTTTTTAGGTTCACTTTTCGTGAACTAAACATGCTCTAAGCTGAAATTTGTTCGTGGTCAGATTTTAGCAGAGTAGGAGGTGTTTTGATTATATAAGCATTTGTTTGGTTTGGGAATGATGTGGGATGAGTTGAACGTTTCGGCGGGTTGGGTTGAACCCATCTCTTATTTGGTTGACAAGCATGGGCGGAGCCACGTTGATGCCTGGGTATTCCCAGGAATACCCAACTTTTATACCAAAAAAATATCTATACATCAATTATACATATATGTATATGTTATAGTGGGTTGTATTATCTATTTCTCAAGTCAAAACACCACTCCCATCTGATGTGCTGGTATCCACTCTCACGACCCATCGCAAATCCCCTACCTAATGACCCAAGAAAACAGGAACTAGAGCCGATTCCTGCCCAATCTCTGCTTCGATTCCTTGCGATGGTTGCGCCTCGTGACTGCGGGCAACAGCCAGTGGCTACGCTAGGGCGGCTGACGCTCCACCCACACTGGTGACGAGCGCCCCTGTATTGCGCTGGGGCTGTTGGCCAGCTGGGCAGGTCCCAGGACTGGCCACGACGCCATGCACGGCTGCGTGAAGCCAAGGGCCTATTGCCTTAATTTAGGATTATTTGTTACCAGCTGTTAGCATGGATGACGCCGTGACGTGGTGAGCACATCTTTCGCAAATCCTATTGCCTTAATTTAGGATTATTTGTAGTATGATTATCAAACTTTTCAACTAATATAATGCATACATCCTTCTTGTAGATCCTAGAGTATGCAGAACGAAGAAAAAATTGATAAAGACAATTTATTAAGCTTGGGTATTATCCTAATATTTCTTCTCAACATCATCATAGAGGAACCGTCTCCTACACTTAAACAGTTTCTCATTAATATTCCTATGTTGTAATTTCCCTTTATTCTATGGATATCTTAGATTTGATCAATTTATGTCTTTAGTCATCGGTGTCATCGTGAATTATTTTATATATAGTTTTAGAATGAAACTTTTTTTCTTAGCAAATAGGAATACCCAACATTGAAATCCTGGCTCCGCCACTGTTGACAAGGTTGGATCGATTCCAGTTTTGTGTTTGGTTGGGGGAATATCTCGAAGTGGGTTAGATCATTGACATGTAGAGCCTATATGTAAGCCTCTGTTCCCTTCTTCCTCATTCAAACCGCATCTAGGAGGCCGCGCACCACTCGCCGCTCGGGAGGCCGCTTATCGCTTCGAGACCTGCTTCGGGAGGCCGTTCGTCGCTCGTTGTCGTCGGGAGACCGCTCGTTGTGCCGTGCCCCGCTCTCACTCCCTCTAGGTCAAGCGGTCCGGCCAATTTGGTGGTACCGCCGACCCACATCTAGAGCGCATATTCCCTAGTGGGTTCAACCCACGTCTCATGAACCCCAAACCAAACACCTAAGAAACCACGTGCTAAACTTGCCAAATTTTGTTATCATGAGTATGACACTCAAACCACACATGTTAATACTAGTTTTTGCAAGACATAGTCACTATGGGTCTTCATTTTTGCAGATTTGGTCATGAGGAACCAAACATATTAAGAAATAGAACCAGTATTTTAAAAGATATATTGTCTTTATCTTCGAATAAAATAATATTTAAAGTTGTCGTAAGTTAATTTTTTATATTTAACCGAATTTATAGAAAAAGATACAAATATTTGTGACTCAAATGAGCATATCATAAAAATATACTTTATCTATTCTAAATTATAGTATGTTTTGATTTTGTAAATACATTGCTTTTACTATATATTTCTAGACATAGCGTATATCTAGTACTCTCTTCGTTCCAATTTATAGGTTGTTTTGACTTTTCTAGATACATAACTTTTATTATATATCTAAATAGACATATCGTATATTTAAGTGCATAATAAAAACTAGGTACTAAAGAAGATAGAACAACATATAATTTGGGATAGAGCGTGTATCGCATAGTATAAACTATGTATCTAGAAAAAATAAAAATTTCTTATAATTTAGAATAGAAAGAGTGGTTTATAGTGTATCAAAATATATTAATTTTGTATCATAAATTTTAATGCTCTTTTCTATAAATTGCAGTTTAGAAATGTTTAATCTAACAGTTAATGCAAACCATTTCACACTAAGGATGAAAACGATCGAAAATGGTATTACAGTATAGAAAACGAAATCACTCGGTTCGATATATTTCTATATTTTAGCAATTAAAGAGTACAAAAAATAATTATGAAACCAATTAAAAATAACAAACTTTTATGTTTAACGAAATTAAAAAACGATACATAATATCGGGTTCGGAATATTTCCGTACCCTTTTCATCGAGCTCTCCTTCTTCTCATTCCCCGTTATCCTAAAAAACAAAAAACGTTTCAAAAAAAAAAAGAAAAAAAACCTGCCTAGGGGCGGCCGGCGCACACCGGCGAGTAGGCGGCGGACAGGCGGTTCACTCCGGCGTGGCGGTTGCGTGCGCAGCGCAGCAGCGGGCACTCTAGGCGAGGGCGCGAGGCGCCGAGCACCTGCAGCGGCGTGGCGGCGGCGGTCGCAGCGCGGCAACGGGCGGCCGTCCGGCCGAGGCGGCGTCGCGACGAGGGCGCGAGGCGGCGACCACATGCAAAGCTGCAGCACTGGAGCACTGAGTGGAAGGCGGAGCCGCGGTGGCAGCAGCCAGAAGCGCGGAACTGCTGTGAGCCTGGACCTGGGAGGCTAGCGGCCGGAGGCTTGCTGCTGATTGGAGTAGATGACTAACCGGCGAATGAATTCAAATTGTAAGTTAATTTGGTTAATTGGCTTACAGTTTACATATATTATCCATTGCAATTTGCCTATTAAACTGATACAGTGGCTAAGACAGTCATAGTTGGTTACTTGCTTAGAGTAATTTACTGATTCGCCAATGTTTATCTTTTTGTTGTTTCAAATCCGCTATATATTTTGATATTTCCATTTTGTATGCTGAAAACAGTTTGTATTTATATATGTTAAACAATTTCAAATCATGCTCAATTATGTGCTATGTCTGCTATATATTATACAATTACTACGTGTTCGTTTGACTGATAAGTCATGACTGAAAGTAGCGTTTGATTATTTGTTGTGAGAGAAAAACACTGATGAATGACTGGCTGATTTGACTGATAAGCTCAAGCAAACCAGGCTATTGTCAACAACAACTGTTTTGTTTTGCTTTTGTTCATGCACTGAAATATATTTTAATTGCGTCTTTCCAAGTTTTGCATTTATGTCCCATTCTCTCAACTATTGTCGCTGGAATATGAGTTCAGTAGTATTTTTGAAGTGGTTTGATTATCACAGTATATAATCCACTGTTCCAACTTCCAAGTGCCTTAAATCCTGCTTAATGATGGTTACTTTTCTCATGCCCATTCTTATATTGCCTGCAAAGTTCTGTGGTACCCCTGGCACATAATCACATAATTTTGATGGCAGGGCTCTGTTAACATATAATAATTATCCTTTCTGTGGCAATGATTTATTCGCAAAAGTTTAGAACAAGCTTTAAACTTGAAAAATATTATTCTACATCTTCTGAGAAAATAGTTCATTAAGGCATCTCATATGTTATAATAGTACATGTTCCAAAATTTCCTACATCACTGTCTCAAGGTGTGCCTTCACAAACTGATAGCGTCTGCAACGTTTGCCAGAGAATGATTCTCTGGGTACTCAATGCTGGAGCACGGGCTGCTGTGAAGCCCCTCCTTGACAAGGGTGCTTGTTTCTGCACCTAGTGATATAAATATATCATCGTTTTTTTGAGAGAGAGAAAGTTGAAGGGATAATATATTGAGTGTAGCAGAGATGCGTATGTTGCGTTGGTGTTGTGGGCACACAAGGAGGGATAGAGTCCGGAACGACGATATTCGGGATAGGGTTGGGGTGGCACCAATTGAGGAGAAATTGATTCAACATCGGTTGAGATGGTTTGGACATGTCCAACGGAGGCCTCCTGAGGCGCCGGTGCGTAGTGGAGTTCTAAAGCGGGCCGATAATGTAAAGAGCGGTAGAGGTCGATCTAAACTAACTTGGAACGAGTCCGTTAAGAGAGATCTTAAGGAGTGGAATATCTTTAAGGATTTAACTTATAGGAGCGCTTGGAGATTGGCAATCAACGTGCCTGAACCGTGACCTATTTTTGTCTTGTGCCCTTTATATCCCTTTTATGTGTCTTCCTGTTTTTCGTCTCTTTTGGGTTTCATCTCTAGTCTACTCCAATTTGCTTGGGACAAAAAGCTATGTTGTTGTTGTTGTTACATATAGGACCCATCTTAGTTTAGACTATGAGTTCAAATAGGTTGGAGCAATTTAGCCCATAGCATTACTAGATGATATGTCTTTGCTTAGTAATTTCTAGTAGAAATCCTATATGTTGTAGCTGTTGGCCTTGTTCATCTGGCTTATAATCCGTCTTATTCAGCTTGTTTTTTTCAGCCGGAACAGTATTTTTCTCTCACAAAAAATCAGCCAATAGTGTTTTTCAGCCGGCTTATAATTCCAGCCGAACGGGGCCGTTGTAACTGACGGGGCGAGGTGTCCCTTCCTTCTAGTCTTATCTAAACGCTGAGAATTTGGAATCTAAAGAACTAGAAGAATGCCCCGCGCGTTGCTGCGGGAATGGCAGGTGAAATTATACTCTTTATATTTACTAATATGAATAAATAAATATCACAATACTACATGTTAATGGATGATTTTTAGCATCCTGATGTGAACAACTAAATGTATATGTTAGTAAATGATGTGGTTTGCTAATGTGAATAGCTCGAATGAAGACATAATGACATGTGTTAGTTGGATGTGTTAGTGGATGCTGATGTGGACACTTTGCATGGCGAGATAATTGCATGTGCTAGTGGGTTGTTCCAGTGGATGTTGATGTGGACACTTTGTATGGCAAAATAAATTGCTAGTGGAGATAGTTGTATGTGCTAGTGAGTTGTTCTAGTAGATGCTGACGTGGACACTTTGCATGGCAAGATAAATTGCCACTTAACATCAACTTCTATCCATAGTGTCATTAATGGAATATAGATTGAGCTTGTTTGGATCGTCCGACAAATTGTTAGCCAGCTAAAAATTAGCCAACTAACTTTTTTGGAATAACAGGTGGGGTTGCCCCCTGCTTGAATTTATTGGAACAAAAGAGGACCTAGGGTCTTCCAACATCTTATGAAACAAAAAAGGAGAGAAAAAAGATTAGACAATTGCCAGCTAACTATTGGCATGTGTATGTTTGGATTCCCGGCTAATTGGTGCATATGTCCCTAGCAATGAACTATGAGACCAATCACAGAGCCCAACCCAACGACAGCAGCAAGCCGGCAACCCCCTCACAGCATCAGCTCTCGTGCGTCACGGGCAGGAACACACGACACATCCCGTGAAATCAAGCAGCGTCTGATCGATCTCAGCTGTGCCGCCACGTTCAAATAGGCGCGCATGGAGTAGCTACCGGTGAAGGTCACAACAAGGCAGCAAGGCCAAACCTAGCTGGCTGGTACAATCCTATCCCCCATGTACCCAGAAGGCTGAGTACAAACGAAGATCCATTGCAAAATTTCTCAAAATCCAGTCGAAACCACATGATTTCATCCATACATTCGCCTGCCCGACACTTATTTAGTTTATTTTTTCTTCTATTGTTCATAACTCCTGATTCGCAAGGCCACAGATCGCCGTTGCTACCTCTCTTCTGTACATCAGAACTAACACACAGGCATGCCAAGCCCGGCATGTCATGCCGTTCTTTAGTATTTTACACAGACTGATTAAGCTCTCTCACCATGGGCAGTGCACCTGCTGGATCTATGCTTTAGCAGTGGCGGCGGACATGCTCTCCAGGTACCTCTCCACGACATCCAGGCCACACAGATCCTTGACAACAGGCATCGTCGCCGGCACGTCCATCTGGAACGTGTTGGCGGAGTTCGCTGGACCAGTGCAGACCGAGAATTCCTTCCTGGCGGCCCTGATGGCCTCCCTCATTGCACAGTGCACCGAGGAAGCTAGAAGAAGCGGAGGCTCGCCCGATGCTGCAAACAAAGCACGTTATGTCAGGACTGCAGGCAGCAATTGTCGGTGAGTTCAAATTGCAGCTTACAGCCTTGTAATGTGGAGGGGATTGAACTGTGAGAAAAGGCTCACCTTTGGAAGAGAGGACACGCTTCTGGTCGCGGGCGCTGTTGATCAGCTCAACGTTGAGCTGCTTTGGAATGGTATCGACTGTAGGGATCTTGTACGTCCATGTGCCATCGTGGATGACCAACCCGTCAGAGTTGGTTGTGTACTCCTCGTTTGTGAAGAAGCCTACTCCTTGGATGAATGCACCTTCCACCTGTGTTAATGATGGATAATGTTTACAGGATCATCATATTTCCTTTGATGAAGTGATCAGCTGGAGTGGTTTCTATTTTTCGGCTGACCTGGCCCAAATCGACAGCAGGGTTCAAGCTTTGCCCGCAATCGTAGACAAGGTCACTCCTTAGAATTGTTGTTGCTCCCGTCAGGACATCAATTTCCACCTGTGATGAAATTACCAATCATGTGTCAGCACTAAGCACGACTAAAGGTGCAGCCTCCAGCAATTTGGCTTGATAACTGCGCTTGCTGTGCTTTTCATGCAGTTTGGATACCTCACTAATGCCAGCTCCATAGTTCAAATAGCTTGTGAAAGTTGGATCGGGGGTCCAGTGTGCATGCGCCGATAAGTTCACACTCGCCATACTTGCCTGCAAATGAGCAACAAAATGACCAATTGAAATACTGACAAATATTGTGTTCCTCAGAATCATGGGATCTCCTCACTAAATTGCTACTGCTATTGCTTGTCGTTTGTTAATGTCTTAAAGGAAGGAGACAAGGATTTAAACAATTTGTTTTATTGGCATGGTAGTGAGAAAATTGGAATTTACAAGCTTATCTTCACCTGAGCAATCAAGGCACTCCATTCCACTGTGCCAGCCTTAGCCTCCAGATTCTCCTTGATTGGCTTCAGTCTCTCAACGAGCGCAACACACGACTGTCGAACCGCTTCACAGCTAGTTTCAGAAGTGGTGCTCCCACCGGTGAACCCTCCCTGGATCATGCTCAATGTATCAGCCTGGATAACCCGAACCTTGTCCAGTAGGCTTTCGCCGCCGTCAGGACACAGCTCTCCCAATCCGAATGCTGTCATTTGCTTCACTTTTGTCCACAACCCTTGGCCTATCTCAACCCCTCCGACCTCAACAGCAATGGAACCATCATTCATGATAGACACCTTGCCTGGAGTTGGCCGAAGCCTGACCTCATATGTAATTGGCACACAAGAAATGCCACGCTTCTTCCACTTGTTGCTTCTGTTGAAGTGCTCCACCATTTCAGCTCGGCGCTGGTATTCTGGAGAGGAGGCCAGCTTATCAAACATGGTAACTAGGCTGTAGGTAGAAGCTTCACCTGCAGTATCTCCGAAGAACACCACAAGGCTCTCGAAGTCATGAAGATTCTTCCTCCTTATGGTGTTAGTATCGACTGAAAGTGCTGAGGCAACATGCTCAATGATGGCTTCAGCGATGAAAGAGCCCTGCACATCTCCAGGACCCCTCATTGCTGATTTTGATGAGACATTTGTCTTGCAGACCTTGGTGTCATATGCAAGATTGCCCCAGTTGTACTTTTTGAGAGCACCTATGATAGCAGTTGGCATCATTGGGCTCACATCCGGCGATATTCCAGCATTGATCCCAAGATCAATGTGCAAGGCTGTGATCTTGCCATCTGACTTGAACCCAACGGAGTACTTCACCTTCATAGGATGTCGACCGCCTGCCATTATCATGTCTGTCTTGCGATCAAGGTACATCCGAACTGGACGCCGTAGCTTGAATGCGGCAACCGCACATGCACATGCAACCTGACAGAGAAAATTCAGTCATCTATAACACATTTTTCCTCAATCTGATGTGTGAATATTAGTTCACTGTACATTGGTAACTGAAAATAGAAAAGTTCAGCACAAGCTCTAGTTATGTAGGACTTACATGTATTGCTTTCATTGCCTTTCCACCAAAGCCTCCTCCGACTCTTCTGGTGATGAGGCGGACATTATGAAATGGAATGCCAAGGCACTTTGCAACCACATTTTGCGTGACCTCAGGAATTTGTGTTGAAGAATAGATGGTTATGCAGTTATCTTCATCAGGAATAGCTAGCGCCACTTGTGTCTCCATGTAGAAATAGTATTGGGATTCAAGTTTTACCTGCAGAAACAAAAATGCCAAGCATGAGTTGTTTGCCCTTGTGGGAAAGTCAAGTATACATCCTCTTTAAACATCACAAAGTATGTACCTCCGCTGATAGAATCTTGTGATCAGCTTCAGACATCCCTTGGTTGTAATCACCAACTGGCTTAGGAGCTAAAAATGGGGGGGGGGTTTGGAAGTAGCTGTTTCGTTGGATTGCATCTTCTATTGTCAGAATTGGTGGCTCCAGATTTTCTGTGCTATACTCAATAACGGCTTGCTTTGCTGCCATGTAGGCATACTTCTGTGTTTCAGCAATCTGAATGATTGAAAAATCATCATGATGCAGTACGATTGGAGAGACATAAACATACAAATGGTTTTGTGACCAGCAAGGAAAAATCAACATGACGCATTAAGGAAACATTACCACGACACCAATATTTTGACCAGCAAATTCAGCAACTGGATTTGCAAAAAGTGCTTCTTCTCCCAACCCCGGGAAGCTGGAACCAACATTTTGTCCACCGCTTGGAATATCTTTTGCGGTGATAACTGTGATGACCTTCTGTGAAGCCAAAGTTGATTTAAAGTTGATAGCCTTTACATGGGCATGAGGGTGGGTGCTATAGATAAATGCTCCATAGAGGCAATCTTTGGGAGCAGGGATATCATCAACGTACACAGCTTCCCCTGTGTCAATAAAAGGAATATGGTTAAGGGCATTGTCTTGTGAAGAAACTGCAGGCACTAAAAATGTTCAGGGGTGATGCTTATTGGACAGTTCAGCGATGACTAAAATTAGAGTCAGAAATGAACAGAAGGACCATTATATGGTTTCTTTGCGGAGTATGCTGAAGAAAAAAGTCATGATAATCTTATGAACATGTTTATTTGTGTATTGGAAATAAGATTGTATACCTGAAGCTTGGATCTCTGCCCCTGCTTTCTTAATTGGCTTGCCAACTGGCTTGTATTCATCAGTCAAAACCATTTCTTGTCTTGATCGTATTGGCAAATCATTGCTGTCAAACTTAAGCTGCTTCTCCGGTGAGTGCTCGATGGCACCGTTTGTGGCTCCATTACTATATGACCCATTGGGACCATTAACCTTTGCTGATTCATTCAAGCTATTGGCAAGGGAAGATAGGAAGGTAAACAAGAAACTAACAGCCAAGCTGATTCTGTACTCAGGATGTGTTGTGCTTTCTGATGGTTTAACAGTCCCTTTAAGCAACCGAACGGCTTCAAGTATAACAGACGAGCTCACTGTTTTGCCCTTCAGGTAATCCTCAACCTTCCTAGCTCTAATAGCATGATCAGCTCCATACGCACCGAACGCCAGACATATATCCTCAATGAGATGGTCCCTTGATCCTGCATCCACTGAAGTCCTTGCCAAGAAAGCTGAATTGACATATGAGACAGCATTGCCAAGTGGACGAGGTGCTGCTCGGAAAGTCTCAAAGGTGATGCCATCTGAACTCCAATCGGGGATAAATATGCTCAACAGCAGGGTCCTAGAATCACATGGAGGCTGCTGCAAGAATTCCTCCAAGGCGAGGCAAAGCTTTTTGGAAGCCACCTGGATAGTGACAGTTGAACCTGCAGCTAGTAGTACAGTCACAATGTCCGATGGAAATTGCAACCGTTGCGCCATAAATCTTGAAAAATTCTGCAAAATTTTTTGGAACCGAACAGGGCCTAAGTAGCGAGGGCATAGTGCGAGGCCCTTTTGTTGCGTACTGTAATACTAACAAACAAAGCAAACACAAGATGACAAATAAAGATGTAATATAGTCGATGAAGGTGTCGCTAAGCAAAGAAGCGCTCCGCTATAACTCGATAGCAACAGGCACTGTATATATGCATCTTGCCCCACCCACGCACTCGCGGGATGCACACGCATGTAACCTTAACAAGAGCTAGAGGTATAGTAAGAAGCTAGATAGCATGGTGATGTCGTGAGCGCCGCGAAATTAAATAGCGACCTCTAACAGTTGGATTATGAATTGCACTACGTATACTAGTTAGATTCATGAAAATGGGTCTGCGCCAGCGCGCGGCTCCTTGGTCGGCCGTCAAGGAAGGCGGGCGGCATGCTCTGGCGCGCGCGCGTCACACCGGCCGGAGTCCTGGCCTCGACGTGGCCGCGGAAACTCCCACTCCCACTCCCACTCCCACTCCCACCCGTGTCGTGTGGGCGATGTGCCACCCGACCAGGCGATGCCGCCCATATCTATCATCCGGTCGGGGCCAAATAATAAGGCGCGAAACGCCCATCTCCACGTCTCCACCCGATCCCGCGGGCGAGAGACAAAGGCCATCCGTCCCGCGACCCCGGACATCACCTGCAGTCGGCAAATGTTGACTTTACTATAAAAGTACATTTTATAATTTTTAATAATACTTGTTCGATATACTTGAACTCAAAATTATATGTTTGCATTAAGTCAAACCTCTTAAGTTATTGGTTAGGTTTATAAAAAAAATAATATCAATATCTATGCTCTAAATAGATTTAGTATAAAAATATAATTAGAATTAATTTATCGATACTTATTCGATGGCTGTGTTTAGATCTCTGAAAAGGGGTAAAAAAAGTACTGTAGCATATTTTGGTTTTATTTGGCAAATAGTGTCCAACCGTTGACTAATTAGGTTCAAAACGTTCGTCTCGCAAAGTACAACCAAGCTGTACAATTAGTTTTAAATTTCATCTACATTTAGTACTCCATGCATGTATCGCAAGTTTGATGTGACGGGGAATCTTTTTTTCGCATAGTACTTTTTTTTTGAGGAACTGAACACAGCCGATGTCATAAAGCTTAGAACTTTAAACTTGAGTTTTATTGACAGAGAAAACAAAATATAGAATTACACTCTTTTCTGAGGGAACTAGAGTTACACTCTTTTTCGTTACAGGGAGGGTGTAAAGGCTAAGCCGGGCTCACAACTCAAAACCATCATGTCACTCAAGTGGCTAATTACTTTTACAACTAGTACTTGCAGCTGGAGCGAGTGACAACCAAGGTTTTAAATTTTGGTATCGCAAACATTTCGGCCACCACCGAAATTACTGAATTTAGTGAAATTCAGCCTAAATTTTACCAAAACTTTTTTTAGAGATTAGCACATGAAGTACGTTTTTAAAAAAAAATAGATCTAAACAAATATTAGTATGATTTATGACTACACATCTATTGAATAGAATAATATGCAATATAAACAATAGAAAAAAATATAAGTCTAGAGTTATATAGCACATGTATTAGTGTCTTTAAAAATTCCAGAGCTTGTTTGCGGTCACCACCGAAATTACCAAATTTCGTGAAATTTCACCGAAATTTTAAACCCCGGTGCCAACACGTGGGGGATGAGACGGTTGGATATGTATGCTTGTTCGATCCGCGCAGGAGAGGAGGATAGGAGAACCTGTCATCTTCAGCTTTAGTTAATAGTTCCAGACGGCTTCCACCCAGGTCGCTAGCTTGTCTGTCAGTGGTTCTTTCTGCACTCAGGTTCCAACTGATATAGCCCGTGTTTACTTCCCGAATTCGGGTGTTCGAATCTGGTCCTGCTGCTACAGTGTTCCGGTCGGAACACTGTAGCAGCTTTTGTTTTGTAGTGCAAAAAATTATTCAAAAATTAATTAATTAGACTCAAAATGTTTGTTTCGCAAAGTACAATAAAACTGTGTAATTAGTTTTTGATTTCATCTACATTTAGTACTCCATGCATTTGCCGACATTTTGATGTGATGGGGAATCTCCTTTTTACATAGTAGAATTTGGGTGGTGGAATTGGGAGGGCATAGCTCAGGGTCTGAGGTTAAACGATAACTTTGCCAGGAAAGCCAGCCCAAGATCACAACATTTCTAGATATTTTTATACATTCGGTACTTTTTTTAAAACATTTTTTTACTAGTCTCGATCCATGTTATATAAGTTTTGAAGCAAAGAGATCGCCAAGAATTCATAATTATTTTGGGCGTCGAGATCAAGATCTAATCCACCACCTAGCTGGGTTGGGCTGATCTGGCTGACTGAAAGAATTGCTGGCTGGTTTTTTATAAGAGAAAAACACCGCTAGCTGCCTGATTGATTTGACTGATAATCTGAAGCGAACAGGTTTAAAGCCTCCATGTCCATATCATGAGATGTACACCTTGGCTCCACGCCTCCACCTGTAGCGAAAGCAAAAGAATGGTTCACGAAGAACGATATGTTTGAATTTGGAAATCTAAAGCCGTTACGTCGAATAATCTATTGCTAAACCTACACTAAGGCCCTGTTTAGTTCAAAAAAAAAACCTAAAAATTTTTGCACAGTACTCATCACATCGAATCTTTGGACGTATGTATGGAGCATTAAATATAGGTAAAAAAATAACTAATTGCACAATTTATCTGTAAATGTCGAGACAAATATTTTAAAGGTTAGTCTATGGTTGGACAAATTTTACCAAATAACAACGAAAATGCTATAGGAATTTTTGCCAAAAAATTTTGGAATCTCAACAAGGCCTTAGAATCTAAGCTAGGATGGTGACGTGAGCGCCCAGAAATAGCGATTTCTAAAACCGCTGGTTTATATTCTTCAAAAAAAACCGCTGGACTATGAATTGCACGTATCTTTAGTTAGAATTCATGAAATAAAATGGGTCTGCACGTACGTGTAGCGTCGCTTGGCCAGATTACAGCTTAAGATGGCAACGGGTACGTACCCGATGGGTAGTGCACATCCGTATCTGTATCCGCACCCGTAAAATTTTATTCAACAGGTTACCCGTACCCGCATGCGGGTAAAAAAATAGTTCCATACCCGTACCCGCCGGGTAATTCTCACCCGACGGGTAACCCGTACCCGATAGCATACCCAAAAATTACCTAAAAATATCAAATAGTTACATGCAAAAATAAATTATTTTAAGCTTCCAACAAATTACAAACATGCTAACAAACATTATTAGCATCATTACAACAAAGACAATCTACTAGAAATATAGTGGATGTCTCAATGGGCCAAATTCATGACTTATATGCGCTAAAATGACTGAGGTTGGCTAGTTATTTTTACGGGTATGTCTTACCCGCGGGTATGCGGGTTTGAGTAGTATACACCCGCATCCGTACCCGTCATACCCGATAGGTATAGGATTTTGCCCAATAACATACCCACAGGTAAAAAATTCATCACATACCCGTCGGGTACTCGGGTTTCGAGTACCCGTTGCCACCACAGCGCGCGCCGGTAGCCTTCCGTCTCCTCGGTCGGCCGTCAAGAAAGGCATGCTCTGGCGCGCGCGCGCGCCGCACCGGAGTCCTGGCCTGGTGCGGCCAGCGGCGTCTGAACCGGACCCGCCCACGACGTAAACTCCCCAGCCGCGTCGTGTGCCGCGCGCAGCTAGCCACCCGGCCAGACGATACCTATCCACCACCCAAAGGGACGGGCGGGGCCAAGCAAAGCGCGATCGAGCTGCGGCTGAGCGGCCGCCGACCCCCGAGACCGAACCGTCTCGTCTCCGATCCATCCCATCCGCCCATGACCACTCGCGGCGGCGCGCGTCGTTTTCTTGGTCCGTGCCGAGATCCCGGACATCACCTGCAGGCTGCAGTCGTCTGCAGACGTACACGGATGCCGATAGGCCGATAGCTACACTACGCGATGGGAATGGCTGAGGGTGAGGATCCGATTTTGGGTGCCAAAATATTTCACCCAAAACATCACATCGAATCTTACGGTACACAGTCCCATTTGCGGCAGAGTGGCACACGACAACGACCCGTCCGGCACGGCACAGCCAGTTGCCCAGTCAGCCACGGTTGGTTGGCGGGTTAACGACAACAGCAGTTGCGATGACACTGTATCGTGTGTCCTCTGTACGTGCTCCAAACGTAGTACATCTCGGCGAAACTCACTGCTCGATCTCATGACTCCGCGTGATGTCCTGGCTGACGCGACTACTCCCTTTTATTTGGTCCCAAAACAAGTGGAACAATATCAATATTTATGTTCTAAATAGATTTATTATAAAGATATATTTCGTAATTAACACAAACATATATATACTTATTCGATACCATAAAGATCAGTACGGTAATTAGACTTGAGATGGGTTGGCTTAAACAAAGTTGAATCGCACTCCTTCTGTTACTGGGAGGGTGTACAAGGCTAATGTGCCGGCTTAGGGCTCACAATTCAAAACAATCATGTCACTCATCAAGTACACGTGGGCGATGAGCTTCATGCATGGATTATGGATGTGCTTGTTTGTTTGATCCGCACCGGCCGAAGAACCTGTCATCTTCAGCCCCGCTTATCAGCCATGGTAGAGTGTTTTTCTCTCACAATAAAACACCCGCAGCCGGCTTATAAGCCACAGAAAACATCGGCCAAACAACTAGAATTTTCTAGTACTAATACTCTCTCCGTTCCAAATTACAAGTCGCTTTGACTTTTTTTAGTTCACTCATTTTACCATGTCTCATTTTACCATGTATCGAGACATTTTATTTATTTAGATGCATAGCAAAATAGATATACCATAAGAGTCAAAACGATTTATAATTTGAAAACGGAGGGAGCAGTAACTACTCTATCAAGCTCCAGACACGGCTTCCACCCAGGTAGTTAGCTAGCTATGTCCGGCTCTGGCAGCTGTTCCTTCTCCACCCAAGTTCCAACTGATAGCTCAGCGTATGAGGTTAACGTTAAGTGTACTTAAACCACAACGACTTTGCCAGGAGAGCCGGCCAAACACAAGATCGATCACAACAATTTTTTAACTAGTGTCGATCTATGACTATGATATATAAGTTATCAAGCAACGAGATCGCCTAAAATCATTAATTATTTCGGGCGTCCAGATCAAGATCTAATCCACCACGCACTTAGTGGATGATACAAAAGCGAATTAACAGATTCTTTTAGATAATGGAAATTAATATAGTATCCAAGCCTCCGTATCATGAGATGCTTTAATTATTATATATATTCCATTGGCTCCACACCTCCACCAGGAGCGAAACGCAAAAGAATGGTTCACGAAGAACGATATATTTATTTGAATTCCGAAATCTAAAGCCGTTAGAATAATCTATTGTAACTAAGATCCTGTTTGGTAGAATTCTAGTGGCTCTGGCTCTAGCTTTTCTGTAAGTAAGCTCTAGCTTCTTCGTCTGCTGATGTACTGCTCTCTTAAAATAAATTAGGAGATAGTGAAGCTAATATTTTTGTCTGGCTCGTCTATATACTCCCTCTGTCTCTTTATCAGTGTCGTTGTAGCTTTTGCGGAGGTGCAGCACAGAATCTTTGAATGTGGATAAAGGGAGGGTCCAGGTGCACCACAGAAGCTGTGAACGTGGACAGAGCTGAAGCATGCCAGAACGACAAACAATACGGGACAGAGGGAGTATACTGTAGCAACCCAGAGCTATTTGAAACCGTTCCAAACAACGTCTAAATCATGCCAAGTCCCACGCAAAGGGGTGAACTATTAGGGTAGGCCAACGGAGGCAGCCAGCAGCCTTGGCCTCAGTAAAAAGGTCACAGTCCACCTAGGCCGTAAGGATTGGGATGTCAATCTCCACAACGCAGGCAATGCTCCAACTTTAATTTGCGCAGAACACCGTTTTCTTGTATGTCCTCTTGTCAGACCAAAACCTGTGATGGGGCTTCCATTTTCAGCCTCCAACGCTCGCCTCGGAGATGGCTTCAGCTTTACGTCAGACCAAGCATATGCTGCTCCTGCAGGAGCCCCTGACACCCTGCGGAGCTGCTGTTTACGCTGAATCGGCTGGTTGGCGCGGACGTGGAAGCCAGGGCTAACAGCCAAGCTGCAGCGATGGGGGTGGCGATGGGGGTGGCCTTATAGAAGACTAATGCATGGTATCTTGTCTGAAAAAAGGACGAGACCATGTGCGCGCCTTGTACTATACCTAGGGTGCTACTGGTATAGATATTTTTGGACCATGTATAAGTCGGATCTATTTAGAGGAGTTTAGATCTGTCCATATCTAAGTTTAAATATTTAACGACTGATACTGTATATGTATCTAAATACTCAATTCGCATATTTGTGATATCTGCTCACCTAAATAAACAGGCTATAATGCCCTTTCATCTAAAAAAACCTCACCCTGCTCCTATGTCATTCACTTTATGCGTTCTCCCAAAGCAGGCTTACAACCTGCACTTCTGCAGCTAAGGCCTTGTTTAGATGGATTCCAAATTCTAAATTTTTACACTTTCTTTTCGTCACATCGAATCTTTGAACACATGTATGGAGCATTAAATATAGATAAAAAATAAATAATTATACAATTTGTGTCGGTACTAACAGTATGGGAGTACCCACAACCAACGATAGTAAAAAACAAAACGATTAAACCGCAGCAAAGTGCAGCACGTCTCGACCGCGTACAGGGTCCGTCTCGTACGAGGCTAGCTCAACGGAGTGCCTCGACCGCGCTCCAACTCCGACTCGTACGAGGCACCCCCGATGGGAACGCCTCGACCGCGCCCCGTCCCGTACAACAAGGCACCTCGACTGCGCTCCGACTCGCACGAGGCTCATTCGGCCACCAGCAAAACTCTGACTCGCGTGACCCCGGGTCGGAGCGTTCGACCCACTCCATTCACCTACTCTGAAACAAAAGACAGAGCATTTAATGCGATTACCTGCTACCATCTACCGACATGGCTACAGCCGTGATCGACGTGGGAGCAACGCCGGTGTCAGTCCTCACTATTTTACCGCCCATCCCGTGATGGAAGGTGAAACCTGTCACTGTGCATCCCTTACCGCGCACTGTTCTACCACCAATCACCCTCGAGGGAGGATACGACAAGGGCCGTACCCCTCGATCTCGGGGATTCGGCCTTATCCATCCGACCTCGACCCAACCTCGACCTAGCCTCGACGCCCAGCGCTGTTCGACACGAAAGAAAGGCCAACGTGGCACAGGGCTCAGGGTCATTTCACCGTCTCGTCCCCGACGTCATCACGGTGTCCAGGGATGGCCGGCCATTCCTGAGGCACGTCGCTACAACCACCTCTACATGGATCGACAACACATCACCTCAAGACACCCCGGTGTCCTGGCCTCCTCTTACCCTATAAAAGGGCAGGCCAGGGCTGTACCAGGGGCAAGGGAGAAAAAACGGGCAAGACACAAGCCAAAGCCAAATGCCAGCAAGCAAAGGCACCCAATGTAACAGAACCGCCCAATTATACGAGATTAAGTAGGAAAATCATCCAACGGAAGGACAATTTAACAAACTTAAGCCCGTATAACCCGGTAGTCCGTGAAATCTCGACGGATTTGAAACCATTTTACATAACAGCCAAGATCGTACTAAGTTTAGCGGTCACCATCATAAGTTACATAAAGGTTCGCGGCATAAAATACATCGGAGTTTAAATATAGTTATTACAAACCAGGTTTGAATAAAAGTAGCGGAAGCGGTAGTTCAAATCACGCACACACACAACATTTTAGAATAAAGTGCCAGCTTGTGATCATCTCCAGCAAAAGCATCAGACGAGAAGTAACGAATGACCATTGCCCATGGTCCTATGCTTCGCCCATTGCAGGATAGAGACAGTTGATACAATAGCCATAGTACATCTGTCCATCTGCAACAAGTGGGAACAAAGCCCTGAGTACGAGAAGGTACTCAGCTAGATTTACCCGTCATAAACCAGAAATAAGCGACACCAAGGAATCATGATAGGCTTTCTGGTGGGATAGCTGACTCATTTGCAAAAGGCATTTTTAGCATTTAGGAAAAAAAACCTTTACAAAAGCTTTGCATCAAGTTAAAGCTTTATTAACCTGTCCACTACATTTGCACCTGTACTAAAGTAATATGTAATTAAACAGGCAATGATAACCAATGATCATTAACAACTTCCATTATGTCATAATTCATATAACTGTCCAAGTGTTCCATCAATATCACTACGATAAAGTAGCTCAAGTCAAGTGTTCACTGTTCAGTGAACGATGGCGATTCGAATCGATTATTAACCAGCTGGTAAGTTATTTCTCACACAAACCTCACTCACCCGCTAAAGTGAGGTGTTGGTCGCTGAGTCAACCATTCAGGTAAAGTCGCGAGCTTGCCAGGAACCACTTGTACCCGGGGGCCGCCCGACTGCTCTTTGGCCTTATCATCGCGCCCCCGTATCCTGCCACTACTGCTCCGGTACAGTGCGTTGCGGGCAATCCAGTCGGCCCGAATAATCTCCCAGTTTCACGGTCGGAAGGTACTTTATCCGGCCAGCTAAATGTGAGGCATGCGTTCAACATGACCCGAGGGACAACAACGGACGGTCCTTAACCGACACAGACGGAAAACACTACAGTCCGAAACCCTGCAAGTTTCCGCCCGGTCTCAAATTCATTTCACACTTAGTTATACCATGACTTCATAGTCAACCAAACAGATCCAGGTAACCACCTATAGCTCGCAGGTGACAGGAAATCACCCGACTTGTACCGGTCTAAGCCAGCTAAGCATTGACTTGACTGCGGATACCAGAGTAACAAGGATAGGGTATAACGAAGGTAAGCAAGGTATAATGCAGCAACGTTTGCAAACAACTCCTAAACGTAATGCATCAAATTAAGTAAAGTTAATAATAAATTATTTGCAAACCGGGAGAGAAATGCTCCGGGGCTTGCCTCTCTCGAAGGAACTCGGACGGTGATCGGGGCACTCCGGGAGATCTTCACCGACCTCTTCTTCGGCTTCTGTCACCTCCTGCTGCTGCACCTCGATCTGCTCCTCTGGCTCCTCGGGCAAGATGACTGGGTTCTCGGTTTGCGATCCTGTATGATGCAATGCGCGTAAGTGATTATGCAAGTGTGCATCGAAGGAGATGAATGCAATGAATATGTTGAAATACAAGGTAGTCAACATCATCTAGAAACTATACACTACAAGCACATGTCATCTACTGCATTTTCTTCTACTACTATTATGTTAAGTTAACCTACCTTATGAAATGCTTCAAAGATACACCAAAGCTTTACTACTTTCTTAATCACACTTAAAGCAATACCTGCTTAAACCCTAAGTAATAATAGTAGGTTTGAATAGCAACATATATTTCTGATGCTCCTAAAAATCTAAGAAAATTACAGTAGCATAGTACTACTCCAAACAGACTACCATAACAATTTCATGGCATTTGGATAAGTAAACCATCCTATACAAAAATGACAAGCTATAGCATAAAAATGAGCATGAAATTTCTTTGTACTATGGAAAGTGTCAAACAACAGAAGTAATATTTTTCCTAGGTTCTTTATAGCATACTATGACTGTATAAAAATTATCACATGCATGTTTTATACAAAGTTTGCTCTCTAGCAAAAATAACAAAAATCAGCCATTAAAGACACTTGAACTCCACTTCAACATTTTCCCACAGCACATGCATGAAACATATTTTTCCTAGGAAGTACATGATATAAGAAGATTAACAAACTTGAAATCATATTTTTCTGATACATATAGGATTTACTAGCTAATTTACAAGATATCAGCAATATTAAGAATTAAATAAAAGCTCTACAGAAAAGTATCCAAAAATGACATGCAATATTTTTAGATTGTAGATCTGGTTCCAATGAACCCCTAGAAATTTATTTCACAATTTTTGGAGTTCATTTAATCACCCAAACAATTTCTAAAGCATTTTTATTTCCACTTAATAAAAGAAAAGAAACTGAAAATTCTTTATTTGAAAACGGGCCGGCACAGTACGGGGCAAACGGCCCGGTCCGGCTCGGCCCAAGAACGCGCGCGCGGGAGAAAGGAAAATGGGCCGGCTTTCGTTGGCGCGGGCCGGCCCAGTCACGCGCGTTACCCGCGGGCGAGCGGGAACGGCGCACGGCCGAGCCGGTGCTCGGCACCGTGGCGGTGCGGTGGCCGCCGACGGCCAGCGGCCGCTTCCGTGCCCGAGCGAGCAAGGCGAGGCACACAACACGATCGCGGGGACACGGTGAACAACGACGCGCAAATTGATTGAGATGGGGAGGAGCGGAGGTGACGGTGGCCGGAGCGCAAGCGCGGCGGCTCCGTCACGGTGGCGCGGCGAGGAAACCAAATTGGTGCCCTACCGGAGTGAGCAAGGCGATGGTGGCGCTCGTTCGGAGGAGAGGAGAAGGTGGCGGAGCTTCGTGCACGACCAATCGAACTGCGGTGGACTAGCGTCGCCGGAACACGGCGGCGGAGGCGGAGGATGGCGGTGGTGAGCGGCGCTCCCGCTCGGGTTCTCCGGGGGAAGGAGAAAGGGAGCGAGCGAGCGGGCGAAATGATGGAGGCCGAGCGCGCGCGGTGCTTTGAGGCGGAGCGCGTGGGGTCCACGGGCGGCCACGCGGTGGCGTCGCCGGCATGCGGCCGCCACGCGGCGGGCGAGCTCTGCCGGGGCGCCAGCGTGCGCGCGCGAGCGGCGGGAGAAGGAGGCGGCCGCGCGGACGCGGGCCGGGCCGCTGCGCTGCGCGGGCGCGCGCGCGGGGGGGTGGCGCGGGCCGCTTCGGCCGATGGGCCAAAAGGGTGGCGGCGGCCTGCTAGCGCTGAGTTTTATTTTTCCTTTTTATTTTTCCAGAGAAAATTCAAATAAAATTCTATTTGCAGTTTTCAAATTCAATTTTGGGCAAGCAAACGACCTTTTCTGAAAATGGCCCAAAAATGAAAGTTGCTTAGAATTTAATTCTCTACAACTTTGCTTTTAAGACCAAAGTCCAAATCTGGATAGATTTTGATTTTTAGAATAAAAGCTAATTTAGAGAGGATTTTTGAATATTTTCAAAATACATTTTTAAAACAAATCTTTGACAAAACTTTGAGTGATTTAGTGGCTCCAAAAATTTCCTTATCATTCTAAGTGATATGAAATTTAGTTGCACAAAATTTTGATGGAATGTGATTAGCACATTAATATATTACACCTCAAATACCACTTTCTAAGCTTTTATTTCACTCAAATTATAATATTAACATGTATGATTATGATGATATGAAATGCCATGCATATGATTTCCATGCAAATGCTTGCGTAACACCGGAGTGTTACAGCCCTCCCCCCTTATAAAAATCTCGTCCCGAGATTTGGGTTACGAACCATTTATTATAAAAATCACCGTATGCTTTTTGTAGGTATTCACCCGTTTCCCACGATGCATCTCCCTCATCATGATGACTCCATTGTATCTTATATGTTTTCACCACACTGTTCCGAGTAGCCCTTTCTTTGGAATCCAAAACTCGAATTGGCTGCTCACGATACACTAGATCTGACTTAAGTTTTATGCTTCGGGGTTCAATTATTTCCTCTGGAACGCGCAAACATTTCTTGAGATGTGATACGTGAAAAACTGGGAATATAGCACCCATTGATTCTGGTAATTCCAATTTGTAAGCCACTGGACCCTTCCTTTCCAAGATTTTATAGGGTCCGACAAATCTTGCGGCAAGCTTTCTGCGTAATCCAAACCGCTTCTTCTTCATTGGCGTGACTTTCAGATAAACATAGTCACCAACTTCAAACACAAGTGGTCTCCTTCTTTTATCCGCATAACTTTTCTGACGTGACTGAGCTGCTCTCATATTTTGCTGAATGATATGAACTTTCTTTTCGGCTTCTTCCACGAAGTCAATACCATAATACCTTCTTTCCCCTGGCTCAATCCAGTTTAAAGGTGTTCTACACTTTCGTCCATACAAAGCCTCAAAAGGTGCCATTTTGATACTTTCTTGATAGCTATTATTATATGCGAATTCTGCTAGAGGTAACCACGACTCCCATGAACCTCTGGAAGACAACATACAAGCTCTCAACATATCTTCTAACACAGCATTAACTCTTTCAGTCTGACCATCTGTTTGAGGATGATAGGCAGTGCTACGAATCAGACTAGTCCCCAAACCTTTGTGCAAATGCTCCCAAAAGTGAGCAGTGAACTGGGATCCTCTGTCAGACACTATAGTCTTCGGTATGCCATGCAATCTCACAATCTCTGCAATATACTTCTCGGCATATTGAGGTGGTCTATAAGCTGTCTTGACAGGCAAAAAGTGAGCGGTCTTGGTAAGACGATCTACGATTACCCAAATCGAATCATGGCCTTTCTGAGTAGTGGGCAAACCTGTGATGAAATCCATACTTATATCATCCCACTTCCAACTAGGTACTGACAAAGGTTGCAACAATCCGGCAGGTTTCATGTGAATAGCTTTTACTCGACAACATGTGTCACATCTGGCTACATAAGCTGCAATTTCCTTCTTCATCTTTGTCCACCAAAAACGAGGTCTTAGTTCTTGATACATTTTACTACTGCCAGGATGAATGGATAACTTAGAGTGATGAGCTTCATCCAAAATTTTATTCTTAAGCTCTCTATCCTTTGGAACAACAAGACGGTTGTCGAACCACAACACGTCCTGCTCGTCCACTCTGAAGTGTTTTGAAGGTTCTTCTTTAATTTTCCTTTTGATGTAGAATATCCCTTTGTCTGCTTTCTGACCTTCTATTATCTTACTCTCCAAGGTACAACTGGTCTGAATATTATGTAACACGACAGGGTGCATTAGATTAAAACCATCTTCGAGTAAGGGTTGCATATTCAGACAATGCGACTTTCTACTCAGAGCATCGGCTACCACATTGGCTTTCCCAGGGTGATATTGTACATTCAAGTTGTAATCTTTAATTAGTTCCAACCATCTTCGCTGTCTCATGTTCAATTCTAGTTGGGTGAAGATGTACTTGAGACTCTTGTGATCGGTGAACATATTACACATATTACCAAGTAAATAGTGTCTCCAAATCTTTAAAGCATGCACCACGGCGGCAAGCTCAAGATCATGTGTTGGATAATTGATTTCATGTTTTCTCAACTGACAGGAGGCATAAGCAATGACTCTTCCTTCTTGCATTAGAACACAGCCTAATCCTGTTTTTGATATGTCACAGAACACATCAAAAGGTTTCTCGATGTCTGGTTGTGCAAGCACTGGAGTAGTGGTCAACAGTCTCCGCAAGGTGTGGAAAGCTGTCTCACACTCCTCTGTCCACACGAACTTATGATCTTTCTGTAACAGACTTGTCATTGGCTTAGCAATCTTCGAGAAGTCTGGGATAAAGCGGCGATAGTAACCAGCTAACCCTAGGAAACTCCTGACTTCTGGCACTGTGGTTGGAGTTTTCCAATCCATAACCTCTTGCACTTTGCTCGGATCTACCGAAACTCCATTCTCCGATAGAATATGACCAAGGAAAGGAACTTTCTTCAACCAAAATTCACATTTGCTGAACTTAGCATACAACTTATGATCTCTTAATCTGGTCAAGACAATTCTCAGATGTTCTTCATGATCTTTCTCATTCTCAGAGTAGACTAGAATATCATCAATGAAGACAACTACAAACTTATCCAACTCTGGCATGAAAACCGTATTCATCAGATACATAAAATATGCAGAAGCATTTGTTAGGCCAAAGGACATAACAAGATACTCGTACAACCCGTATCTGGTAGAAAAGGCGGTTTCCGGGACATCTTGTGGCCTGATCTTTATCTGATGATACCCTGACCTTAGGTCTATTTTGGAGAACACTCTAGCTTTAGCCAACTGATCAAACAAAACATCAATATGAGGCAACGGATATTTATTCTTGATAGTTACAGCATTAAGAGGTCGATAATCCACACACATTCTTAGAGACCCTCTTTCTTTTTCTTCACGAACAAGGCAGGACATCCCCATTTAGACTTACTTGGTCGGATAAACCCCTTCTTTAGCAATTCTTCCAGTTGCTTCTTCAGCTCAGCTAACTCATCCGGAGGCATCCGATAAGGTCTCCTCGAAATAGGAGCTGTTCCGGGGATCAACTCGATTCCAAACTCAACATCTCTATCTGGCGGAAGGCCAGGTAACTCGTCTGGAAACACATCTGGGAACTCACACACTACCGAAATCTGGTGGATAGGAACAACTTCCATGGCATAGGTCACACTTATAAGGTCTGTTCTTACGGACAATGGTACCTGAAAAGTACCCTCTGCCTGTGGATCCTTAAGGGTAAGCAATCGACTGCTTGTATCTATGACTGCTCCCCAGTCTTTCATCCAGTTCATTCCTATTATGACATCCAAAACTAGTCCCGGCATAACTATCAGGTTCACTCGAAACTTCCGACTATCTAACTCAAGGGTTGCCCCTCTAACCATCTTATTGGTTAGCACATCAGCCCCTGCTGAACTTATGCGATAACCATAACTCAATTCTGTGCATAGTTGTTCATGCTTCCGTGCAAATGCTTGACTCATAAAAGAATGCGAGGATCTAGAATCAAATAGAACAACTGCAGGGTGATGGTTAACAAGAAACTTACCGACAGTTACAGGTTCTCCTTCAGGAATCTCATCAACGGTGGTATGGTGCACACGGGCAGTGTAAGTCTGTTGCTTCTTTCTAGGCGGATAAGGGCAGAACTTTGAAAAGTGTCCTGACTGACCACAATTGTAGCAGGGCCCCTTCACTGTACCAGCAGATCCTATGGCTCCCTTGGAGTTGCTTTGCTCTGCAGCTGCGGTGATCTTTGCTGGCGGTACGACCATCTTGTACGGCTTCTGTGGTCCCTTGTAGTTCTGAGTTTTATGCTGTGGGGGCCTGAACCTTGCACCAGGTGCGGACGGACGGTAAGAAGGACGATTTGCAGTGACAACTCTGGACTGGGAGGGTCCTGACTCAAACACCCTCTTGCGATTCTTGGATGCAGTGTAAGCGTTGTTGTTCTTTTCTTGCTTCAAACAATCACTGACAAAGTCATTGAACCTGGCACGGGTATTGGTACCCACATGCTTCATCATCTTCGGACTTAACCCTCTCTTGAAACTAGCAATTCTCTTTGCATCTGTGTCGACCATGTCTGGAGCATAGCGGCACAAGTTGTTAAATACATGCAGATACTGTGTTACCATCTTGGTACCCTGATTTAAGGCTAAGAACTCTCCGAGCTTCATCTCAACCAACCCTGGGGGAATATAAACTCTCTTAAACGCTTCAGTGAATTCTCTCCAAGTAATCTGGGCATTGGGAGGAAAGGTGGTGCGGTGATGCTTCCACCACATCCCTGCTGGTCCCTGTAACTGATGTGCAGCATATTCTGTCTTCAGAACTTCTGTCAGTCTCAGCACACGAAACTTATCTTCCATAGTGTTGATCCATTCTTCAGCGTCGAGTGGCTCTGCTGCTTCCTTGAAAATAGGTGGCCTAGTATCCATGAAATCCTTGAAATTGCTATACTGGTTTACTCCATGTCCACCACCTTGATTATTTCCTCTTTGAACATTTTCAGCGATGGTACGCAGAAAATCTTCCATATTCCTTTGTGACTGCTCGGCGTTGCGCTGGCTTCCAAGGAACTGTGCAAAGAACACTTCTGCAGTGAGCAGTGGAGGAGGGGGCAATTGTGGCTCTGGCTGTGGCTCCTGGTGATTGACATTGTTTGCACCACCCCCACCAGCCCCTGCACCGTTGCCACTAGTTTCAGCGGCCTCATACGTGGCACGGCGAGTGTTTGCCATCTGCATATTTCAGCAACAAGTAATAATTGAGTGAAGTGGTAGTAATTGTATCCGAATGAACAATCATGCCATACTGAATTTATTGGAGAGAACAAGTCATGCAATAAGACAGAGGCACAATAATCACATTCCAATTAAAACAACATCACTAATCAAATTACTTCGAATGCAACATCGCGTTCCATACAACCATGTTGCCAGCATACATACACTGGACTTTTATGTGTTCAAGCATCACATACACAACTAAAATCCAAAAGATCGCCAGTCTCAAGATCGAACAGGATACAACACGATACATGGGAACCAAAAGAAGGCCATCGCGATAAAGCCTATCACTAACGCAAGGCAACTAGCCTACTCCTCGGGGCCGTCGTCGAGGTCGGAGGCGTCACCATTGCTACCATCAGTAGCGGCGTCGTCGTCGACGTCCATCTGGGCGGCGTCCGGAGGATCATACGGGCCTATCCCGTTGTAGAGGGCATGGAACTCTTCATGCAAGTTGGCGTTATACCCTTCTAGCTCCTCGACCCTTTGCCTGAGAAGGTCCCTCTCGTTCCAGGCTTCATTCCTTTCCTGCACTAGCTGTCCCATTATGCGGTCTGCATTTCTGTTGGCCTGAGTCAACGTCTGCACCCGCTGCATAGCACTCTCACCTCTCTCAAGAGCCCGGTCTCGCTGAAAGCTCATGTCGGCCAACTGCTCCTGCAAGCTAGCTATAGCACGTGCTTGCTTCTTCTTCTGCTTCCTTGCTTCAAGCCGATCATTACCTCTTAGACCAGTCAAGGTCCAATAGGTATTCTCAAGACCCTGGTATGCTCTGATGGCTGCATACATGGCACTCATCGTGTGGTTGTCGCTAGCCTATCCTTCACTTGGGCCTCTGACCAAAGCACTACCTTGTGGCTGCACCCAAATGGCATCACGAGGATCATCTCTCGGGAAGGTACCGGCCAAGGCTGCTGCCAACTCATTAGGAAACCTACTCATTATGTCTTGGATGACGTGAAAGGCTGCACCCTCTGTACCCTCGACTGGAGTGCGTCCTTCAAACTCTAAATGCCAACCATCCCATTCTGGCGCATCACCAAGGGCAGGGACGGTGATCTCCACTATTGCAAGCCCATCCTCAGCTAGCTGGCTCTCATTCCAAGAGTACACCGGCTCTTGACCATCTGGGTACCCCACATCATGGAGCACTTTCCAAAGCAAGGTGGGCATGCCAAACTCACTTAGAAAAGCGTCCGTGCTGCGGCGTTCCCGCGGGGCCATCTGGTGACGTGGTGCTCTTCCACCAGTGGACTTACGGGCAGTCTTCTTAGTGCGGGCCATCTGTAGCACAAATTTTAAATTACCCGATGAGAACATATTTTAAGTTGATGTCACTTTTATCGAACTGGGATAATCCTTTTATAAGGGGAGAAATGCATGTTATGAATGAAATGCATAGGCAATATGATGCATGCGCGAGTCTTACGTTCTCACAAACTTAGAAAATAAAGACATCTAACGATGAATTCGGTGGCATACAAACGATCTCTCATATACGTAACTAATTCGATCTACACGATAAACGCTGTTATGTACCTGCAGAAAATTCATTTTAGCCCATTCCCCATGAATGCATGAAAGCAGTAAATCTACCTACACGCTCTACACGAATCCCCAGATGCGTGTACAACGGCAGTAACTACCCAAACACATCGTCCTATTGACGGCATCGCCTCAATGGACGGAACACCCACACATGCGATACCTTCATAAATACATGTGTACAACATGTAATTATTCTAGTATCATATAAAACACTCTCCCTAGATCGGCGGTGTATCCGATCATGCTCTCACAACTCACACTTACCAAAGCGTAGAGGTAACTGATCCATACATTACCACTGAATTAAGTGGCACTCATACAATATCACGCCGTATGAGCAACGAAAGAGAAATATGGTGCAAGAACCCCAAGTTAGTACTTAAATAGCCACCTAGAGTCCTTAACTGGGCATACAGGATATGACCACTGGCACACATTTAGTTTTAAAATCACACTTTTTAAATAGAATTTTATTTTAAATACACTTATGAACAGTAATCATGCTAAACCATGCTCCGATGCCAGCTGTAACAGAACCGCCCAATTATACGAGATTAAGTAGGAAAATCATCCAACGGAAGGACAATTTAACAAACTTAAGCCCGTATAACCCGGTAGTCCGTGAAATCTCGACGGATTTCAAACCATTTTACATAACAGCCAAGATCATACTAAGTTTAGCGGTCACCATCATAAGTTACATAAAGGTTCGCGGCATAAAATACATCGGAGTTTAAATATAGTTATTACAAACCAGGTTTGAATAAAAGTAGCGGAAGCGGTAGCTCAAATCACGCACACACACAACATTTTGGAATAAAGTGTCAGCTTGTGATCATCTCCAGCAAAAGCATCAGACGAGAAGTAACGAATGACCATTGCCCATGGTCCTATGCTTCGCCCATTGCAGGATAGAGACAGTTGATACAATAGCCATAATACATCTGTCCATCTGCAACAAGTGGGAACAAAGCCCTGAGTACGAGAAGGTACTCAGCTAGACTTACCCGTCATAAACCAGAAATAAGCGACACCAAGGAATCATGATAGGCTTTCTGGTGGGATAGCTGACTCATTTGCAAAAGGCATTTTTAGCATTTAGGAAAAAAACCTTTACAAAAGCTTTGCATCAAGTTAAAGCTTTATTAACATGTCCACTACATTTGCACCTGTACTAAAGTAATATGTAATTAAATAGGCAATGATAACCAATGATCATTAACAACTTCCATTATGTCATAATTCATATAACTGTCCAAGTGTTCCATCAATATCACTACGATGAAGTAGCTCAAGTCAAGTGTTCACTGTCCAGTGAACGATGGCGATTCGAATCGATTATTAACCAGCTGGTAAGTTATTCCTCACACAAACCTCACTCACCCGCTAAAGTGAGGTGTTGGTCGCTGAGTCAACCATTCAGGTAAAGTCACGAGCTTGCTAGGAACCACTTGTACCCGGGGGCCGCCCGACTGCTCTTTGGCCTTATCATCGCGCCCCCGTATCCTGCCACTACTGCTCCGGTACAGTGCGTTGCGGGCAATCCACTCGGCCCGAATAATCTCCCAGTTTCGCGGTCGGAAGGTACTTTATCCGGCCAGCTAAATGTGAGGCATGCGTTCAATATGACCCGAGGGACAACAACGGACGGTCCTTAACCGACACAGACGGAAAACACTACAGTCCGAAACCCTGCAAGTTTCCGCCCGGTCTCAAATTCATTTCACACTTAGTTATACCATGACTTCATAGTCAACCAAACAGATCTAGGTAACCACCTATAGCTCGCAGGTGACAGGAAATCACCCGACTTCTACCGGTCTAAGCCAGCTAAGCATTGACTTGACTGCGGATACCAGGGTAACAAGGATAGGGTATAACGAAGGTAAGCAAGGTATAATGCAGCAACGTTTGCAAACAACTCCTAAACGTAATGCATCAAATTAAGTAAAGTTAATAATAAATTATTTGCAAACCGGGAGAGAAATGCTCCGGGGCTTGCCTCTCTCGAAGGAACTCGGACGGTGATCGGGGCACTCCAGGAGATCTTCACCGACCTCTTCTTCGGCTTCTGTCACCTCCTGCTGCTGCACCTCGATCTGCTCCTCTGGCTCCTCGGGCAAGATGACTGGGTTCTCGGTTTGCGATCCTGTATGATGCAATGCGCGTAAGTGATTATGCAAGTGTGCATCGAAGGAGATGAATGCAATGAATATGTTGAAATACAAGGTAGTCAACATCATCTAGAAACTATACACTACAAGCACATGTCATCTACTGCATTTTCTTCTACTACTATTATGTTAAGTTAACCTACCTTATGAAATGCTTCAAAGATACACCAAAGCTTTACTACTTTCTTAATCACACTTAAAGCAATACCTGCTTAAACCCTAAGTAATAATAGTAGGTTTGAATAGCAACATATATTTCTGATGCTCCTAAAAATCTAAGAAAATTATAGTAGCATAGTACTACTCTAAACAGACTACCATAACAATTTCATGGCATTTGGATAAGTAAACCATCCTATACAAAAATGACAAGCTATAGCATAAAAATGAGCATGAAATTTCTTTGTACTATGGAAAGTGTCAAACAACAGAAGTAATATTTTTCCTAGGTTCTTTATAGCATACTATGACTGTATAAAAATTATCACATGCATGTTTTATACAAAGTTTGCTCTCTAGCAAAAATAACAAAAATCAGCCATTAAAGACACTTGAACTCCACTTCAACATTTTCCCACAGCACATGCATGAAACATATTTTTCCTAGGAAGTACATGATATAAGAAGATTAACAAACTTGAAATCATATTTTTTTGATACATATAGGATTTACTAGCTAATTTACAAGATATCAGCAATATTAAGAATTAAATAAAAGCTCTACAGAAAAGTATCCCAAAAATGACATGCAATATTTTTAGATTGTAGATCTGGTTCCAATGAATCCCTAGAAATTTATTTCACAATTTTTGGAGTACATTTAATCACCCAAACAATTTCTAAAGCATTTTTATTTCCACTTAATAAAAGAAAAGAAACTGAAAATTCTTTATTTGAAAACGGGCCGGCACAGTACGGGGCAAACGGCTCGGTCCGGCTTGGCCCAAGAACGCGCGCGCGGGAGAAAGGAAAATGGGTCGGCTTTCGTTGGCGCGGGCCGGCCCAGTCACGCGCGTTACCCGCGGGCGAGCGGGAACGGCGCACGGCCGAGCCGGTGCTCGGCACCGTGGCGGTGCGGTGGCCGCCGACGGCCAACACGATGAACAACGACGCCGGAAATTGATTGAGATGGGGAGGAGCGGAGGTGACGGTGGCCGGAGCGCAAGCGCGGCGGCTCCGTCACGGTGGCGCGGCGAGGAAACCAAATTGGTGCCCTACCGGAGTGAGCAAGGCGATGGTGGCGCTCGTTCGGAGGAGAGGAGAAGGTGGCGGAGCTTCGTGCACGACCAATCGAACTGCGGTGGACTAGCGTCGTCGGAACACGGCGGCGGAGGCGGAGGATGGCGGTGGTGAGCGGCGCTCCCGCTCGGGTTCTCCGGGGGAAGGAGAAAGGGAGCGAGCGAGCGGGCGAAATGATGGAGGCCGAGCGCGCGCGGTGCTTTGAGGCGGAGCGCGCGGGGTCCACGGGCGGCCACGCGGTGGCGTCGCCGGCATGCGGCCGCCACGCGGCGGGCGAGCTCTGCCGGGGCGCCAGCGTGCGCGCGCGAGCGGCGGGAGAAGGAGGCGGCCGCGCGGACGCAGGCCGGGCCGCTGCGCCGCGCGGGCGCGCGCGCGGGGGGGTGGCGCGGGCCGCTTCGGCCGATGGGCCGAAAGGGTGGCGACGGCCTGCTAGCGCTGAGTTTTATTTTTCCTTTTTATTTTTCCAGAGAAAATTCAAATAAAATTCTATTTGCAGTTTTCAAATTCAATTTTGGGCAAGCAAACGACCTTTTCTGAAAATGGCCCAAAAATGAAAGTTGCTTAGAATTTAATTCTCTACAACTTTGCTTTTAAGACCAAAGTCCAAATCTGGATAGATTTTGATTTTTAGAATAAAAGCTAATTTAGAGAGGATTTTTGAATATTTTCAAAATACATTTTTAAAACAAATCTTTGACAAAACTTTGAGTGATTTAGTGGCTCCAAAAATTTCCTTATCATTCTAAGTGATATGAAATTTAGTTGCATAAAATTTTGATGGAATGTGATTAGCACATTAATATATTACACCTCAAATACCACTTTCTAAGCTTTTATTTCACTCAAATTATAATATTAACATGTATGATTATGATGATATGAAATGCCATGCATATGATTTCCATGCAAATGCTTGCGTAACACCGGAGTGTTACACCCAACTCAGAGATCAACATCTCAAGCAATCACCCCCTTTGTACTCTTTCACTTTCTTTGGGACTTGGGCTCGGTGCCCTCTCTCACAAGCTTGTAACCCCTACACAAGCACCTTGGTGCAAGGAAATACAAACTCTCTCCCCCCGCTGGACGTAGGGCCTTCTTTGTCCGAACCAGGATAAATCCCAGTGTATTCCCCTTGCATCACCATCCAGGTTAGGGACACGCAGCACTCACTCATCGGTTTAGGACCCCCACGGGACCGAACACCGACAGTTGGCGCGCCAGGTAGGGGACGCTGCGTGCCAACATTGTTTTCCCGCCATTTTTCCTAGATGGCTGACCCCGAACGCCCTCTCCCGTTGGCCACGGTGATCGGGTTCGGGAGTTTGGAGTTCATGTCGCTTGGCCACGGCTACGATATGGTCCTCCTCCCGCCCAGGCACCCGATCGATGAGGATTACGAGCTCTCCTAGCCCGGGGGAGCACTGCGTCGGCTTCGCCGTTCTCAGGCGCGAGCCGCCAGACGACGACGAGCCCGGCGCAACCACCGTCATCACCTCACGGAGGGCGGTGGGACTCCCCGATCCAGCGCCTCTCAGCCAGACGCCAACCCAGATTTCCTCGTTGAGGGTCTGGGTAGGATGAGCTTGGCTGAGGGTAAGATGCCGATGGAGAATTCCGCCGCTCCCCCGTCCGGTGAGACACCGCCACTGCCCGAACCAACCACTCCGGCATGAGCAACGACGTTTCCATCACCATTCCCGTTTGGACTAGATCTGGTTGCCCGGGCATACGCTTCCTCTGTGAGCACTAGTATGAGTGCTTACGAGGAACTCCCCGGGCACCATCTACGCTCCACTCTGGATCTTGTTGAATCCACGCCGGCTTCTGAGTATCTGGACTCTACGGAGACCCCAGAAACAGAGTCCCGTGCGATTGCTCCTCAACGCTACAACCCTAGGGACGAGTGGCGATGACCTCACATCCACCCATCATACTACTATTTTGGCGCTCCTGACTCTGACTTTGCTGATGACACCTACGATCCGACCCGCGAGTGCTTCAACATCGATGGAGCAAGCACGTCGGATTCGGAGGACGAGGAACCTGTCGAAGAAGGAGCACGCCGCCTCATGTCGAGCTACCTGACGAACGGGGCGAGGCTCAACTCCTTGCTGACCAAGGAATGTAGCTCGAGCAAATTCACGAGTTGCAGGACAGGCTCGACGAGGAACGAGAAAACCTACGACTACTCCAACAAACCCTCGAGTATGAACGTACAGCACACGAACATGGCGGAAGAGCTCGAGAGAGAGCTCACGACGTCAATCGTCGCATCGCCGAGGATCGGGTGGTCGACCCCCTGGTTTTCGCTCGAGCCAGCCAGAACGTTGTCGCCGCCGCCATGCTCCTCCGTAGCATGGCCGAGCCGTCAAACCCTGACGCTCGTCGGGCTCGAGATGAGATCTAAGAACTCCTCGAGACCACTGCTATGCAGCAGGCCAAGAGCTCTACCTCGAGGCGACGTGAGCCAGCCTCAGAGCGGCTCGCCGAGCCCTCCCGACAGGAGAGAGAGGCCTCGGTTCATCCCGAGCCTGCCCGGCAGAACCGGGCGGCTCCTGCCCCTGAGCCCATCGCCGACGACCGTGAACCTCGAGACACCCGTGGCAACATCATCGAGCGCCGCACGCGCAAACACGGTGACGGCGTGGCTCGAGGCTACCACGTGCACAGAGGTGGGCACTACGACAGCTCAGAAGATCATAGCCCTTCACCCGAGCCTCTGGGTCCTCGGATCTTCATTAAAGCTATCCATGAGACAACACTCCTGGCTCGGTTTCGCCCTCCCACGACTCTCACCAAGTACAACGGCGAGACCAAACCTGAACTTTGGCTCGCTGATTTCCGCTTGGCGTGTCAGCTGGGCGGGGCCACCGACGACCGGGTCATCATCCGACAACTCCCCCTGTTCCTTTCCGACACCGCTCGAGCCTGGCTCGAGGATCTTCCGCCTCAGCAGGTCCACGACTGGGATGATCTCGTGAGGGTGTTCGAGGGAAATTTCAAGGGGACCTACATGCACCTTGGTAACTCATGGGACCTCCGGAGTTGCAAGCAAAAGCCTGGTGAATCCCTCTAGGATTACATCCGGCGTTTCTCCAGGCAACGCACCGAACTCCCCAACATCACCGACTCTGACGTGATCATGGCCTTTCTCTCTGGCACCACCTGCAAAGAGTTGGTCCGAGAGCTGGGCCATCACACCCCCCTCACTGCCAATGGATTGATGGACATCATCACCAACTTTGCCGCCGACGAGGAGGCAGTTGGCGCCATCTTTGGCGGTGATCAGGACAAGGGGAAGCAGAAGGTCGACGATCCCGCGGGCTCCAGCCAAGGCTCTAAAAGGAACAACCGAAAGAAGAAGAAGAACCAGCAGGGCAAGCTCGAGGCCCCGGCCGACGAGCTTGTCGCTGCCACTGAACGCAAGAAACCTCGAGGGCCCCTCGGCGGGGGCGTCTTCGACAAAATGCTCAAGGAACCGTGTCCCTACCACAAGGGGCCCACAAACCATAACCTCGAGGACTGTCACATGCTCCGTAGGTACTTTGAAGGCGTAGGCGCCAAGAAGGACGACAAGAAGGAAGATCCTAAGGGCGACGACAAGGATGGGGGGGTTCCCTGAGATCCACGACTGCTTCATGATCTATGGAGGACCCTCGACCCGCCTCTCGACGCGCCAGCGCAAACGAGAGCGGCGTGAGGTTTTCTTCGTACAACCGGCAATCCCCGACTTCCTTGACTGGTCCGAGGTTGCCATCACTTTCGACCGTGATGATCACCCCGACTACGTCCCCAATCCAGGGGTCTACCCTCTTGTTGTTGATCCCATCATCGCCAACACTCGCCTCACCAAGGTACTCATGGACGGCGGAAGCAGCCTCAACATCATCTACGCTCATACCCTCAACCTCCTAGGGATCGAGAGGACGCGCCTCCAACCCAGCGTCGGGGGCTTCCACGGAGTTGTGCCAGGAAAACGGGCAAAACCTGTTGGCCGGGTCGATCTGCCTGTTTGCTTTGGCACTCCTTCCAACTTCAGAAAGGAGACCATCACTTTCGAAGTGGTCGGATTCCATGGAACGTACCACGCCATCCTTGGGCGCCCATGCTATGCCAAGTTCATGACGGTCCTGAACTACGCCTACCTCAAGCTCAAGATGCCAAGCCCAAACGGTGTCATAACCGTCGGGCCCTCGTACGAGCACGCCTACGAGTGCGACGTCGAGTGCGTCGAGCACGGTGAGGCCATTTTGGAGTCAGCAACCTTGGCGACGGACCTCGACGGTCTGGCCAACGAGATCCCCGACCCCAAACACCACGTCGGTAGCTTCGAGCCCGCGGAGGACGTCAAGCTCGTGCCTCTCGACCCTGCCGATCCAAAGGGAAAGGCGTTGAGCATCAGCACCACCCTCGATCCCAAATAGGAAACAGTGCTTGTCGACTTTCTCTGTGCAAACGTCGACATCTTTGCGTGGAGTCCCTCGGATATGCCGGGCATACTTAGGGAAGTCGCCGAGCATGCCTTGGAGATCCGAGCCGGCTCCAAACCGGTGAAGCAATGCTTGCGCCGCTTCGACGAGGAGAAGCGCAAGGTCATCAGTGAGGAGATACACAAACTGCTAGAGGCCGGATTCATCAAGGAGGTTCATCATACCGAGTGGCTAGCTAATCCTGTATTAGTTAAGAAAAAGAGTGGGAAGTAGAGGATGTGTGTAGACTACACTAGTTTAAATAAAGCATGTCCAAAAGTTCCCTTTCCTTTGCCATGCATTGATCAAATCGTTGATTCCACCACGGGGTGTGAAACTCTTTCCTTTTTAGATGCATATTCCGGCTATCACCAGATCAAAATGAAGGAGTCCGACCAGCTCACGACTTCATTCATTACCCCATTTGGCATGTATTGCTACGTTACTATGCCCTTCGGTCTCCGGAACACGGGGGCTACATACCAGCGATGCATGCAACACGTTTTTGGGGAACACGGCGGACCAACCGTCGAGGCCTACGTCGATGATATCGTTGTCAAAACAAAAAAGGCCGATAACCTGATAAGTGACCTCGACGTTGCGTTCAAATGCCTCAGGGCAAAAAACATCAAGCTCAATCCTGAGAAATGTGTTTTTGGCATTCCTCGAGGCATGCTCTTGGGGTTCATCGTTTCTGAGCGTGGCATCGAGGCCAACCCGGAATAGATCACCACGATAACTAAGATGGGCCCTATCCGAGATCTAAAGGGCGTGCAGAGGGTCACGGGCTGCCTAGCAGCCCTCAGTCGCTTCATTTCGCGCCTCGGCGAAAAAGCGCTCCCCTGTATCGTCTCCTGAAGAAATCAGAACACTTTTCATGGACCCTCGAGGCCGAAGAAGCTCTTGCAAAACTCAAAGCTACACTCTCCAATTCACCGATCCTCGTCCCTCTGACCCCAGGGGAACCGCTCCTACTTTATGTCGCCGCGACGACACAAGTAGTCAGCGCGGTCTTGGTTGTCGAGAGGGCCGAGGAAGCACATACCTTGCTCATTCAGAGGCCGGTCTACTTTATTAGCAAGGTGCTCTCGGAAACTAAGGTATGTTACCCACAGATCCAGAAGCTGCTATATGCCATCGTCTTGACTCGGCGCAAACTCCGTCACTACTTCGAGGGCCACCCGGTGACTATGGTTTCTTCTTTCCCCCTGGGAGAGATAGCCCAGAACCGGAAAGCCTCGGGTAGAATCACCAAGTGGGCAGTCGAGCTCATGGGCGAGACCCTCTCTTATGCGCCGCACAAGGCTATCAAATCACAGGTGTTAGCAGATTTCCTAGCGGAGTGGACCGACACTCAACTCCCCCGGTACAACTCCAGGCTAAGCTGTGGACCATGTACTTCGACGGGTCATTGATGAAAACAGGAGCAGGCGCGGGTTTGCTCTTCATCTCCCCCCTCGGAGTTTACATGTGCTACATCATCCGGCTTCATTTTCCTGCGTCAAATAACGTCACCGAATACGAGGTGCTCGTCACGGGTCTGAGAATTGCCATCGAACTAGGGGTCCGATACCTCGATTTCGAGGTGACTCCCAGCTCATGATTGATCAAGTCATGAAGAGCTCGAGCTGTCGTGACCCCAAGATGGAAGCCTACTGTGAGGAGGTACGGTGCCTCGAGGACAAGTTTCACGGTCTCAAACTCAACCACATCGCGCGCAGGTATAATGAGGTTGCCGATGAACTGGCGAAAATCACGTCCAATCGAACTACGGTTCCACCAGACGTTTTCGCAAAGGATCTCCAGCAACCATCCGTCGACCTTGGGCCAGACGGAGGGGTCGACGGGACGTCACTCGACCCCCCACCTGAGGCAGAAGCCCCCTCGACCGGGGCTGAAGCCATGCAGGTGGAAGGCTCGACCCCACCATCTGACCCCTAGCCTGACTGGCGCATTCCGTACCTCGACCATCTTATCCGAGGGGACCTCCCCTCAAATAAGATCGAGGCTCGACGGATCATCCGTCGGGCCAAGACCTTTGTGATCTTTGGCGATAGTAGGGAGCTGTACCGTCGCAGCCCTACTAGCGTCCTCCAACGCTGCATCACAAATGAGGAAGGCAGAAACCTGCTCAATGATCTACACTCGGGGGCTTGTGGTCATCACGCAGCGCCTCGAACCCTCATCGGAAACGCTTTCCGACAAGGTTTTTATTGGCCAACCGCAGTCTCCGACGCTATCAAGCTAGTACGCTCCTGCAAAGGTTGCCAGTACTATGTGAGACAGACCCATCTCCCGGCTCACGCCTTGCAAACTATCCCTATCACGTGGTCATTTACTGTTTGGGGGCTCGACCTTGTCGGACCCTTGAAAAGGACAACTGGCGGTTTCACCCACTTGCTCGTCACCATTGACAAATTCTCCAAGTGGATCGAGGCCCGTCCTATCACCAGCATCAGGTCCGAGCAAGCTGTGCTCTTTTTCACTGACATCATCCACCGCTTTGGGGTTCCCAACTGTATCATTACGGACAATGGCACCCAGTTTACTGGTAAAAAGTTTCTGGATTTCTGCGACAACCACCACATCCATGTGCTCTGGTCAGCCGTCGCTCATCCAAAAATAAATGGCCAAGTGGAACGTGCCAACGGCATGGTCCTACAAGGCCTAAAACCCAGAATTTTTGACAAGCTAAACAAACATGGCAAGAGATGGGCTGCCGAGCTTCCCTCGGTCCTGTGGAGCCTAAGAACGACACCGAGTCGAGCCACGGGGTTCACTCCATTCTTCTTAGTCTACGGGTCTGAGGCTGTGCTCCTAACTGATATAGAATACGGATCCCCGAGGTTGAAGTCCTACAATAAAAGAAATAACGATGCCACAAGAGAGGACACCCTCGACCAGCTCGAGGAAGCCCGAGATGTGGCTCTGTTACATTCTGCCAGGTATCAGCAAAGTCTCCGACGCTACCACGACAGACACGTGCGAAGGCGTGACCTCAACGTCGGTGACCTGGTGCTGCGTCGAAGCCAGAACACCAAGGGACAGCACAAGCTCACACCCCCATAGGAAGGACCGTACATCATCGCAGAAGTACTAAAGCTGGGCACCTACAAGCTATCGAACGAGAAAGGCGAAATCTTCACCAATGCTTAGAACATTGAACAGCTACGTCGCTTTTTCCCTTAAAAAGCCTTGAGGCTCTGTAATTTCTTTTCAACCTCATCTATAAAGAAAACAGCAGTGTTCAAAGCTTCATTCTATAACAATCAGGAAGGATCGACTCTGTTCTCGCAGAATCGACCCTCCCTCAGGGGCTACAAGGGGGGAACCCCCGTTCCCCGGAAAAACTTGTACTCTTTTTCAAAAAACTGCCACTTAAGTCGACAACGCTGTGGGAGCACTCTGAGGCTCAAAGGGTCATCGAGCCATGAGATCACTTACGCCTCCGAGGCTATGGTACCTTCACTCACCCCTCACGCCTAGGGGCACGACCGCACGCTAAGTAGACCTAATGATGGTTTATAACTTTGAAAAAGAATACATCCCCGGTCGCTTAAATTAGGATCCTACACGATCTGCGAGGCCGCAAGAGCACCCTAGAGTTCGAGGGCAGTCGAGCCGTGAGATCACTTACGCCTCCGAGGCTACGGTACCTCCACTCACTCCCTTACGCTCAAAGGCGTGACGGCGTGCTAAGTAAATC
Organism: Saccharum hybrid cultivar R570; assembly: GCA_038087645.1. Lineage (NCBI taxonomy): Eukaryota > Viridiplantae > Streptophyta > Magnoliopsida > Poales > Poaceae > Saccharum > Saccharum hybrid cultivar. The sequence goes on along the minus strand of JAQSUU010000028.1, from coordinate 1,474,955 downwards.
ATGCAGGAACATGGTTCAAGCGATGAAGGGAAGAAGAACTCGAATAAAACTTAAACAAACAACGCAGGTTTATGTTTCGAGTAATTCAGGGCCCCCGAGGCCACCACAACCAAAGTTCAAAACGCTAACTTATTACATGGGTCTCTGCGCCCAGATTTGGCTCACAGGCCCTCATCATCAGCAGGCGGAACCACCTCGGCTTCGAAAAGTGTGGCCAAGCGACTTCTAGGCTCCTCGGCGGCTCTGATCAGGCCCAGGTAGGCGTCCTCGTTCTCCTCGTCCGTCCGATCTGGATCAGTGATGAAGCCATCAGCGACGAGCTCCATGTCGTACACAAACCTAGACCGAACGACGGCCAGTGCCCTCTTCACGCCGTGGTGAAGGCTGCCTCGTATCCTCTCCCGGATGAGGCGGCCCAGCGCCACCAATCGACGGACAAATGAGTTCCCCGGGGCGTCCTCCTCAGTATCGGCATCGGGCTCGACCCCCAAGCCATCACACACGGAGGAGATCGCGCCCTGGAGCAACTGAGTCTGTTGGGCCTCAGCCTCGAAGAGGCCCTGGAAAGAATTGGCTGACGCCTGAGCTACCCGCTGCTCCTTCTCTAACTCTGGAACACGAGTGTTTAGTTAGCACAAATATGGGACCTCGACGCCAAGGCCATTGCGCAAACGAAAAGCTTACCCTCGGAGTGGGTCTGCCAGCCCACGACCTCGTCGTGAAGTCCCCCGCACGTCTTCTCAAGAGTTTGGAGAGCGCCATCCCTATCACGAATGGCCGCCCTCAACATCTCGATCTCTTGGCGGGCGCTCGAGAGAGCCTTGTCCCTCTCCTAGACGGCTCCACTCAGCGTCGCGCGTCCGGTCTCATTACAGTAAGCTCCCTGCACGATCGGACACGTCCGATCACCCCTGACCGGCGCGTCCGGTCACTCAGCCAAAATTTTAGAATTTCGACCGTTACGAGCGACAAGCGCGTCCGGTCACTTCGAGCGGCGCGTCCGGTCACTCAGCCGAAATTTCAGAATTTCGACCGTTACGAGCGACCGGCGCGTCCGGTCACCCCGCGTTTTGCTGTGTTGGCAGGTAACGGTTCGTTTCGACTGTGGAGTGTATAAATACATCCCCACCACCTCTTTTGGAGGTCTCTTGCTCATTTGTTCAGCTGTGAAACACCCTTGGAGTGCAAGGGAGTGCAAGAGCTCTAGTGAGGAGTGTGATTTGAGAATCAAAGCTTGAGAGTTCCTCACTAGTGATTAGAGAGTAGCAAGTGTGAATCCTCCTTCTCATTAGGCTCGTTGTGGTCAAGTGAGAGTTCTAGCTTGTTACTCTTGGTGATCACCATCACCTAGACGGCTTGGTGGTGATTGGGAGTTTGATGATCATCCGACGAAGCTTGTGGATGACCCAACTCATCTTGTGAGCGGTTTTGGACGATTCACCGCGACGGAGTGTCGAAGAATCAGCCCGTAGAGAGCACTTGATCCTTGCGCGGATCAAGGGGGAGCTACACCCTTGCGCGGGTGCTCCAACGAGGACTAGTGGGGAGTGGCGACTCTCCGATACCTCGGAAAAACATCGCTGTGTTCCTTGCCCTTACTTTCAAGCATTTACATTCTCGTACTTACATTTATTGCTTGATTTACTTTCCTAGAATTGCCATGCTAGACTAGGATTGGAAACTAGGGTGCAAAACTCTTTTACCGGTAGAATATCTAGGAACACAAGTAGGCACTAGGGGTGAATTCCGGCTTGTAGGATTTAATCCTTGCAATTAATTTTTAGAGAAGCCCAATTCACCCCCCCCCTCTTGGGCATCTTGATCCTTTCAGTGACGACAAAAGGCAGTCGCACGGAGCTCCATATCCGGGGTCTCCGTGGAGTCCAGGTACTCGGAAGCTGGCGTGGACGCGACGAGGTCGAGGGTGGAACGTAGATGGTGTCCGGGGAGTTCCTCGTAAGCACTCATGCTGGTGCTTACAGAAGAAGCATACGCCCAGGCAACCGAGTCCAGTCCATACGGGAATGCCAGTGAGGGCATGGTTCCCGGTACCGGAGCAATAGAACTGGCTGGTGGCGGCGCCGCACTAGGCGGTGGAGCGACGGGACACCCCGTCGGTATCTTACCCTCAGCCAAGCTCATCCTACACAGATCCTCAGCGAGGAAATCCGTGTCGGTGTCTGGCTAAGGGGGATACTATCACCCTCCACGAGGCGATGACGGCGGTTGCACTAGGCACGCCGTCGCCTGGTGGCATGTGCCTGGCGAGAGCGTCGGTACCGACGCAGCGCTCCCCCAGGCTGAGAGAGCTCGTGGTCGCCGTCGGTCGAGTGCCTGGGCGGGAGGAGGACCATGTCGTAGCCATGGCCAAGAGACATGAACTCCAAGCTCCCAAACCAGATCACCGTGGCCAACGGAAGTGGATGTTCGGGGTCAGCCATCTAGAAGAATGGCGGGAAAACAATGTTGGCACGCAGCGGCCCTTACCTGGTGCGCCAACTGTCGGCGTTCGGTTCCGCGAGGGTCCTAAGCCAACGAGTGAATTTGTGCTACGTGTCCCTAATCTGGATGGTGATGCAAGGAGAATACACGATGGTTTATCCTGGTTCGGGCAAAAGAAGGCCCTACGTCCAGCGGGGGGGGAAGTATTGTATTTCTTTGCACCTAAGTGCTTGTATAGGGGTTATAAGCTGTGAGAGAGGGAGCCGATCTCAGGTCTCGGAGAGAAAAAGTGAGAGTACAAAGGAGATTGCTTGAGATGTTGATCTTCTACGGTGGGATGGTGACTGGTTTTTGCTTGTCTGTCCCCCCTTCGTAGAGTCCCCTGCCTGCCCTTTTATAGGGTCAAGAGGAGGTAGAGACGCCGGGGGATGCCTTAGAAGTGAAGTTTTGTCGAGCGCTGTGGAAGCCGCTGTAGCGACGTGCTTCGAGAATGGCCGGCCATCCCCGGACACCATGGTGACGTAGAGGATGAGACGGTGAAAAGGCCCCGGATCCTGTGGCATGCAGGCCTTGCTTCTTTGTTGACCGGCGGTTGGTTGAGGCAGGGTCGAGGACGGGTCGAGGTGGGTCGACGGGGAATGGATAAGGCCGAGCCCTGGAAATTTCAGGGTACGATACTCATCGTATTCTGCCTCGAGGGGGATCAATGGCGGAATAGTGCTCGGCATGGCGTGTACAGTGATAGGTTTTCACCACCCATCCCGGAATGGGCAGTAAAAAGTAAGATTTGACACTAGTATTGCTTCCATGCTGGTTATCGCTGTAGCCATGGGGGTAGGAAGTGGTTGGCGGTTGCATTAAATGCTTTGACTTTTGTCTCAGAGTTGGTGAGTGAGGTGGGTCGACCGGCTTGTCCCAGGGTCGTGCGAGTTGGAGATTTCTCGGTGGTCGAGGCGTCCCGTCGAGCGAGTCTCGTGCGAGTCGGAACGTGGTCGAGGCGTTCCGTTCGTTGTTTCGGCTCGTTCCACCTTTGTGGGCGGAGCCTTTGGTATGGTTTTCTCAGGGGCTTGTCTTTCTTAATCGTTGATTGTGGGTACCCCTTATTTAGGTACCCGACAAATACTTACTAATCTACACAGTAGCCGCCGCCGAGGGCCAGGCACAGCTCTCCTGCGACGTCGGACTGACGCCGGAGGAGCAGGGGCCGGCCAGCTCAACGGCGAAAATCGCCTCAGAATCACCCTCTGCTACTGTAGCATGGGGAACGAACGAGAGACAGACTAAGGGACTATTAACAAGGGATGGACGACCTGGGCCGAAATTAGGAAGAGTTCAGGATTGATAACAACAAAGGACCCTATCCGGCCTAGTTTCGTATTGGACTATGTTTTGCAGGTACTTTGTGTCATCTAAGCCCACCTAGCAACAGAGCCAGGTCCACTCAAAAGAAAAACGACAACAGGATCTACCGAGAATTATTTATTTCAAACAGGAAATCTACGACTCCATGTAAAATCCTACGTAAATATCTATAACCTTGAAGTGGGTCCCACGTTAGACGAGTTCTGCTCGTCTGCTGCACACCGATGGCTGGCTTGTTATTACCAAAATAATTTACCTCACCAAAGGTTTTGGTAAGCAGAGCTAATCGACGAGAGTTGACTTTGTTCCTTTTGTTTTCGGTAATGTTGGCACACGGGCGTTTGGACGGCTCTCAGCGATCGGGCAACAGGCCTCCTCCGCTTCACATTCACTACAACGTGGTTTTTTTAAAAAAAAATAAAAAAACATAGATATATTTTCTTTCCCCACTGTTGCACACATGCGATCACCACGGGCGCATCCACCACACCATCCGTCCACTGCTAGCCTTCTCCAACGCGGCAGCCTTCTCCAGCCGAGGCCTTCCTGTCCAGACGTCGCACGCCACTCCGCCTTGTTGCTGTCGTGCGCCCATCTCGCACCGCTCGCTCCCGCCCGTTGCACTCGCCCATCTTGCACTGCTCGCTCCGCGCTGTCGCGTGGGCCACCCGCCCGGCCGAGCCAAGCCCGTTGCTGCTAGCAATGGTGGTGGTGGTGCTCGCGTGGCGCCGGCTCCGACCCCGACGGCTGGAATCGCCCGGCCCCAAACTTCCCGTGTTGCAGGCGTATGTTTCAAGTGTTTCAGATGTTTCGTAGGTATGTTTCAAGTTTTTTTCATGTAGATGTTGCAAAAGCAGATCGGAATGTTGCATATGTTGCAATGATTGTACATATATGTTGCAAGTGTCTGTTCCCAATATTTCATCTTTTTTTAGACGTATGTTGCAAGGGTGTTATCTGGATGTTGCATATATTTCACACATACATTGCAAGAGTTTTATCTGGATGTTGCATGTGTTTGCAACTGTTTTTCAAGTGTTTTCATATGTTTTTGCATGTGTTTCAGGCGTTTTTCCCGTTGCAACTGTTTTTTCAAGTGTTTTCATATGTTTTTCAAGTGTTTTAATAATTAAGACTCGTTTCCTATTTCATTGAAATTTCGTTCTGCACAATAAATTTCATTCTATTTACATTACAGAATGCAACGAAATTCAAACTAAAGGGTAACAAAGTAAAATCTACTAAAGTAATAGAAAAAAATAGAATTTCATCAACCTCTCAAATTTTTGTATATATATTATTTATTTATTGCTTTGTATCTAGTAAAATTGTTAGGTAAATAGACCTTGGATTCCCCATTTAATTTCGAGAAAAAGAAAAAATATTGTTCATATAGAACATCAATAGAGAAAAAGGCCAACTATCAGAATTCAACGATGACCCTCAGAAAGATTGTATCAAATAAAAAATATATAGGAAATATGTAAAGTGCAGCATCTTAATTATTAAAAATTTAGTTATTAACTAATTAATTTGAAATTGGAAGTTACACTTAGAAAAAAATATATTTGAATTTCATAAACATAAAGATAGCTTGATATGAACTTTGTTCTTTTCCTTCTCTAATTCGCAAGTGGATTTTTCTTAATAAACTCTACTTCGAATTCTATATTGAATTTGATTTTAGGTTTTTCCAATTCGCAAAATGTCAGCAAAAACTTAGCTTGCCTTAATTTTGGCCATCAACCAACCAGGGCCATGAACCTTGAAATTTCAAGAAAAATCTGAGGAAATATATATGCTCGTTTGCCCATGCGCTACCCTTCATCTCCATCGGCGCCTCATGGCTATTGAGATCCCCCACTGTTGATGGGACTCATGGTTCTCCCTGTTGTTGTCCATGAGTCCGGACGAGTTTGCTTGCCTCCATTTTGAGGGACATACAAATATTAAAGGAATATTTCTCTATGAGGATGACCTTATCCCCCTCGACTCCTATCCAAACGCCTTTGAATCTAGGATCGCTTACATCGCGTCTCGGAACCAAACACACGGTGGTAGGGCACCGACTAGCCCACCGGCTTCACATTGATACTCATAGATAAGTTGTGATCAAGGGACGGTGTTAGAAATATTTTTTGTGAAACAAGGTTAAAATTGTAGGTTACATGTAGATCAATTGTACTTAAATAGGATTGTGTCAAACGGGCAAGGATCCTAGCTCCGAATAGCATGCAATCGCGCGACCTTAGGAAATGGGGACGCGTTCCAGCAAATCCGACATGCATCGTGTACACGGTACACCGTATCCGCTTCCGTGTCACGAATGGAATATTGATCCGAACGGGAGAAAACTCACAACCAGCCACGCCCCCCGCCGCCTGCATATAAAACCTTAACCCGATTGGGCAGCCCCGACACAGCGAAGCCAAGCTCGAGACGCGAGCAAACTCGTCCCCATCGCCCATCGCCGTCGCCCACGACGTGGTCGGCCACAGCACGTACAAGCGACAGACGACGTTGCCGATCGATCGGCACGCTACGTTAGCCATGGCGCAGAAGCGGAAGAGCATCGACGTCGTCGAGGACTGCGGCGCCGCCATGTGCGCCAATGGGTGCGGGTTCTTCGGCAACGCTGCGAACGGCGGCATGTGCTCCAAGTGCTACCGCGAGCACGCCGCCGGCGCCACGGCGACGGCGTCTACCACTGCTGAGAAGAAGACGCATCAGGCTGTTTTCGACACGCCCCCGCCGCCGCCAGAGCGGACGGCGCCGCCGGCGGAGAAGAAGCCCAAGATCGCGTGCGCCGCCGCCGTCGCGTCGTCGACGTCGTCCCCTGACGGCGGCGCCGATGCAGCCGCGGCCCGGGCACCGTCCACGGAGCCGGAGCCCCCGAAGCCGGCGGCGAACCGGTGCTCGGCGTGCCGCAAGAAGTTGGGCCTGCTGGGGTTCCGGTGCTGCTGCGGGGAAACCTTCTGCGGCGCGCACCGCTACGCGGAGAAGCACGCCTGCGGCTACGACTACAAGAGCGCCGGCCGCGAGCGGATCGCCAAGAACAACCCGGTCGTGGTCGCCGACAAGATCGCCAAGATTTGAACAAGACAGCAAGGAGAAACGATCGAGCAGTGTGATACAGTAGCGCTAGTAGTTTGCAGGCAGCACTAGCCTCTGGTGTTTGATTTTGGCTTTTCGCCGTGTTTAGTTCCCGACTTGGGAACGCCGAATCGGCACTGCGCGCTACAGACGCGTTTTGTTTTTTAGTGCAAAAAATTGTTCAAAAATTGATTAATTAGACTCAAAATGTTCGTCTCGCAAAGTACAACAAAACTGTGCTATTAGTTTTTGATTTCATCTAAATTTAGTACTCCATGCATTTGCCGACATTTTGATGTGACGGGAAATCTTCTTTTTCATAGTGAAATTTAGGGGTGGAATTGGGAACTAAACAAGGGCTCATCTAGGCGTACCTCCCAAACTCCGAATTTGGCATGGTGCAAAAAGAAGATTTTCTATCACCTCGAACTTGCAGTACATGCATGAAGTACTCAATGTAAATGAAATAAAAAAAACTAATTGTACAGTTTGGTTGTATTTTGCGAGACGAACGTTTTAAGTCTAATTAGTCAATGACTATACAATTATTACCGAATACAAACGAAATATTACAGTACACTGCAGTGTCCAACCGTGAATTTGGCAGTGCCAAATTCGGCCAACTAAACGTGGCACTAGTCTAGTTGGACGATAGCCGCCGTGCACGGTGCACCACCGTACGTGTGCGTCGGCAGAGATCGTCTCATGTCTCCATATGAATACCGCAGACGTATGTAGGCTTTGCATCGTTCTCGCGTCATCAACTGATCGATAGCAGTAGGCGTACAGGATTACAAGAACTCGCAGGCGCGTGCGTAACCGTGAGCTCTCGTCAGGCACCTGCTTGGACACGGCATATAAGTATCTCTCAACCAATAAATCAGAGGCGGAGAGTGACACTGTTTATCACTGTTTATGACGCGACGGCCAACGTGGTTCATAACGTGACATTGATATTTACTGTTCATTTTTGCTTTTTTTTCCTCAGATGAATTTAAAATAACTTCTTTACTGTTCATCACGGGCGCGGCGGCAGCACGCCCAACCGTGCTAGTATATATAGCTTGAGCACGCCGACTGCCGCTACCGCTACCGCTATAGTACTCTTTTACAATAACGGGAAACGCTTCTTATACGGCGTCAGTCCGGACAGACCCCGCACTCGCTCATGCCACCCCTGCCCGCGTCGCCCGCTTGTGGCACGGACCCCGTCCTCGCCCGCACCGCACAAGACAAGCCCGACGCGCTAGGTGCTCGCTAGCTTGCTCCCGGACTCGCTCCTAGGGAAGGGTATCTATCTCTCCGATAAGGTTCCCTCCCCTCCCATCGCAGTCGTGCTCCATTCGCTTGCCCTTGTCTTTGCCGAGGTCTATGCTGTCGATGAGCTCTACATCGGCGACCTCTGCGCCACTTTGTGGCTTCGAGCTCCGCGTCGATGAGCCTCCATTTGTCCGAGCAGCAAACAAATGCTACGCTGAAAGCGCATGCTGCAGTAGTACGTTTCAAGTGTTTTAGATGTTTCAGAGATATGTTGCAACTGCTGTATATCGATGTTGTAAAAGTAGATTGGGATACTGCACATATTGTAATGGCTATACGCGTATGTTTCAAGTATATGTTCCAAATGTTTCATCTGTTCCAGACGAATGTTGCAAGTGTTTTTGTCTGAATGATGCAAAAGTAGATCTGCATGTTCCATATACATGCTTGTTGCAAGCATATGTTTCAAGTGTTTTCAGGTGTTTCATACATATGTTAGCAAGTGTTTTATCTGGATGTTGCATATATTTGCACTGGTTTTTAAATGTTTTTCAGGCGTTTTCGCAAGTGTTTCAGACATTTGTTTCAAGTGTTTCATCCATCTTCTTCTATATGTTACAACTTGTATCTGAATGTTTCAAAAGTAGATTGGATGTTGCACATAGAATGCGCATGGGAAACGGCCGACGTCACAGACGACGTCGGTGTGGCATGGGTGACGTTCGCGGCGGCGTGGGCCCATTGCTGATGCACTCCCTCGCGAACCTGACGTGCTCGGCGCTCGTTCGCTCTATGTGTGGGCAGTGTTCGGACGCTAGCGCCCAGATCGAATGTCTCGGCGCTAGTAAGTCCAATTCTCTGTCCTGCATAGATTTTTTAGACGATGGAAAACATTCGGCTTCCTCCCCACAAATGAGGAATCGAACCAAAGTTATTATAGGACATAAATGCTTGAAACAAAAATAGTCTTAGACTATCCGCACTCATGGACCTCTATATTCATCATCTATACGTCCTAGTCAGCCAGATTCTCTCATATATACTCAATTCTCTCGCACCCATCCATCCTCTATATCATCCTCTATCCACTGTGGGACTCACTTGTCACTTTATATAAATATATCCATGTGTGATCTAGTTTTGAAGGATTTATTGAGACGAATTTAATGGTGCAATCGAAATTTAATTTGGATTTTTGGTTTGTGAGTTATATCATTTTTTCCTTTGTTTAGCTAGTGGGGCCCGCCACTGCCCACTATAGAGTAAGCATTGTACCACTCTAAATATAGAGTAAGAGAAAGAATAGAGTATCGTTTTAGAGTACCCAGTGCAGCAGTTTTTACTCTATATTCATACTCTAAAGCTTTAGAGTATCGCTTTAGAGTACCCACTGCGGGTAGTCTTATATGCCAAATCAGCTTAGTTTGTCATCATAACACTGCAGTGATGGTCCTGCACAAAGTTTTAGTTTCATAATTTTTCGACAGTACCATGAGGTCAGTGGCATAGCTAGGATTTATAACTATGGTGGTCCATTGTCTAAAAATTTTTTTAGCCGCTATAAATTTAACATGTCGGTGCATAAGTACAAAACACAATTAAAAAAAAGGGCATACAGAGTTCATAAAAATAGATGAGTGTAACTTTCTTAACATAGAATTGAAATATTACGTACCCATAATAGTTGAAGAACAATATGTCACTACTTATTTTTGTCAGGCCTACGCCTTCTAATAGCCATGAAAGTGTTGATGATCTCTGCTTCACTCAATTATAAGAAGATATCCCGCTCAATAAAAGTCACTAGACAATCGTGCAGAAAGAGATATTTCTGAAAAAGAGAGGCGATATCACCACTCCTCTTCATTTTCAACAAATCTGCAAGAGAAATAAACAAGCCCAATGTTTCAATTAAATATCTAAATTGTTTAAGTGCTATAATAAAATTTTAAAATTGAGATGAAATAGAACTTGCCGTGAATTGCCGAAGCACTATAGCTGTAGCAGATGCAATACTGGCCGTGCATTGAATTGAAGTTGACTGTAGATTGCTGATTAAATGATTATCTCCTGTTAGCACTTTAGCAATTTAGGGCTTAATCACTTGATACAGAGAGAGAAACGTGATAGAACTCGAGTAAAGAAGAAAGAATATCAAGATCAACATACAGGTTGTGCGTTGCTAGCCCTGCCTCTGAGTCTGACGTCTGGTCGGGTGGCCGGCGGCTGCTCAACTGCTGCAAATACAGATAGTCGAGACGTCGAGTACGATTTTGGACGGTTGGAGTCAGAACTCATCAGAAGAGCAAGGTGCAGGTCGCGGAGACGGGACGTCGCTTGGACTTCGTTTTCAGGCTCGATCGGGATTCGGCAGCAGAAGCACATAGGCCAGCCTAGCAGAGTCCACGGCCGAATACTGAGGGGTACTACCATAGTCACAAAGTTTCTGGGTCGATGGGGTCGAGGTACGGGGTCGTGGTACGTGGTACGCTACTTGCGAGAGACTTTTACACTTCGGGTCGAAAATGAACCCGTGAACCCGGGTCGAGGTCGACGAACCTGAGTCAATGGTCGAAGGTGGTGAACCCGTTTTACGTGACTATGGGTACTACACTTTGGGCCAAATCTACAAGGTGGTCCGTGGCCCACCCTGTAGCTCCACCAGTGCATGAGGTACGTATTTCATTAAGAGGGGGTAGAGTTTGTTAGTACATAACGGGATTACCGCAAAACAAACAAAGACTGAAACGAAGGGACTATACTATGAAAATACAATGTTTGGCGACGCGGGAAGCAGCTGCCTCAAATGTTTAAACCCTGCCGAGTCCCAACTGTACCTTCCTCGGCAATGGCCTGGACATGAGCGCACTATGGGCACTGACGACTATTGAACGTCCAGTCATTCCTTTCTTCCAGATTTTCCAGGCGACGAGAGCGACCAAAGAATCGAATCCCTTCCTCGACGTTTTGGCGACCATCTTTCAAGACTACAGCCACCACGACCAGAAACACTTCTGGTTCTGAGAAGCAAGATCGCCTAAGCCTATCCGCTGAAGAATAATGGCCCAAACCCGAGGACTGAATACGCAGCCCAGCAGCAAATGATCAATCTCCTCAGGTTTTTGGTCGCACAGCATGTTAGAATGGGTTAAACGTGATTGCCTTGTCAGGCTCACGGCTCCATGTTAATATAGGCTAAGAAGAGCCCCTAGCATGGCGTTACAGGGAAAGTTACAAGCATGCAAGAGCATGCACTGGTTTAACTATACATGGTCACTATTACTCAACACTTTACAACCACACGGAACAAGTCATGGAGCTAAGTCATGATCCTACACCTATGGAGCCGGTAGCCGATCCATTCAACCTTGAGAAGTGTTCAACATCACCCATGCACTCTAGCCGGATATCATGGTCTTGTGATATTCTTAACATCCCCTCTCAATCACAACTTGTCAGCAAGGTTGAGATTGTCTCTGAACATGACCAATTTTCACTCAGCAAGCGGCTTAGTGAAGCCATCTGCAATCTGATCTGTGGTGCTGATGAACCTTATATCCAAGAGTTTTGCAGCTACTCTTTCTCGCACAAAATGAAAATCGATTTCAATGTGCTTAGTACGAGCATGGAAGACAGGATTAGCTGATAAGTATTTTGCACCTATATTGTCACACCAAAGACAGGCTGCCATGGGATGTGGTATACCTAACTCGTCAAGTAACTTTTGTATCCACATTACCTCTGCAGTAGCGTTGACCAATGACTTGTATTCAGCTTCCGTGCTCGACCTTGAGACAGTGGGCTGTTTTCGTGCACACCATGAGACAAGATTACAGCCCAAGTAAACTGCAAAACCTCCTATTGATCTTCTATCATCAGGGCAACCTGCCCAATCAGCATCTGAAAAAGCACTTACAAGCATAGAGTTATACCTTTTAATCGTCAAACCTAAGCCGATTGTTCCTTGAACATATCTCAGTATTCTCTTTACAGCTTCCCAATGAGTGATGGTTGGTGAGTGAAGAAATTGGCAGACTTTGTTAACCGAAAAAGACAAGTCTGGTCGTGTGAGAGTGAGATATTGGAGAGCACCCACTATACTCCTATATTTTGTGGAGTCTTCAACTCCCAACCGAGTACCACTAGTGATTGAGAGCTTTTCAGTAACATTTAGAGGTGTCTTGACAGGCTTACACAATTGCATGTTCACTCTTTTAAGAATGTCAGCTGCATACCTTTCCTGTGTCAATAGCAATTCACCTTTTTTTCCTTTGAACCTGTATACCAAGAAAGTAATGCAGGTCACCAAGATCCTTGATGGCAAAATCTTTTTCTAGATCTCGGAGAAGAGCCTTGACTGCTTCTTGTGATGAGCTGACCACAATGATATCATCAACGTATACAAGCATATAAATGACATAATTTCCTTTTCTATAAAATAAGAGTGATGTGTCTGCCTTTGAAGGTACAAAACCGAGGCTCTGAAGTTTAGCACACAACCGAGAGTACCAAGCCCTTAGTGCTTGTTTCAAGCCATACAAAGATCTATCAAGTTTGCATAGATAATTAGGTTTGGATTTATCTTTATAGCCTGGTGGTTGTTTCATGTACACTTCTTCTTCAAGTAAACCATGCAGAAAGGCATTTTGAAAATCAAGTTGCCTTAGACACCAATTTTTAGACACAGCTAATGACAGAACAAGACGGATCGTAGCAGCTTTGACAACAAGGCTAAAAGTATCTTCATAATCTATTCCATAGCGCTGTTTAAAACCCTTAGCTACTAGTCGTGCTTTGTATCTGTCAATTTTCCCATCTGACCTCCTCTTAATCTTATAGACCCACTTGCAATCTATCACATTTCTACCTCTTTTGGGTGGAACCAAATGCCATGTTTTGTTCTTGATCAATGCATCAAATTCAACATCCATAGCATGTTTCCAATTTCTATCGGCTAGAGCATGTTGCAAGTCAATAGGTCCTTCAGTTGTAGCTGCTAATTGACCATAGCGAATAGTGCCATCAGTATAAATTTTAGGCTTTCGTATACCTTGCTGAAGACGCGTAACGGGTCGCTGAGGGACTGGTGCAGCAGCGGGCACAGAAGATCCGGAGGAGGCCGGCGTCGGCGCAGGGGATCTGGTGGACGATGTGGCGAGCGGTACGAAAGCGCTGGGGGTCGCAGAAGATCCCGGCGGCCCCGGCGGCGTCAGGCTCGAGGAAGATCCACCTCCGTGTGAAACGGTCGGTGCGGCGGCTTGGTCCCCCGTCCGCGGAGCCGGGTGGACAGCTGGCGAGCGCGGAGAGGATGCCGGAGGGGGCGTGCCTGACAACACCGGATCCAAGGCCGATCCTGTCGGCCCTGCAGTGGAAGACATAGGCGAAGCATCCCCGGGATCGAGGCTTGTCCCTGCCAAAATGGGTAAGTGACCGGCTGGCATAAAATGTCGCCGGTTTGGGGCCAAATTTGACTCGCTTGATGTTGAATTTTCTCCCTGTGCTGCAGGATGAAACGAAGAGTTAGTACGCAGGGAATCATTATCAAGATGATCAGAAGAATTGTTGCCCCCAAAACAATGTGAAGGATTTTGCAAAGTTGGAGGAAGGAGAATAATTTCGGATCGGAGTCTGGCGCCTGCATTGGGATGAAGTTCGGCAAAGGGAAACACTTGCTCATCAAAGATGACATCACGGGAGATATAGACTCGCCCTTCATTAACATCTAGACACTTGAATCCCTTATGCATAACACTGTAGCCTAAAAAGACACAGCGTTTGGATCTAAACTGCAGTTTGTGAGAATTATATGGTCTGAGGTTTGGCCAACATGCACAACCAAAGGTGCGTAGGGTAGAATAATCTGGTGTTTGATGAAGAAGGCGTTCAAGGGGAGTTTGATCATGGATAATTTTGCTAGGCAGGCGATTGATAAGATATGTGGCAGTTATGAACGCTTCATCCCAAAACTTCAACGGCATAGAAGCATGGGCTAAGAGAGATAAACCAACTTCAACAATATGGCGATCCTTACGTTCGGCAGAACCATTCTGTTGGTGAGCATAAGGGCACGAAACATGGTGGGAAATACCAATACGTTGGAAAAAAGCATTGAGTTTTTGATACTCCCCACCCCAATCCGTCTGCATAGCAAGGATTTTCCTATCAAATTGTCTTTCAACCATAGCTTGAAATTCATGAAATTTTTGGAAGACTGACGAAGCAAATAGATCCATATAAATTTACTAAAATTATCAATAAAGCTAACATAATAATTGTTTTTGCCAACAGAAGTGGGCACAGGACCCCATACATCAGAAAACACAAGTTCTAAAGGTTGTGAAGAGACACTTGTGGATCTAGGATAGGGTAGTTGATGAATTTTGCTCTTCTGACAGGCATCGCACACTGTTTCTTTATTCAAATCCGACACAAAAGGAATACTAATTTTGCTAAGGACTCGATGAACGACTTCAAATGAGGGATGGCCGAGACGACTGTGCCACCTGGACGAAGAAGACTTTGACAGCACCAAAAGTTCTTTTATTTGATGACGGCCATGCCTTCAAGGGGTAAAGGCCGCCTTCACACTGTCCTCTAAGAATTACTTTCTTCGTCACCTGGTCCTTAATCAAAAAATAATTGGGATGGTATTCAATAAAGGCATGATTATCAGATGTGAGACGATGAACAGATGCGAGACTTTGGTTAGCTTCAGGAACATAAAGAACATTATTAAGAGTGAGATTTTGTTTTGGGGTGCGAACAAAACTTCGACCAACTTGACTGATTCTCATACCTGCGCCGTTTGCAGCGTGGATCTTGTCGTTGCCATGGTACTTGTCTCTCACGGTGAGCTTATCAAGTTCACCCGTGATATGGTCAGTTGCGCCGGTGTCGGTGTACCAGTTGATGTCGATCCCGTATGACGCAGACGATACCGATCTTGACTGCTCCTGCTGCCCGGTGAAGGAGGCGTCAAAACGCTTGAAGCAGCGCACCACGGAGTGTCCCTCTCTGCCACAGAGTTGGCAGATGATGGGATCACCATTGGCGTCGGTCTGTCGTGGGCGCCCCTTGTTGCCGTTGCCGTTGCCGCGACCGCGTCCACGGCCGCGTCCCCCACCGCCGCGCTTGAAGCCGCCGCCGCGCCCTCCACAGGTGGCGGCGTTGACGGATGAGCCAGAGCTTCCGCCGTTTTGCAGATCGATGCGCTGCTCCCAGCTTACCAGCTGGGTGTAGAGCTCCCCAAGGGAGGTGGGCTCCACGCGTGAGGTGATGGAGGAGACGATGGGGTTGAACTCTGCGTCCAGCCCGGCGAGGATGAAAGATGCGATCTCCTCATCTTCCAGCCGCTTGCCCGCCGCTGCCATATCATCAGCGAGGGACTTCATCTTGCTGAAATAATCAGCAATGGTGGCGGATCCTTTTTGCGCAGTGGCCAGGGCCATGCGCGTGTTGATGATCCGGCCGCGAGATTGCGACGCGGTCATGTCCTTGATCACCTTCCACATCTCAGCCGATGTGGTGCAGTTGGATACCTGCACTTGAATCTCCTTGGAGATGGAGGTCAGGATATAGTTGACGATCTGCTGATCCTTGGCGACCCACTCCTTGTACTCGGGGTTGTCGATTAGCTCCGTCGGTTTCTCAGCAGATTTGGGAATCTGCTTGGGCGGCGCCGCCGTTTCCGGCTGGATGAAGTGCTCGAGATGGCAGCCACGCAGGGCGGAGAGCACCTGCATCTTCCAGAGAGGGAAGTTGTTTCTGGATAGCTTTTCGGTAACAGGGCAGCCTATGAGCGAGAACTGGAAAGGGTTGGCGGCGATGGAAGAAGAAGAGGAAGACATGATCGAGTCTAGAAAGGAACCTAGGCTCTGATTACCATGTTAGAATGGGTTGAACATGATTGCCTTCTCAGGCTCACGGCTCCATGTTAATATAGGCTAGGAAGAGCCACTAGCATGGCGTTACAGGGAAAGTTACAAGCATGCAAGAGCATGCACTGGTTTAACTATACATGGTCACTATTACTCAACACTTTACAACCACACGGAACAAGTCATGATCCTACACCTATGGAGCCGGTAGCCGATCCATTCAACCTTGAGAAGTGTTCAACATCACCCATGCACTCCAGCCAGATATCATGGTCATGTGATATTCTTAACACAGCACACAGGAGTCTGAGTCCTGGAGGCCATGTCTTCGCCGGCTAGCCGCAGTCCAGCAACGCCTGTGCATGGCTAGCCACAGGAAGTGCTTCACCCTTGCAGGGGCGCTAATTTTCCACAGCTCTTTAGCTCCCAAGGTCTTGGCTGCACCAACAAACAGCGCCCTGTATGCTGAGGCTGCAGAGTAGACTCCATCATTGGACCATCTCCAGGTGAGCGTGTCTGGGACTCCATCGTTGAGCTGAACTCGTTGCACTAGGTCCCAAATTCGAAACTAATCCAGAAGCATATGCACTGTGGGTGCGCCCCTCAAAGATCGAGGACCCAAGCGTTCTGGTTCACCGCCTCTGCAACTGTGCGACGCAGGCATCTCTTTGGAACGACAACAAAGATGGCCGGCGCAAGAGACCTGATGGACTATGCGCCTATCCACTGATCAATCCAAAACAACGTAGTCCAGCCATCACCCAGGACAGATTCTGTGGCCGTCGAGTATGCCCAGTGGACCGCACGCTCAGTTGCTTCAGGCAACCCGACCCAGGTGCGGCCTTGTTCGGACGTTATCGTATTCACCTCAATCCAAATGTGTTGGGTTGGATTGAAGTGAAATTTAATTGAAGTTTCACTCATCAAGATGAATACGATAACATTCAAACAAGGCCTGCGCCCTGCGGTGGTCCTCCTTCCCGTGTAGCCATTCCCAGCGGATTCTTAGGGCCGCGCCAAAACGACGCAGGTCTACAAGGCCCAGAACTCCCATGTCTCGTGGCCGACAAACCACTGGCCAAGCGACGCGGCAGTTGCCTCCCAATGCTTGTTCACCTCCTGTCCAGAGAAAACCTGCCAAATTGAGAAAGTTTCTACTCCAAGCCGGGATGCGTGAAGCGACCGCATGCATCAACTAGTGCCTGCTGATCGGCCTTCTTCAGCTTATGGACTGACAGCGGAATGCCAAGGTACGTAACGACAGGGGAAGTCGAAGATTCCGCACAACAAGACGCTCTGGACTAGCTGCTTTTGTTCTTCTGAAAAAACCGCTGTAGTACTGTTTTACGTAGTAGGCTTTAGCCCAGTGCTGGATCCGCCGGCGCTCACTAACCGCGCCATGCGGATCGCCAGGAACAACCCGGTCGTGGTCGCCGACAAGATCGCCAAGACTTGAACAAGACAGCAAGGAGGAACGAGCATTGTGATACAGTAGCTAAGCTAGCTAGCTAGTAGTTTGGAGGCAGCACTAGCCTCTGGTGTTTGATTTTGGCTTTTGTGTAAATATAAATCCATCGATCTGCTGCCGGTTAGGCTCATCTAGTCTAGTTGGACGATGGCCGCCGTGCACGGTGCACCACCGAACGTGTGCGTCGGCAGAGAGATGTCTCCATATGAATAGCGCAGACGTATGTAGGCTTTGCATCGTTCTCGCGTCATCAACTGATCCATAGCAGTAGGCGTACAGGATGATTATTTCAAGAACTCGCAGGCGCGTAACAGTGAGCTCTCGTCAGGCACCTGCTTCGACACGACATATATAGCTTGAGCACGCCGGCTGCCGCTGCCGCTACCGCTGTAGTACCTTTTCACAGTAACGGAAACGCGGCGTCTGTCGGGACGGACCCGCACTCGCACACGCCGCCCTCGCTCGCGTCGTCCGCTCGCAGGACAGACCTCACCCTTGCCCGCGCTGCCCGCGCTCGCTAGCTTGGCTCCCGGACTCGCGTCTCTTGTCGCGACCGTGTTCCACATCCGCCTGCCCTGTCTCTGTCGAGGTTCGTGCCACTAACGAGCTCCACACCGGTGACCTCCATGCCATTTGGTGGCTTCAAGCTCCACCCCAGCGTCGAGCTCCACGTCGACGAGCCTCCATTTGTCTGAGCAGCAAGCAGATGCTACGTTAAAAGCGCATGTTGCAATAGTATGTTTTCAGCGAGATATGTTGCAAGTGTTGTATATCGATGTTGCAAAAATAGATTGAGATATTGCACATGTTGTAATGGCTATACACGTATGTTCAAGTGTATGTTTCAAATGTTTGTTCCAAATGTTTCATCTTTTCCAGACGAATATTACAAGTATTTTGTCTAGATATTGCAAAAGTAGATTTGCATGTTGCATATACATGTTTGTTGTAAGCATATGTTTCAAGTGTTTTCAGGTGTTTTATACGTATGTTTGCAAGTGTTTCATTTGGATGTTGCATATGTTTGTAATGGTTTTCAAATGTTTTTCAGGCGTTTTCACAGGTGTCTTAGATATTTGTTTCAAGTGTTTCATCTGTCTTGGTCTGTATGTTGCAACTATTGTATCTGGATGTTTCAAAAGTAGATCGAGCGTTGCACATGGAATGCGCGTAAGAAGTAGCCGGCGGCGCGGGCCCGCTGCCGGTACGCTCCCTCACGGGCCCGATGCGCTAGGCGCTCGTTCGTTCCCTGTGCGGGCAGCATCCAGATGCTAGCGCTCGGATCGGACATCCGGGCGCTAGCAAGTCTGTTACAGTAAAGCTATACTTCACTCGGGTGATTTGATATGATCCATCACACGATTTCTTGTTCGTTGGATCTGCTTTTGGCTTCCATCCTCACCATAAGCAGATCCATCACACGATTTCTTGTTCAGGTGGGGCCACACGCTCGCCTTACAAAAGCTGAAAAAATTGGATGGCAAAAATGTCCGGCTTAGCGGCCAGACTGAGGATGACTGCATGGTGGCTGAGCCGCTGCCTCTCCACCAGACGCACGGCTCGAATCCAAGGCGAGGATCATATGTCTTCGTGGTCATCTTGCTGCTGCAGCTGTTATTCAAACAGCTGCGTGCCACTCACCTTGGACATATATGTGACGCACTCAGTATAATAGTTCATCTTCGATTTGATTACGTCTAATCTGCATTGGTTGAGTAGTTGCAAATTACATCTCATTAGATCATGTTTTGCTATTCCTGTTTGGGTGTAAGTTCTGTGTTGTAAATTGATTGTTCGTAAATAAGAATTGACAAAATTACTTGAATAGTTATCTGAATTTTTTTGCCTTTTTTTATTTCCTTTATGTTTAATTTGGTTCCCTTTTGAAATCTTTAAATTTGGCTTCCAGACAAATAATCTGGATGTTTTTTTTTTGTTTCGTTTAATATTTTTGTATTATTTTGATAAGATTTATTTGGTTCACAGAATCAAGTTCGGCTGCACTTAAAATAAGTCGCAGCCGGCTGCTGCTTCTGTGACTCCTCTCACAAATTACTGTTTAAGCAGCTCCTGTGCGTGCAGCTGGCTGTTCTCAATCGTGTGTTTAGGTGGCATCCAATACTCGGGTGTCAGATACCCTGAAACACCCAAGTGCTGAGTAGTCAGATTCCTCTTTTAGGGTTTAGCCCAGTGCTCGATCCGCCGGCGCTCACTAACCGCCATGCGGCTCGCCAACTTGTCACGTACAGTTGAATGGATCAACTCTGCGTCCAGCAAACGAACCCATGCGGCATGCATGCGCCCTGCCAAAGAGACGACGAATCCAGGCCACCCGGACCGTGTCGTGTCGTCGTCGTCGTGTGCCGTGCAAGTCGCATCGGATACACCGCTGGACACAATCGTCCTGTTGCCAAGCAGCCAACGCTACCGGTGGTCTCACAAACCATGAAGGCACGGACCGTGATCAGGTGGTGTATATATATACATTCATGTGCGCTCAACTCAGATGCCAAACACGCACAGCAGCATCGATCGTCGCCCGGGCAACAAACACCAAAGGCTGCACGCACCGGCCCTGGCACCCGCTTCAATTCCGTGTCAAATGGCTTCAAACTTTCTCAACTAGTAAGGACGAAGAGAAAGCTAATGCACTCCATCAGCAGTCCTGCAATCTCTCTCTGCTATGGTAAGTCTCCTGCACAGTACGATGAACAAGTTATCATTGTATTTATTCACTATGCTACCAAGTCATCACGCGACACGAACCCTTGATTAAAGAAATTCTACAAGAAATTTAGGGTTAAGCAAATCTCCTGTGAGGCTATGGCCAAGGCAGAACAAAAGAGTGGTCTGACAGTTGGCTCCCGGACAAACAACACGGCATGCAAGCAAATCAGAAAAACTGCTAGAGGGTAACTGAGTGGTCTGACAGAATTTTGAGGTCCATAATTACCATGGTCATGAGAGCCTGAATGAGCCTTATATTTGTTCATGCACTACAAAGTTCTGCAATTCATGCTCATATGCAAATTATAGGATATATCATTTACAGTTGAAACTTGAAAGACTTGGTGGACAGCAGGACAGGTTAAAAGAAGATGTTCTCATGGAGTTCAAGATTATGACACCAGAAGCAATGAACCTACTTGGAAACTCCATGGCAGAACATAAGTTTCAGGCAAGAGTTACTTGTCATACATGGCATAAGAGCCAGATTAATAAAGAATATGATGTATTTAACAATATGATGCATTTAACAATATATTCTGGAGTTGCGAGTCGCATTGAGGAGACAACGTTGCAGGCGTTTGCAGGCATTTGCGGGCTTTGCGGATTGTCCGCTTGGGCCAGCAGGCTGGCCTGCCCAAACCCGCGATAGAAAAAAAAAAGGTGGCATGCAGGTGTCCGGTGGACCTATTTTGCGGGGCGGGCTAAGCGAGCTTGTGGACAGGCCCGCACCGCTTGCATAGTTACGCTTCACTCTGTTGTGCTGCTGGTCTTGCTCGCTCTGTTACTGTTACAAAGACCAACCAAACAAATCAAGTAATGGCTTACGTTTGTGTTCCTTAGTCCAACCAAACACTATCTAAGTGGTGCTCCAGTATGTTGCAGGGCTAATGCACGATAACTACTCGATATCACTGGATGTCCATTTTTTTCCTTCATGAGGTAGTACGAGAGGTAGTACGTGAGCCTCCACTTTTCAGGGGCCTCCAAATATATATAGAGTATATATACGTATATATGTATTGCTTGGTAAATAAGAACGTACAGCAGTAGCTTTGGCCTTTGGCCCATTAGCAAAGCGACGTGTACAACAATTGACCAAAGCCCAATAAACAATGGCTTGTTGTCTCACGTACTACCTCTCGACGTCTCGTCTCGTGTCGCCGCCATCGCCTGACGCCGTACCGGCCGCCGGCAGCGTTTCGCGAGGGACAGGGCGTGAGCCGTGACGATCTAGCTGCAACCGCAACAGCGAGAGCGAGGCGGCAGGCGCTAAGGCCCTGAAGGTAATATAAATCATTCATATTTATTTTTCAATTCATTCACTGGAGCATATTATTGAAGACTTCATTTCAAAGAACACTAAAAGAATGATGTTATTCAAGTAAAGATTATGTAATATAGGTATCATTCTTGAATCTTGATATATATTTTATTGCAACATACTGCATGCTTTATAATATCGTATATTTAGTTTTTTTTTCTAGGCTAATAGGCCTCATTTCTTAGTATCGTACAGGGCCTCTAATTTTCCCGGGACGGCCCTGATGGCGGACATCGGTGATGTCACCGACCCAGACGCCTCCGTGCTCGGCAGGCTCGTGTACAGCGTCCCCGGCGCCAAGAACATACTCGAGATGTCGCTGCTTGCAGCCCAGGTATGATAACAATGGGCGATCGATCCATGGACATGCATGGTGACCACGTTCAAGTGTGGCGGCTTCAACCACTGCATGTTCGATGGCGTCGGCGCCATGCAGTTCGTCAACTCGTGGGGTGAGACGGCGTGCGGCCTCCCGCTGTCGCTCCTGCCAGCCCTCGACCTCGCCATCCTCCGCGCGCACGACCCGCCGCAGTCGACTTCCCGCACCACGAGTTCGCGCAGATCCCCGACGATGATGACGACGGGGAGGACTCGGACTCCCAGCTCCTGCACCACTTCTTCCGGTTCACGCCGAGTTCCGGCGGCTCGTGGAGGAGGTGACCGCGGCCTGAAGGATGACAAGATAACGAATCCGCATGCTTGTATACGCCAGTGCTGCGTGTCATTTGTGTTTTTTCTTTTTTTTTTTATTTTGAAAACTTGTTTGTGTTGCTGGTGGTAGTGCTATGTTCTAGTGAACTACGCACAATAGTGGAGTCTGGCAATAGCCCGATTGGAGCTCGTTGTATGTAAGACCAATTATGTTTGAAATCGCACTTTAAATTTGTGTGACTTTAATTATGTGAGGATAAAACTATGGTTAATTGTAATGCATTTGTGTAATTTTTTATGCATTTGAAAAGCTCATTTTATTGCAATGTATTTGTGTACTTGATTATGTGTGAATTTATTTGTGTAATATTACTCCAAATGTACGAGAGACAAATAAAACTCTGCATTTTATTTTTTCGCAAGGAGTAAAATAGTCATTTTACCCTTGACTTAACACCGTCAAGTGCTCAAAACAGACGGAAGGCCACAGAAGGAAAGAAATTTCGTTTGAAGGCCATACAGGTAAGCTCAAATAAAAAAGGGCCACACAAGGAAGATGTATTATTTTTTCCTGGGGCATACAGGTAAAAAGCTTATTTTTTAAATCTCCTATGGACTCTTTGCTAGTGCGATTATGCAACTAAGGATATGGTAGAGGTGAAATGTTTTGTTTTTAGTTCTTTTATTTAGGGCTGATTTGTGGTAGAGGTGAAATAGTTTTAGTAGGTTAAGGTTTATTGATTTATTATTAGAGCCTCAATTCACGTCGGGGGCCATTTGATATTTACATCTATTTGAAAGTTCTAAGATCCCTTGTATTTATAGATGGAGAGAGTAATTTTTTATGTGCCACTGGTTGCATACTTGCTTCCAATGCTTCTATATTTCACTAATAAAAGTAACAAAAAATGAACTTGGATTTATTAAAGTACCCATGTGAATTTAGTTTGAGTTCAGCAAACGTGAAGACCTGAACTAAATAACTGGATCACGTCGAACATACGTACATATACCGCTCCGTTTATTCGTCGCTACGTATATCGAAATTAAAATCTGCGCTCTAAAAACTGAAGGTCCTGTATTCTCTCGAGGCTTCCGGTCGTGCCGAGACCGAGAGCAAGCAAAACAAGTGGCAAGCAGCGCGCGGCTATCCATCTGATCACATCACGGGACGTTAACGGCGAGCTTCATGCCGGACTCGCAATGGCCCTCGACGCCGCAGATGAAGAGCCACTGCCCGGCATCCCCCATCACCACGCGGTCGTCCCCGGAGGTCAGCGTCGGCGCGTCGCTCGGCACGGTGCACGCGTCCACCATCACCACGTTGTGGGTGGCCTCCGAAGAGTACACGAACTCTGCGAAGAATCAGTACTAGTACGCGTCAGTCGGTCGGTGAATCGCGAGCGCACGTCAACATCATGCATGCAGGACTGCAGATGTAGCGATAGGTCACGTACCGAGCGTGTCGCCGACGTTGAACGTCTTGCCGCTGGCCCAGGCGTCATAGTCCACCCCGAGGTCCCAGCCAGAGTCGTCCCCGACCTTGTAGTCTGCCGCCGACGCGGTCGCCGGGAGCAGAGCTCCCACGGCGCCGGCGGAGAAGAAGGCCAAGATCGCGTGCGCCGCCACCACCGTCGCGTCGTCTCCTGACAGTGGCGCCGTTGCAGCCGCGGCCCGGGCACTGTCCACGGAGCCCCCGAAGCCGGCGGCGAACCGGTGCTCGGCGTGCCGGCCGCAAGAAGGTGGGCTTGCTGGGCCGAGGTTCCGGTGCTGCTGCGGTGAAACCTTCTGCGTCGCGCACCGCTACGAGGAGACGCACACGCCTGCGGCTACAAGTTAGACGTACGTCAAGTTCATCGCAACCCCCGACGGCCTAATTTTCTCTGCTCGCCTCTTATAAGTCCACACAAAAGGCTCCTTATGAGAGGGCTCTCACTATTGTCGACAACCTCTGATCGGTGACAACACTTCAACTACGTCCCAGCCTGCAGCAGAATGCTCAGAATATGTTTAGTTCATCTACTGGAAGTGTTTCGGCTGTCAAAAAGCAAAACACCAACCAAACAAGTAGAGTAGGAAGCTACTTATCTAGAAGCAGCTACTTTCATGTAGTACAATTTCCGTAGCACCTTGGACCCTGCTTTTGGTTTTTCAGCTTTTAGCTATTCCGAATGGACAGAAATAGAGAGACGTTTCACAACGGTTTGTAAGGAGATAAGAAAAGGGGTAGGTTTCATATTTACAGCTTTTTTTCATAACACATAGCTCACATCAGGTTTTTCACAACCCACAACTCATAGCACTTTTTCTCAGCTCACAATTGAACCAAATAGACCCTTAGATTATTGACAGTGTTCTGGCCCCTCTCTATTTCTAGCCTCAATCCCACACCAACCTGATTTGAAATGAAATATGATTCTTAAATAATGAATAGCATTCAATTCCACAGAAATAAACACTAAAGTGTACACGGTTGTGGTGATCCACCGTTCCGGAGGAGAAGAATCAACCATTAGAGTAATTACTATTATGATACCACCTGATAGGAACGGAGTACATCGGGAAGAAGATAGTTGGGGATAGGAGTAGAATTGGGGAGAATTGGGGAAGAAGAAAGAGGAGACGTGTGTCGAAGGAGTGCTTAGATAGAGAATAGTTTGGTTTACAATTTAGTCTCCTCTGAAGTATTACACTGCGCACGCAGGCGCTAGCTGGCTTCAGCGGACCTAGTCGTCTCCAGCGATCTTGTTGGTGAGCTGTGGAACGCGGGTCGAACGCCTGGGCTTGGGCTCTCCAGTTAATTGGAGCATGTTGCCGGATGGGCTACAGTGCGCTGTCTTCAGGGGTGTGCCTGGTGCCGTTGGTAACACCGCCATGCTTATCACAGTTGAATGGATCAACTCTGCGATCCAACAAACGAACACATGCGCCCTGCCAACGAGATGACGAATTCCAGACCCGTGGACCGTGTCGTGTCGTCGTCGTGTGCCGTGCAAGGCGCATCGGATACACCGTAC
This sequence comes from Saccharum hybrid cultivar R570, assembly GCA_038087645.1. Taxonomy (NCBI): domain Eukaryota; kingdom Viridiplantae; phylum Streptophyta; class Magnoliopsida; order Poales; family Poaceae; genus Saccharum; species Saccharum hybrid cultivar. The sequence continues at coordinate 1,449,734 of JAQSUU010000028.1, read as the reverse complement.
CGCTGGACACAATCGTCCTGTTGCCAAGCAGCCAACGCTCCGGTGGTCAGGCCAGGATCAGGCGGTGTGTGTGTGTGTGTGTGTACATACATGTGCGCTCATCTCTGATGCCAAACACGCACAGCAGCATCGTCGCCCGGGCAACAAACACCAAAGACTGCACGCACCGGCCCCGGCACCCGCTTCAGTTCCGTGTCGAATGGCTTCCCGTAGGACACTGGTAGCTGCAGCCATGGGCGCCGTCGTCGCTGCCGCCGCATTGCTCCCGGCGACCGTGTCCGCGGCGACGTACACGGTCGGAGACGACTCCGGCTGGGACGTCGCCGTCGACTAAGAAGTTCAAGGTCGGCGACACGCTCGGTACGTACGTACGTAAACCTAACTGTGGCTTGCAATTGGCATGCAGGGCATGACGCTTCGACGCGTGGTGACTAACTTGGCTGGCTGGGCTGGTTCGTGCCTCGCAGTGTTCCGGTACAACGCGGGGCAGGACGTGGTGGTGGTGGACGAGCAGAGCTACAACGACTGCGTGGATCCCGACAACGCCCGGGTGCTGACCTCCGGCAACGACCACGTGGTGCTGGGGCAGTCCGGGAAGTTCTTTTTCATCTGCGACGCCGAAGGGGAGTGCGAGTCCGGGATGAAGCTCGCCGTCAATGTCCACTGATCGGAATCGGATTGCCGTCACGTCTTGCTCTCGAGCGTTGGGCGCGCACCTGCGTCGCCAAGGTTTTAGCTCAACGGACCTTTTCAGTATCAAGAATAAGCAGAGTGATGTATGCTCTGGTGGTCTGGTGCTGGTCTGCTCTGGTTCGGTTCTTCAGTCAAGTTTGCTCCTGCCGACTTATTGTAATTCGACTTTTCCTAAGTTCTACTGGATATCTGGATTATATATACAACCTCTGCTCTTGCGTGGGCGACAATGTTTAAGATTTATAATATTAGTATTTCTTTTTGCCAGAAAAGGTTCCTTATGTATGACTCATGCACGCAACAAACTATACTATTCGTTGCGAGGAGAATTTTCCTTATCTTTGCTTGCCGAGCTAATTCATGATATTGCACTATCTTCTGATCTTTTTGGGCTTCGCCTCTAAGAGGAACTTCAGTGTACGAGAGAATCGAACCATGGAGCCTGTTTAGTTCCCAAAAAGTGCTACAGTACCTGTCACATCAAATCTTGCGGCACATGCATAGAGTACTAAATGTAAACTAAAGAAAAAACTAATTACATAGTTTTGTTGTAAATCACGAGACAAATCTTTTGAGTCTAATTAGTCTATGATCGGACACAAATTACCAAATAAAACGAAAAGTGCTACAGTAGCCGAACCCAAAAAAAAAATTCACAACTAAACATGCCCATGGTGGTGGAAAATCGGACCGAGCATGTTGTGGCTATCGAACTATAGGTGTCAGGTATAAAATCGCATCTTACAAACGGTTCGAACGGTGGTCAACTCTTATTGTTTGTGCAGAGCAAAATCGATTTCACACTACAGTGGAGTGGGACTTGGGCCTTGTTTAGATGACATCAAAATTCCAAGTTTTTTCACTCTCTCTCCATCACATCAATTTTTAGCCGCTTGCATGGAGTATTAAATGTAGGTAAAAAAATAACTAATTACACAGTTTAGTTAGAAATCACGAGATGAATCTTTTGAGCCTAGTTGGTCTATGATTGGACAATATTTGTCAAATAAGACGAAAATGGTACTATTCATCGGTTTGAAATTTTTTCAGCATCTAAACGAGGCCTTAGACTGTGCCATACTAGCATGCCTAAATCTTCTTGTGCTTCGTGCCTTTCCGGATCCTGACCTCTAGGCTCATGAGACCTAGCTCTATCGTGAAGATTTGCACGCTAGTCCTTGAAGTCCCGCTTATAAACGATGCCATCACCGTAGCACAAAACGACAATCCGATGGTTTTCTTAGGCATTCTGCAGCTAGTTTCGGCCCTTGCACTCTTCCAGGCAAGCTGTCGCCCGGCTGCGGCTTTTTACTGTAGCATGAACTCTGCGACAAGTGTAGCCGAGCAGGCTGAACGTTAGTTAGGCTTTCCCCACCTATCCGGTTCCTACCAAATAGCAGGCTCACATGATCACGTCTGTCGGTCTATATGTCTCTGCACTTGGGTTGCTTATCTATAGCTCTGTCCCAGATAATTGCTTTTTCTGCCCTGCATATATATAATATATAATTGCTTTTGCAGTAGAGCTGATGTAGCGGGTATGTAGCATCATTCCGCAAGTGCCAAGCTCTCCAGAACAGGAAAAGGACTTGAGCCATCCGTTCCACTTCAATCTTATCTAACAGAAGCAGCGAGTCAGCAACCACTCTGGCCTCTGGGCCGTCATTAGACTAGCGTGTAAGAGTCACCGTTCTTCTTCAGTTGCATCCTCAGCGCCCACGCTTTTGTAGTTTGTATGGAAACCGTCCTCTTCTCCATTGGCATTGGTTCATCCCCATTTTTGTATTGTGCTTATAGGCGATACAATGCTACGGAAACAATGCATGTGCAACCTCCAAATTTTGGCTCTTCGCCTCGTCCTGTTCTATCATTCCCAGACTGCACGCCAGCCTCCAATCAAAAATACGAACTTTACTTATCAAAAAAAAAACGAACTTTCTCAGGTACCGCGGTTGCTCAGATGTTAGCCCAAAGCGCAAAGCTTGCCGTTTCCGACAACTGATGAACTCGTTGAGCCTACGCCTTTCTCGTCCGACAGATGCAGAGCAAGTCGATAAGCGCTATGTTATGTACTGAAAATAAGCCATTCTTCTCATGGTGCCAAGGCATGAAGGCAAGCTAGCACACTTCCTCTGCCTGACGATGATGTGGGATACTGGTCTTCATTATTCTATCCACGTCACTGGGGATGGAATACATAGCTGCCATCCCGTTCACTTGTTAGGTTTAAACAGTTGTGACACCCAACATAAGAGCATCCGCAGTCATTGCATAGGATCATACGCCACATGGATCTGTCCGATGGCGTAATTGGGTGAGAGACCTATGATCCATCAAAAAGCTATTTTTTCCTTCTCATCAAGTGGGGCCATGTTTAGATCACACCAAAATGCAAAAAGTTTTCAAGATTCCCCGTCACATCCCATGTGCCGGTATATATATGGAGCACTAAATATAGGTAAAAAAATAACTAATTACACAGTTTGTCTGTAAATGTCGAGACGAATCTTTTGAGCCTAGTTAATCCATAATTGGACAAAGTTTGTCAAATACAAACGAAAAGTTCTACGATACTTTTTTCAAAAAGTTTTCGTGATCTTAACATGGCCTGGGTTCACCTTAAGAATCTTCTCTGGTAGCAAGATTCGGTTGCATGCAGTTGTGTGGGATCCATGATCCATCACTTGTTCTCTGGGAAGAATCGGTTACCAAACCTGCCAAGATGCTTCGCTTTGAGGAAGCCACTCGAGATGGCCTAATCTGCATCCCCTGCACATGGCGACTTTCATTGTGTTGGAATCAAGTTTTATCTCTCCTTTAGCCCCGTGCTCGGCCGGATCGCGCCATGCATGCAGCCCCACATTTAACACTTGGATCGATCAAATTCTACTTCCAACAAAAGAACCCAGCCAGACATTATATAAGATACTCTATCTAGTAAACAAAGATTCTTGGAATTGGTCATCAATCCAGGCGAAAACCCCCACGCACCCTGCCAATGAGACGACGAATTCATTTCGGATCCCTGCACTGTGTAGCTGTGGCCTGGTATGTCACCATTTCGTCGCTAGATCTCCATCGAATACACCGCAAAACACACCTCTTCTCGCAAACGCTGCCAACGCAGCCGGTGGTCGGCGGTCGCACCAACACAGCAAGCGGCTCCGTCATTCGTTCTCTGAATATAATGGTGGTGTTTGGTGTGTGTGTGTATATATATATATATATAATCCTACATCAGCTGACTATAAAATAACTTATTCTGTAGCCACTTTGAGTTACGATAATTGCTATGCTAATTTACGAGATTATAATAACTCCTTACTATGTTATTTACTATAACATTATGGTAAATATCCCCATGTGCTATAGTAATTCAACATTATGGTAAATATATACTGGCATTGTCGTAAATTAGTATATAAAATTATCGTAAATAGAGGTGACTACAAAATAACTTATTTTTGTAGCTAGCTGCTATAGAGTATATAAGCTGTGCGCAGTGCGTGGCTACAAAATAACTTATTTTGTAGCTAGTTGCTATAGAGTATATAACATTATGGTAATAGCTAGCTGCTACAAAATAACTATCGTAAATATATACACATACGTGCGCAGTGCGCTCAACTCTGATACTGATACAGTGATACCAGAACCATATATATAAGCGCTATACCCTGCGGCATCGATCCGGACATCCGGTGAACGAAAGATCAAACGCCTGCTGCCTGCACTCACTCACCCGGCTCGCTATTAGCTGCTCTGTGCTCTGTCTGCGGATCGGAATGGCTTCGCGTAAAGTGCTGCTCATCACCGCCGCCACCATGGCCGTCGTCGTCGTGGGCGCTCTGCTCCCGGCGACCGCGTCGGCGGCGAACTACATGGTCGGGGACGACTCCGGCTGGGACCTCGAGGTGGACTACGACGCCTGGGCCAGAGGCAAGAAGTTCAAGGTCGGCGACACGCTCGGTACGTGATCACCTATCGGTACATCTGCTGTCCTGCATCCGCATGCATGACGTGCGCTCACGATTCACCGATCGATCGACTGACGCGTACGGGTCGTGATTCTTCGCAGAGTTCCTGTACTCTACGGAGGAGGCCACCCACAACGTGGTTATGGTGGACGCGGGGAGCTACAAGGCGTGCACCGTGCCGAGCAACGCGCCGACGCTGACCTCCGGGGACGACCGCGTGACGCTGGGGTCGGCCGGCCAGTTCTTTTTCATCTGCGGCATTGAAGGCCACTGCCAGTCCGGCATGAAGCTCGCCGTCAACGTCAAGTGATGTGATCAGAATCAGATGGATAGCCGCTCGAGCGCGCCGCTTGCATTGCAGAGTGATGTGTATGCTTATGCTCTGGCGAGCTTTTGTTCCTTGTTACAGTCGCTAAGTAGTTCTTTTGGGTGTTTGGCTAGGTAATCACTAATTACCGTGCCAGCTTTAAATTGTAAAACTTTACTTCTACCTAATGAAAAACGTGCTTCGGCATGGTCGTGAAAAACATATATGCTCTGGTAGTCTGGTTTGGTTGTTCAGTCAAGTTTGCTCCAACCGACTTATTATAATTCCACTTTTCCTAGTTAGTTCTACTGGATGTATGGATTATCACTACTAGAAATACCCCCTATAGTGACACTTTATTTATATGTTAGACAGGTTTTATTTCATCTCTATAAGATTGTAGGCACGGTTTTATAAAGCGTGTTAGATGCGTCTTCGCATGGACCGTGTCAGGACTTGTAGAGACAAGTTTGAGATGTTTTCAATATCGTCTAGAAAAGTGTCTATAGATGCCTTTTGACATCAAAAGTGTGTCTAATGTTGTGGTGTCATGTTGATACGTTCACAAAATCATGTCAAAAAACATCTTTATATGATCACGTAGAGACGCTTTTAGTGTGCGTTACTATCAAAGCGTGCCTAGAGGCACCTTTTGCTGTAGTGTATACAGCCTCTGCTCTTGCGTGGGCTACAATGTTTAAGAGACTTTTTGCAATAATCTTACACAAACAATTAGTACAGTTAAAATGATAACTCACAAGAGAATTAATAATTTTTCTATATCCAGACAATGATAAAATTGCATGTTATTTGGACAACAATAAAAAATCAGACACATGATATATGGAAAAGTGTATTATAAAACAGGCACAACAAAGCAAAAGCAGGTTGTATCGTTCCCAGACTGCATGGCGGCCTCCATTCAAATTTTAAAAATACGAACTTTGTCAGGTACTGTGGTTGGCCGAACGTTAACCCAAAGTGTCACAACCTCTGATGACGGCTAAGTTGCAGGAACTGAACCTGAACCTGATGAGCAAGCTCCTGTAGCGCGTCCGGCACAAGGGAAAGCTGGTGCTGGAGGGCCCAAGCGGAGTCACCGTTCAAGACGTCCAAATGCCTTCGTTACTGGACCGCAGTGGGCTTGATCCATAGGACTTAGCGGTACCTGGACAAGCTGTCGGAGATCCGACTGTATTAAAGGGGGAGAGAGAGAGAGAGAGAGAGAGAGAGAGAGAGAGAGAGAGAGAGAGAGAGACGTGGGGAAGGTAACGATAACGAACAACAACTTGCAAAACTCGAACTTCTAAACAATCTGTCCTCGTCGCTATCTCGTGTTCTTCCTTCTTCCTCATCTCTGCTCTCCGATCCCCATCCCTAACACAAAGTTTGCCGTTTCCATCATATGACGAACTTGTTGATCCTATGTCTTTCTCCTTCAACGACAGATGCAGAGCACGTCGATAAGCACTATGTACTGAAAAAAGACATTCTTCTCATGGTGAAGCACTTCCTCTGCCTGATGGTGTGGGACACTGATCTTCATGATTCCATTCCATTGGGGATGGAATACATCTGAATCAAACTGTCACCAACCAGCTCAGGCGAATACAAATTGGTAGCTATGGTAATTGGTAATAGGAATTGGAATCTTCGGACGACGAACACTCGTCTCCACCGCCGCCGGGTGCGGCGCTCTGTGCGTGATCGCTGGTCGGTTTCAGTTACAGGCTTACAGCATCCAAGACACCGTCTCCAGTTAGGGCCTATTTGGTTCTTTAGTTCAGGACTATAAAGACTAAAACAGGGACTAAACTTGAGTCCACAACCCTATTTGGTTCAAGGGATTAAAGACCATAAAGCTGCTGGACGATGACCAAAATATTCTTCTTAAAACTGCAAAGGGGTGGAGACCGGCAATAATTGAGGGGCATGAGCTGTTCTTTTGGGCCAAAAGTCCCGAATAGCCACCTCTCAAGGGACTACAGGACTAAGCCACTTTAGACCCTCTTTTAGTCTCCCTGTTTGGTAACTTAGAGACTAAATGGAATTAAAATAGGGAAGTCCCATGGAACCAAAAAAGGATTTTGAGGAAACATTACACAGGCTGGTTACTGGGGCTCCAAGCGTCAATTCCATATCGGACCGGTGTACTTGGATTGGGCCGTCTTTGGCGTGGTTCCCGTCCTACGTGCGTCGTGGTGGCCAGGCCCCTTGTCGGTGACACGTACAAGCTGCCATCCCATTCACTTGTGACACCCATTTTGAGGACAGTCGATTGTTTTGGTAGGAGCTAGCCAGGGGCCGAGCCAGGATTTGAGCACAGGAGGGGCTATTTAAGCCAACAACAACCATACATGATGAAATGCATATAAGACAATAGCATAGATAATATCTAAATAAAAGTTATTTTATGATATACATAAAAGCTAAAAAAATTGGTGAATATTACAAACAAAAAGGGGAACAAAATTTAATTAGGTGGTCTCTAACTTCAGAAAAAAATCACGGTAATAACAGAAACAAAGGAAACAACAAAGAGAACATAAATACTAGTCCTAATAAATAATATAGATGCAGTTGGAGATACATGAAGTGAGAACAAACAAGCAAAACATTAACTATATTTGTTAACAAGCTATTGAATTGTATCGTATATATATGAAAAATAAAAGAAATAAAAAAGACAATAGAAAGACTAATCCTAGATTATTAGAAAAAAATAAACGATTAAAGTATTAATTAGCATTATTACCTTGCTAATTGAATGATGATAAACTAGCTAATTAAGGAAGGAGCACTGTGAAGGCACCGGCATGTTGGGGGTGGGGTGGAGAGGGGTGGGGGTGCCAGGCCCCCCTCAGCCCCTCCCTCCCTCCCAACGCCACTGGAGCTAGCAACTGATTTTTCTACGAGCCCATGCACATGTACATATCCAAATCTGTTGTGGAGCGTCCCTGGTAAACCAGGAACTCAAATGTGATACTCCCTCCGTCCCAGAAAAAGTGTCGTTTTAGATTTTTCAGACATCGTGTTTGACCGTTCGTCTTATTCAAAAATTTTATGCAAATTATAAAATAAATAAATCATTATTGAAGTATCTCTAATGATAAAATAAGTCATAACAAAATAAATAAAATTTATTAATTTTTTTTGAATAAGACGAACGGTCAAACACTATGTCTGAAAAACATAAAACGACACTTTTTGTGGGACGGAGGGAGTACAATACTAGTCCCAGGAGGCAGTAACACATTTATTACATCAAATCTCTACTATAATGGAACAATCAAAACTATCTTAGATACACTCAGAAAAATATCCCCTGCTGAGGAGTCCAATCATTATGCACCAAAACAATTATACCTAAAAAAAATCGTCTCCGTTAAAATCGAGGCTACCAACCAACGGTCAGAGGTTTCAACTTAATCTAAGGGCCACGGTTCTGTGTATCAACGCTCCTGCCCCCCACATCCGCGCGCAACACCTCAGCTCGCCCAAGGTTCGATTCCCTGCCCCGTCCCGGCGCCCCTTTTATTTTCTTCTGAAAAAAAAGAAATAAACGTGCGGCTTCTTGGAGCGCACGGAGAAACTTGCGGCGGCGGCGGGCACGCGGGGGAAGAGAGAGCGGGAGAGTTGGGCCTACAAGGTTGGCGGAGCCGCCGAGGGCCCGACGAGACAACTACGACGGCAGGTATGCGGGGAAAGAGAGAGCGGGAGAGTTGGGCCTGCGAGGTTGGCGGAGCCGCTGATGACGTCGAGTCGCAGGCGAGCTCAGCATGTCCGGCAAGCTCGGGCATGGGCATGCGATGCAAGCTCGAGTCCAGAGAGCCGGAGAGGAGAGGAGTGGCCCCGCTCGAGCAGGCAGCCGGCGAGCTGCAGCCACGACCAAGCGCGCAGCCAAGTAGCCGCGCGTCTCGGTCCAGCAGCTACCGCGGGTCCGCAGCAAGAACGGTCGAGCAATGCAAGCAGCATCCCAGGAGAGCGCGTCGGCGGCCGAGCAGATGAGGTAAATATGTGCGGGCACCTTGCTTTCTTGCATTGCTTTGCTTGCACGGCGGCCGGGCGGCGAGCGCACGACATGGGGTGTAGTGATGCTGCGTTCGCAAGTGCTTACAACACGCTCGACGAAATGACTGAGAGGTGAAAGAGCAAATACCTTTTTATCCGAGCAGTTACTTAAAATATTACTGTATTTAATATAGAGGGTTAAAAAAAATTCCATGCGTGGCGTATAATGCTAAGTATTTTCTGGTGGGTTCGTGAAAAATTACGCAGGCGGTGGAAACATTTAGAAAGCGTCATCTTTGATGATAGTGTTTTTTTTTTCATTTTGAAAGACCTGGTTAACCTGCACTCAGCGAAAATGTGTCCTGTTTTGTTTTGAGAACCTTGGTCTTTCGGGCTCGGTTTCCACGACTCTGCGTGCTGCCCGCTCTCCAGACCACTCCTCTCCTACTCCTTGGCTTTCTACAGCTTTACGCTCGGCGGAGGAGTGGAGACGACAGAGGAGACCGTGAAGGAAGCGAAGGGAACCGGGGTGGCGTTGCCTCGCAGGCGCGAGCTCCGCCGTGGACTCACCCTCTCCTTCACGCCAGGCGGCGAGGCCCAGTCGAGAAGAAGAAGAAGAAGCATGCCCTGAGGCTGACGAGAAGGGTCCGCTCATAAGTGAGAAAGACTAACAACAAACGCACCCAAAAGCAGGGTTAGGGTGCTATGAAATTTGTACTAGCTAAATGCTGCTTTTGGATATACAATATAAAGAAACGGAGAATAGAAGAATAGTATATTTTTCTATCACCACCCAGAGAGGCTACACATGTTTTCCTCGCCTCGTAGAACTGGTAATTTCTTATATGCAACTCTCTAGAATGTATGAGCTATGAAGGCGCTGGCAGAGGTGAAACCTTGCTTCTTATAGGTGCATATACTCTTTGAATGCCACTTTTTACGGTGAAGATAGCAACATAGTGATCGTTTGGGGCTAACGGCAAAAAAAGTTTCGTGCAATATCTTGTCGTCGTAGCGAAACACTGAACTTTCAATGCTAAAAAACAGCTTTGACAGAACACCATTAGCTAAGTACTTCAAATTTGATAGAATTAACTCTAAATTTAATGGGACCCGTAGCGTTAGCACGAGCCAATATACTAGTAAGTCTTAGTGCAGTAGTCTCGACAAGCGTGGGCAATGAATATCAAGTCCTAAGCATACTAAATAATAATATTTTATCATAGCATATTATTTGTTCCTAAGTTTGAACAAGACAATTATCAGGTAATATCAATTCAAGGATGGCTATTCAAACGGGTTTTAGCTAAGCAGCGAAAATACTTCGTACGTATAACGTACATGCAACATTTAAAACGGCTTCTACGGGTTGTGTTTAAAAATAGGATCAACATGCATCAAAGGGGAATAGGCTGGACTTACCTCCGTCGGCGTCCTCGGCAAACTCCTGCTGGCAATCCGGGTCCTCGACGTTGAACTCGTGATACTCGCCTCTGACGTCCTCGTTCTCCGGCTCGTTCACTTCGTCAGCTAAAAGTACGCAACGAGCGCAACAGGCAAACAAGCACAGATAAATAATCACATAAATTCAAATGAGCTTTAAAAATCATGAAATTTATATGGGAGATAGATCATGATTTTAGTTGAATTTAGAAAGAATAATATTTGGAATCGGAGTTGGCATGCAGCTGTGTTAGATAGTCGAAATTTAATCACGCGAAAAAGAATAATACGCGATTAAGGAATGGGTGATCACATGGGTATTTGGCTTAGCTAGTAGTGCATGGTGTATACTATACGTGTACTATTTGGCAGAGTTATTGCTTAGGACCCACACGTCATACACACATGCATAGAAAGGGAGAGAGAAGCTAGCAAGGGTCTTCTTACTTCCTGCATGGACGACGCCATGGATGAGCTCATCGAGCTTGGGAGTGGCTCGGCATAGACAAAGGCAAGAAGAGAAAGTAGAGAGGAGACCACAGAGAGAGAAGAACATGGGGATGCTCACGGGCTGCTCACCTCGTCGTGCGACGATGGTCGAGCCTGGCTTGTGCACACGGTCGTATATGGTATACGCAAGGCAAGTGAAGCGAGAACATGCAAGCGAGTGGCGAGCTGAGCGTGCTGCTGCAGAAGATCAAACCGGCATGGCTTTTTATAGGCCGAGACACGGGCTGTGCCATCAGCTTGCTTTCGGTGTCCTTTCGCATGCAACAATGGTGCTGAGAGGACGGTGGGCGGTGGTGGGCGGTGCGGCGTGTAGCGAGACGACGGTGCCTAATTTGCATGCATGGTCGGTGCCTAATTTACATGCATGGTCGGTGCCTAATTTGCATGCCTGACCGGTGCCTTGCTTGTTTGCGTGGTAAATGGTAAAAGTGGATGTGCCTATTTGTTTGCATGGTAAATGGTAAAAGTGGATGTATCTTGCTTGTTTACGTGGTAAATGGTAAAAGTGGATGTTGCCTCGGTAGGTGCTTTGTCTTGCTTTATTTGCCGCGTATATATAAATGTGATGTGGTCATACATGGAGAAGAAAGATGGAGGGAAAGGTGGGAGGTGGGACTCGCTGTTATGGCGGCGTGCGACCTGCCGCAGTCGGCGAGGGGGTCTGAGCGCAAGTGCGTGCTGCGGCGATGGTCGTGGGGTCGGCGCACGTGCCGTTGTCGGGCATCGGGCGAAGAGATCGAGCGAGAGAGAGGGATGGGGAACAGACGGGTGATGCCAATGTCACGGTGCATGATAAATTGAAGAGAGGTAGCTAGGATGGTTATACTATGGATAAGATTTGGAAGGATATAGAGCTAATATGACTTATGGTTTTTGAAATGCATTTGAAAATAATTTTTTAAATGCGAGTGATTTTTTAATGTGAATTTTTGGATGTTACAAACCTACCCCACTTAAAATGAATCTCGTCCTCGAAATTCGCCTGATTTCTAAACAAATGGGGAAACTCCTTTCTCAGGGCATCTTCTTTTTCCTATGTTGCTCAGTGTGCCTACTCCATTGAACACGACAAATTCGGACTGTTGTTGTTCTTGTTTGCTTGGTGATTGTACCTAGTATTTTTATTGGCACTTCTTGATACCTCAGATCATCTTGTAAATCAATAGTATCTGGTGATATTTATTCCTCTGGCACTCTAAGGCATTTCTTTAATTGGGATACATGGAATACATTGTGTATATCTGACATTTCTTCAGGTAACCGAATATGATAAGCTAGAGCTCCAATTCTTTGCAGCACTTGATATGGTCCAATATACCGTGGTGCTAGCTTGCCCCTAACTTGAAACCTTCAAGTCCCTCGAATTGGGGAAACTTTGAGGTACACAAAATCTTCAACTATAAAACTTAGCTCTCTTCTTCTTTTATCAGAATAGCTCTTCTGGCGTGATTGTGCCTCTTTTAATTTTTCTCTGATCTTTGCCACACGGTCTTCTGCTTCTTTTATGAGGGAGGGTTTAAGCAAGGTCCGTTCTCCAACCTCTGACCACATCAATGGGGTCCTACATTTTCTTTCATACAGGGCTTCAAAAGGTGGCATACCTAAGCTAGCTTGATAGCTATTATTGTATGAGAACTCTGCATAAGATAGGCTCTTCTCCCAATCTTTACCACAGGTAAGCACACATGCTCTCAACATATCCTCCATGATCTGATTTACTCTTTTGATCAGAAAATCTGTCTGGGGGTGATAGGCTGAGCTAAAATCTAGCTTGGTGCCCATGGCTTCATGCAATCTTTTCTAAAACTTAGAGGTGAATTGGGTACCTCGGTCAGATACAATCTTACTTGGCACACCATGTAGTTTTACTATATTATCCACATATAACTGTGCTAGCTTGTCTCTACTATACTTGGTGCGCATAGGTATAAAGTGAGCAACCTTAGTAAGACGGTCCACTATTACCCATATTGAATCATTCCCTTTCTGAGTCTTGGGTAACCTATTCACAAAATCCATGCCTATCTCATCCCACTTCCAAACTGGAATAGACAATGGCTGGAGAAAACCTGCTGGTTTCTGATGCTTTGCTTTAACCCTTTGGCAAACATCACATTGTGCAACAAATCGTGCCACATCTGCTTTCATGTCATTCCACCAATATCTTTCTTTTAGGTCCATATACATCTTGGTGGCACCAAGGTGGATAGAGTATGATGAGTTATGAGCTTCATCAAGGATTAGTTCTTTAAACTTTCCTACCTTGAGCACACAAATCCTATCATTATACCATAATGTTCCTTTGTCATCCACTTTGAAGTATGTGGCTTTTTTCTCCAATTTGCTCACGAATCTTCATCAGATCTTTATCCTCATGTTGTGCCTTCTTGATTTCTTCCTCTAGAGTTGGTTGCACCTTCAGACTGCTATTTTGAGGTTGGCATACTATGTGCATGTTCAATTGTGCTATCTCTTCTTGTAGATGAGTGTTTTTGGGCACTAACTGTTGACCATATGATCTTCTACTTAGGGCATCTGCTACCACATTGGCCTTTCCTGGGTGGTAACGAATCTCGAGGTTGTAGTCCTTGATTAACTCCAACCATCTTCTTTGCCTTAGGTTCAAGTCTGACTGAGTGAAGATATACTTCAAACTCTTGTGATTCGTGTAGATTTTACACCAATGAGATAGTGTCTCCAAATCTTGAGAGCATGCACTGCTAACTCTAAATCATGGGTAGGGTAATTTTGCTCATGAGGTCTAAGCTGCCAGGATGCATAAGCTACAACCTTTCCTCCTTGTATGAGAACACATCCTAAACCTTATCTTGAGGCATCACAATATATGATGAAATCTTGGTGAATGTCTAGCAAAGTTAACACTGGTGCCATTGAGAGACAACTTCCACTTTCTCAGGGTCCACTGCAACTCCTTCAGCTGTCAGGATATGACCCAGAAATGCAACCTTCTCAAGCCAAAATTCACACTTACTAAATTTAGCATACAACTTGTGTCTTCTTAGCTTTTCCAGCACTACTCTCAAGTGTTGCCCATGTTCTTCAGCACTCTTAGAGTAGATAAGTATGTCATCAATGAAGACTACAACAAACCTATCTAGCTCCTCCATGAATACCTTGTTCATGAGGTTCATGAAATAAGCAAGGGCATTGGTTAATCCAAAGGACATCACTGTAAACTCATATTGCCCATATCTGGTTACACAGGTTATTTTGGGAACATCACTGTTCTTGATCTTGAGTTGGTGGTAACCTGATCTCAAATCAATCTTGGAGAAATACTTGGCTCCTTTAAGCTGATCAAAGAGGTCATCTATCCTTGGTAGGGGATATTTATTTTTGATGGTGACTTCATTTAAGGATCTATAATCCACACATATTCTCATGCTTCCATCTTTCTTCTTCACAAATAAGACTGGGGCTCCCCATGGTGAAGAACTAGGCCTAATATAACCTTTCTGTTGCAATTCTCTCAATTGCTCCTTTAATTCAGCTAACTCTGTAGGGGGCATTCTGTAAGGTCTCTTGGCTATGGGAGCAGTCCTAGGGATAAGATCAATGATAAACTCTACATCCCTATCTGGTGGCATTCCAGGTAGTTCCTCAAGGAATACATCAGGGTATTCTTGCACTGTTGGCACTTCTTCTACGGTCCTTGCACCTAAGTTGAAGACCATTGGGTTGACTTTAAATCCTCAGGTTTGGCATTTCACCTTAATCCCTTCTTGGTTAACTAACGATACTTCCTTGGTTGCACAACTGATAACTCCATTGTGTCGTGTTAACCAATCCATTCTAAGGATAACATTTATTCCTTTGGACTTAAGCACTACTAAGTCTGCTAGAAAAACTACCCCACTTAAAATGATCCTTACATTTAAACAACCTAGATGATATTTGATGTCAGACCCAAGTGTTTGAGTTATTAGGGGTAACTTTAGTAGTACTATGGGTATTTTATGCTTCTCAGTAAAACTTGATGATATGAATGAATGTGATGCTCCAGAATCAAACAATACTGTTGCAAGTACTGAATTGACTAAGAACTCACCAAGTACCACTCCTGAAGCAGTCTGAGCATCCTGAGCATGAATATGGTTGACACGAGCTCGGCTATAAGTTTGTTGAGGTTGCTTCACCACCTGGTTGTTGTTGGTGGTGGTGGTGGTGTTGTTGCGAGGGAAACCCCGGTTGGCTCCAGACACTGCAGGTCTTGGTCCATTAACAGTGTGGGACTGGGTGGACACTGCTGGGTTGTTCTTATAAGGACAGTTGGCGATGTAGTGTCCAGTCTCATGACAATGAAATCAAGCTTTGTTGTTGTTGGTCACTTGACCGATGTTGTTTTGTTGGGTCTTGCCATAAGTCTGATTCTGATAAGTTATCTTGGGCTGATACGATGGCTGCATCTGGTTAGAGGCACTTGCAGGAGAGCGAAACTGCATTGGGCCTTGAGTTCGCTGGCTTGGTTGGCTAAATGTTTTCTGCCTCTGAGAGCTAACTCCTTAAACTTTGCGCTCTAGGAACTTACGCTTGTTTTTCTTCCTTTCTTCAGTCTTGGCCACATCAGCCAGAATGGTTCTGTTCATCAAAGTGTTGAAGTCTAGATAGATCTATGGGGTCATAAAAGTCCTCAATTCATAGGTCAGTCCTTCTATAAACTTTGTCTGCTTCTTAGCATCATTGTTGATTAATTCTGGGCCATAGCGAGATAAACTGTGAACTGGAAGATGTATTCACTCAGAGTTTTGTTTCCTTGCTTCAAGTTGCGAAATTCATCAGCCTTCAACTTAACGATTCCATCTGGAATGTGGTACCGACGGAATTCTTTCACAAATTCTTGCCATGTGATAGTGTTGGCATTGTCCACAGCTCCACTATAGGCTTCCTACCATGAAAGGGCGATTCCTGTCAGCTAGTGAGTTGCTAACAGAACTCTATCCCTTCTATTGTAGTGGATTGTGTTCAACTTCCTTTTAATGACCTTAAGCCAATCATCTGCTTCCATGGGGTTATCAGATCCAACAAAGGTGGGTGGTTTAAGCCTCATGAACTGAGTCATTTTGTCCTAAACTCTAGCTCCATAGTTGTTCCTAGGGCGGTTCATGCCTTGGGCTAAGGTCTCCAAAAGGCGGGTTTGAGTTGCCATGACGGTAAGTCAATTGCTGGAGGAGGGGGCAACTCATCTTCTCCATTATGGTTTCCAGTATGACTCACTTCATCTTCACGGACACCATCAACATTTGCATTGGCTTGACTATCAACTGGATTTTGACTTTGCCTACTAGTTGCACGGCCACTTGGTTGGGAGCGAGTAGCTGGCTTGGGAGGCATCTGTTGGTTGAGATGAGGAGGAAAGCATTAGATAAGTGTTAGATCTATTGAGTGATGTTTTGTTTATTAAGGCGTTATATTTTTTTAAAAAAAGGTGCAAGTTTTTAAGACTTGTTATCTCATAAGGGAACACACATAGAGGACTCAATTAGCACAACCAGCAATCACAAATATATATTTTGAATAGGAGGGTGGTTTATAACATAATAAAAACATGTGTGCTACAATACGATTTATCTCCTTTGGGGTAAACAAAAGCGAAGAAAACTTCACTTCTCTAAGACAAAAGGAGGAACTGGGTACAACTAATCTTCAACTTCCCCAAACTGAATGGCTGTATTTCCTTGGTGTTTGAGAAGGATCATTCTTCCGTCATCTGTGATTCTTCCTTTGGACTAAGAGGCGGGTCGCCGTCATCTTTTGGTGGTGGCTGGGTGAGGAGGGGGATTTCTTCTTCCTTAGACTCCAACTCCGAAGCTTCATGAGAGGTTGTTGTGGGTGGGGGAGCTGATGGCCCTTCAATCGCTAATCTTTTTCCTGTCTTTAGGGGCATGATTGGGATCCTGTAAGGTCCTAGATGGCTAGAGGGGGGGTGAATAGCCTATTAAAAAATTCTACAAGAACCACTAAGCAAACTTGTTAGAATAACAAACGGCGCAAAGCGAGTTTAGCTTAGCCTACGGTTGTGATGCAAGCCTCCTATCCACAAGTCTAGTAGATTATGATCTCTAGTTCATACAAGGGCTATGTCACTAAACTTACACTAGTGAGCAAGCTATCAAATACTAGCAAGGGATATCACTAGAGCTACACAAGATAACTAGTAAATATAAATGCGAGAGATAGGATTATGAATCTTATACCGACGGTGGAGTGAAGATGTTGCCAATCACCAAGATGATATACAATCAATCAATATTGACAACAATATAATATGAAGACCAATCACCGGGAGACAAGAGACACAATATTTTGTTCACCCGGTGTTCACTTGTGCACCGACAAGCTACGTCACCGGTTGTGTCGACCAACACTTAGATGGTTCCTCGGTGCGACCCTCAAGTCACTTGCCCCTCAAGGCACGCCCCGCAAGGCACCGCAAGACACCACTCTCAAGTGAGGTAACTCAATGACACGCGCAATTTACTAGAGTTGCTTTTGGCGTCCCGCCGAGGAAAGCACAAGAACCTCTTACAATCAACCGGAGGTGGCCAAGAACAATCACCTTCTCTTGCCAACGCCTCCAACAATCTCCAAGCCGGCTAGGAGCGGTACTCTCCAAGAGTAACAAGAAATCCACCGGCCAAACCACCCACAAGTGCCACTAGATGCCCTCAAGCTATGCAATGCACTTTGGGATCACTCAATCTCACTTTTGATTTGCAATCAAGCAAGAGAGATGAGTGGGAGGAGTTGTTCTAGCTCAAAGGATGCACAAGTATGTTAGAAATGGCAAGAGACCTCCCCAAGGGCCGGCCAACAAGTATTTATAAGCGTCCCATCCAAATAGAGCCGTTACAACCCACTTGTCCGTTTTTCGCGGGACCACCGGACGCGCCGGTCGTAACAGACCGGACGCGCTCAACCGCGTCCGGTGTCCCTACGACGTCCACGTGTTCACGAAATTCAAATTCGTCCGTTAGATCTTCCAACGGTCACTGCGCGCCAACGGTCAAACGAGCCACCGGACGCGCTGTTGCGAACCACCGGACGCGCCGGTGCGCACAGTTCCCGCGCGCGCGAAGACAAGACCGGACGCGCTGCTCGCAACCACCGGACGCCACAGTACCCGCGTCCGGTGCGAGTCCAGTAAGCTCCCGAGACCACCGGACGCGTCCGATGGTGTGACACCGGACGCGCACCGCGTCCGACGTCCTCGTTTCCCTCAGGGCGCAAGACCGGACGCGCCGGTCCCGTGGGTCACCGGACGCGCTGGTGCCAAACCCTAGCTCGCGCGCCTGACGCCCGCGCTGTACTGACCGGACGCGCCGGTCCACCGTGACCGCGTCCGGTGCAGCGTCCGGTGCAGCGTCCGGTCACCTCTGTGACCGCGTTCGCCTCCGTTTCTTTTCCGACTTCCGGCGCAATGGAAAATAGGCATTTCACAACCCCGAAATCGCCTGAATCCCGCGCTCGCACGTTCGGCGGGAGAGAGAGTGGAACCCAAACCCCTCTCTATCCGCAAACCACAGCGCGACCAACGCCACCTTTGCAAATGTGCCAACACCATCAAGTGTACATCTCCATGTGCTTGTGTGTTAGCCTTTTCTCAATCATTTTCAAAGGTTTTCCAGTTAGCTCACTAGGCCCTACATGCAAAGCACTTCATGAATTCACCTAGTGGCACCCATGCGTCGAATAACCGATAAGACTTCCCCTCTTAATAGTTCGGCTATCGACCCTAAACCACTCACACCCTCTATGGTGTCTTGAGTGTAAAACAAAATGGCCCTATGGTTATACCTTTGCCTTGAGCCCATTTTGCTTCTCCAAATGATACGATCCACTTCATATCATCACATGACCGTCTCGGTCCATCGACCTTGACTTCACTTGCTCTTCACCGTTGCATTGGTCCGTCGGCGCCAAGTCTTGCTCAAGCTTCACCATCGCATGGTCCTTCGCTTCGAAGCCTCGACTTGCCCTTCACCTTCACAACCGGTCCATCGAGCCAAGCCTCATCTTGGTCTCCACCATCTTGGTCATATGAGTCAATGTCATGTCTCATATTCAATGACCACCTTTATCTAAATCATCCACTTAGATACAAAGGTTAGTCCTAGGTTTCATCAATTAGCCAAAACCAAACTAGGGACTTTCAATCTCCCCCTTTTTGGTAATTGATGACAACCCTCACAAAGATGATTTTGATAATAAAAGTTTTGAACTTGTCATACTTGTCCAATCATTTTGCTCATAAGTAAAGTTTGGACAATAATCACAAGCTCGGTTTTGGTAGCATTAGCTCCCCCTACATATGTGCATAGAGTTTGGATTGAAAGCTTTTGCACATATGCATGGATAGAAGTGTTGGGAGAGTAATTCTACCAAAATGATGCTAAGGTGTAAGAAATGGACCTTTGAAGCGTGATACCAATCGGAGTTGCCTTTTACACCATCCTTAGCATCATGAAGTAACTAGACATCCATCAAAACTCAAGAACCCCGTGAGATCAACATTATATGTAAAGGTTCTTGGACCACTTGTAAAAACAACCTTTAGGCAAGTCTAGATACCACATGTAAAACTAATCCTATGCATGCTAGTAGATCATTTCATCATCCAAGTTCTATACTAGCATTGCACCACACAAGCATGTATATTGAATTTAAATACATGCGCAATGAGCAAGTCATATGAGAATGCACAAACAAATGCAACAACTTTGTTTATGAGCTTGCTCCCCCTACTTGTGTGCATCAATAAATTTATTTACCCCTTTATCATGTTGAATCATCTTTTTCTCTCCCCCTTTGTCAACAACTTACCCAAAAATGGGATCAAATTGTGGAGAGAAGAAAAATGTTTGATGGAGTAGGTTAAAATTTATCAAATTTGGTTTAACCTAGAACACTTGCCAAAGATATTTAATTCGATTTGAACCAAAAACAAGCTTCTTCACACCTCCTAATAAGGGTTATCTTGCCTATGTTGAATTAAACACTTATAGCAAATCTTCTAGTTTCAACACTAGGTTTGCAAGCTCACAATCATGTCATATGCCACCACTAGATCAAAACAAACATAGAGGCAATAGTGGTAACATATATCCATCAAATTCATTTGATTTATCATGAATGCTCATGCATACCACTTATTATGTCTACATGCTCTAGCAAGTCCTTAGCATAGGATGAATGACATGTCAATCAACTTTACCTTGCAATGTCGAAGGAGAGGCATGTCAATAAGTGAGTGGGGTGCATTCAACTCATGTTTGAGAAATCAAGAATATTCAATTCATTCCTTAGCTTGCAAAACCTCTTTTCATCAAGTGGCTTAGTGAGAATATCGGCAAGTTGATCATCGGTGCCAACACTTTCAATGGCAATATCTCCCTTTTGTTGATGATCTCTAATGAAATGATGTCTTATGTCAATATGCTTTGTTCTTCCATGTTGAACCGGGTTTTGTACCATCTTGATTGCACTTTCATTATCACATAACAATGGCACATTCTTGAAATTGAGGCCATAATCCTTCAAAGTTGATTTCATCCATAATAATTGTGCACAACAACTCCCCGCACTCACATATTCGGCTTCGGCGGTAGAGATTGCCACACTATTTTGTTTCTTTGAGGACCATGATACAAGTGATCTTCCAAGTAATTGACATGTGCCACTAGTGCTCTTTCTATTGATCTTGCAACCCCCATAGTCGGAGTCCGAATATCCAATCAATTCAAACTTTGACCCCTTAGGATACCATAGTCCAACATCTCTTGTTTGCTTCAAGTACCTCAATATTCTCTTTGCGGCCGTGAGATGACTCTCTCTAGGTGAGGCTTGATATCTAGCACACATGCAAACACTAAACATGACATCCGGCCTTGATGCGGTGACATAGAGTAGACTTCCAATCAAAGACCGATATTCCTTTTGATTCACCATATTGCCATCAAGATCACTATCCAAATTGCCACTTGTACCCATTGGAGTTGAAATTGGTTTTGCATCTTGCATTCCAAACTTCTTCAACATGTCCCTTATGTATTTCCCTTGACTCACAAATGTCCCATTCTTCAATTGCTTGACTTGGAGACCAAGGAAGTAGCTAAGTTCACCAATCATAGACATTTCAAACTCTTTGGCCATCATATCACCAAATTCTTCACAATAGGCTTGATTGGTTGATCCAAAGATGATGTCATCAACATATATTTGCACTATGAATAGATCATTTCCAATCTTCTTGGTGAATAGAGTTGTATCAACCTTGCCCATCTTGAATCCCTTAGAGAGAAGGAAATCCCTTAGCCTCTCATACCATGCTCTAGGTGCTTGCTTTAAGCCATATAAAGCCTTCTTCAACTTGTACACATGGTTGGGTTTCTTGTCATCTTCAAATCCGGGCGGTTGCTCAACAAATACTAACTCATTGATGATCCCATTGAGAAATGCACTTTTGACATCCATTTGATATAGTTTGATGTTGTGTGCACAAGCATAAGCCAATAGAATCCTTATTGCCTCCAATCTTGCCACGGGAGCATATGTCTCATCATAGTCAAGACCTTCAACTTGAGTGTAACCTTGTGCCACTAGTCTTGCTTTGTTTCTCACTACAATGCCATCTTGATCTTGCTTGTTTTTGAACACCCACTTGGTTCCAATCACATTGTAGTTATTTGGCCTTTCTACCAACTCCCAAACATCATTTCTTGTGAAATTATTAAGTTCTTCTTGCATAGCCATGATCCAATCGGCATCCCTCAAGGCTTCTTCTATCTTCTTTGGTTCTAAGGTTGACACAAATGATGCATGCTCACAAAACATTGCCAATCTTGATCTTGTTTGCACACCACTTCTAATATCACCAATAACACTATCAATGGGGTGATCTCTTGCAACATGTTGTGGTTGGAGTACTTGCACTTGATTGCTTGAGCTTGGTTGATCACTTGATGTATCTTGATGAGATGTACTAGCACCATGATTTTGCACTTGAGAGTCACTAACTAGCTTGAATGGTGAATTAAGCACTTGATCTTTATCATCATCTTGAATATCAATTACTTGCTTTGCTCTAATGTCCCCAATGTCCATGTTCTTCATTGCTTCCACTAATAGAGTTCCACCAATATCATCTAGATTTTCTTCTTCATCTTGTGACCCATTGGTTTCATCAAATTGCACATCATGGACTTCTTCTAGAATGCCACTTGAGTTGTTCCAAACTCTATAAGCTTTGCTTGTAGTTGAATAACCAAGTAGAAACCCCTCATCACATCTTTTGTCAAACTTCCCCAATCTAGTGCCTTTCTTCAAGATATAGCATTTGCAACCAAACACCCTAAAGTAAGAAATATTGGGCTTTCTTCCATGAAGTAGCTCATATGGGGTCTTCTCTAGCAATGGATGACAATATAGTCTATTGATGTAGTAGCAAGCGGTATTGATTGCTTCATCCCAAAATGATTGACTCACATTGTACTCATGAAGCATTGATCTAGCCATATCAAGCAATGTTCTATTCTTCCTCTCAACTAAGCCATTTGATTGTGGAGTGTACTTGGCCGAGAATTGATGTCCAATACCATAATGATCACAAAGTACCTCAATTCTTGTATTCTTGAACTCACTTCCATTGTCACTTCTCACTTTCTTGATTCTAATCTCAAACTCATTGTGAACTCTAGTGAGAAATGTCTTGAAGGTGTCAAACACTTCACTCTTGTCACTAAGAAAGAATACCCATGTGAATCTTGTGAAATCATCCACTATGACAAATCCATACTTATTGCCGCCTATGCTTGTATATGTTGTTGGTCCAAATAGATCCATGTGCATCAACTCAAATGCTTTGCATGTGCTCATTGTACTCTTCTTTGGATGTGAGCTTCCAACTTGCTTCCCGGCTTGACATGCACTACAAAGCTTATTCTTCTCAAATTCAACATCTTTCAAACCATTGACAAGATTGTGAGTTGTAAGCTTCTTCAATTGTTTCATGCCAACATGACCAAGCCTTCTATGCCAAAGCCAACCCATGCTTGATTTGGAGACTAAGCAAGTTGTCAAAGAAGTTTCTCTAGCATTGAAGTCAACTAGGTAGAGATTCTCATATCTAAAGCCCTTGAATGCCATATTTGAACCATCCACACTAATAACTACCACATCATCAACCCCAAAGATGCATTTGTAGCCTAGATCACATATTTGTGCCACGGATAGAAGATTGAAATCCAAGCTTTCAACTAACAACACATTGGAGATACTCATGTCATTTGATATTGCAATCTTGCCCAAGCCAATGACCTTGCCTTTCTTATTATTGCCAAATGTGATAGAATCAACACCACTATCATTGTCATTGATTGAGTCAAACATTCTTGATGTACCGGTCATGTGTTGAGTGCACCCACTATCAATAATCCAATGCCTTCCTCCGGCTTTGTAATTGACCTACAAGCAAATCAATGAAGTTTAGGTACCCATTTTTGCTTGGGTCCTTGTAGGTTAGTAACTAAGCTCTTTGGTACCCAAATAGCCTTCTTCTTTGGGCCCACGATTGGTGTACCAACAAACTTAGCTTGCACACCCTTCACACCCTTGGTAAGCACATAGCAAGAATCAAAAGATATAGCATTAACAAGGTTCTTGCTTTGGTTCTTTTTATTGCAATTATGCTCTAGGTGCCCAACTTGCTTGCATCTATTGCAAAACCGACCATTGCCCTTCACAAAGCTAGGCTTTGGAGTTGCAAAGGCCGACTTGCCTTTCTTGGGATTGTAGCCCAATCCCTCTTTGTTAAGAGAGAACCTTTGGCTACCCAAGCACTTAAGCAAGCGGGCCTCACCACCATAGGCCTTGCCTAGGGCGTGAGTGAGCTCATCCACCTCTCTCTTGAGAGTCTCATTCTCAACCATTAGTGAGGCATCACAAGTGAAACCATCACTAGTAGTGGAGGTAGAGTTAGTGGTGGTGGATGAAGAGCTACAAGAAGGGTTAGCATTTGACATGATGATAGGTTCATTAAAGGATTCATCAATTATATCACATGTAACACCTATATCACATGATACAACAACCTCCTTCTTTGCTTGTTGCTCAAGTAGCAAAGAGTGAGCCTTTTTAAGCTTGGAATGAGCCTTATCAAGATCCTCATGGTCTTCCACTAGACTCTCATGAGTGGTCTTAAGCTCACTAAGGACTTTCTCAAGTATTGCTACTTTCATTGAAAGCTTCTTACACTCTTTGTGCTTGGCAATAGCTATGTCTTTAGTTTGTTGCATCAAGTCATATAGTTGTTCTTTAGTTGGTTCATCATCATCATTTTCATTATCATTATCATTATCATTATCATTATCACTATCATGAGCATATTCCATTTCACTTTCATCATCACTCTCATCATATAATACCTTAGCTTCTTTAGCCATGAAGCATGTAGAGGATGAATCAAATAGTGATGGCTTCTTGTTGATAGCAATGGAAGCAAAAGCCTTGTTGGATGATTCTTCTTCTTCTTCTTCTTCATTATCTTCACTTTCCCAAGTGATCACATAGGCACCATTTTTGCCTTTCTTGAATGTCATCTTGGCCTCTCTCTTCTTCTTCTCAAACTTGCCCCTCTTGTTGTTCTTCTTCTTGTCATAGGGACATTCGGCTTGAAGATGTTCGGTGCTATCACAATTGAAGCACTTCCTTTGTTGCTCATTACTCTTGAAATTGTCATTTCTCTTTTTGAAGCCTCTTCTTTTGATAAACATTTTGCTAAAATTTTTGACAACTAGAGCAAGTGCCTCATCATCAACTTCCAATTCTTCATCTTCTTCATCGTCATCTTCTTCTTGAATTGAAGCTTTGCCCTTTGAGGAGGTGGCCTTGAATGCCACGGTCTTCTTCTTCTTTTCTTCCTCCTTCTCATCAACATCTTGATCATACTTGTCAAAGGTCAATACCTCTCCAAGCAAATCATTGGGCTTTATTGTTTCAAGCCCATCTCTTTGTAGCATCATGATCAACATCTTGAATCTTTTAGGTAAGCTCAACAAGAACTTGTGGCAAAAATCTTGGCCTTGTGTCTTGTGCCCTAAGCCCTTGAGATCATTCACAATGACTTGCAATCTATGAAACATCTCTAAGATTGTTTCTTCTTCTTTCATCTTGAAGTTCTCAAACTCACTCTTGAGCCCATATAGCTTGGCACTCTTCACAACCTTAGTGCCCTCATATGTTTCACTTAACCTTGTCCACACTTCATTTGCCAATTCCAAATCCTTGATGCCCTCAAATACTTTTGTGTCAATACCATGGTAAAGAGTATTGAGAGCCATTCTATTGCATGTTCTATTTGCTCTATCCTCATCGGTGAGATGATCGGGATCAATGATAGCAAAATCATTCTCGGTGACTTCCAATACTCTCTCATGAATAGAACCAAGGTACATTGTCATCTTTCTCTTCCAATGAGCAAAAGAACTAACACCATCAAAGAACGGTGGCTTGCCCCCAACATGATTGAACACAATTTGAGCCATTTTTCACACCGAAGGATGTTAAGCCTTGATTAAAACGGTGACCACGGCTCCGATACCACTTGTAAGGTCCTAGATGGCTAGAGGGGGGGTGAATAGCCTATTAAAAAATTCTACAAGAACCACTAAGCAAACTTGTTAGAATAACAAACGGCGCAAAGCGAGTTTAGCTTAGCCTACGGTTGTGATGCAAGCCTCCTATCCACAAGTCTAGTAGATTATGATCTCTAGTTCATACAAGGGCTATGTCACTAAACTTACACTAGTGAGCAAGCTATCAAATACTAGCAAGGGATATCACTAGAGCTACACAAGATAACTAGTAAATATAAATGCGAGAGATAGGATTATGAATCTTATACCGACGGTGGAGTGAAGATGTTGCCAATCACCAAGATGATATACAATCAATCAATATTGACAACAATATAATATGAAGACCAATCACCGGGAGACAAGAGACACAATATTTTGTTCACCCGGTGTTCACTTGTGCACCGACAAGCTACGTCACCGGTTGTGTCGACCAACACTTAGATGGTTCCTCGGTGCGACCCTCAAGTCACTTGCCCCTCAAGGCACGCCCCGCAAGGCACCGCAAGACACCACTCTCAAGTGAGGTAACTCAATGACACGCGCAATTTACTAGAGTTGCTTTTGGCGTCCCGCCGAGGAAAGCACAAGAACCTCTTACAATCAACCGGAGGTGGCCAAGAACAATCACCTTCTCTTGCCAACACCTCCAACAATCTCCAAGCCGGCTAGGAGCGGTACTCTCCAAGAGTAACAAGAAATCCACCGGCCAAACCACCCACAAGTGCCACTAGATGCCCTCAAGCTATGCAATGCACTTTGGGATCACTCAATCTCACTTTTGATTTGCAATCAAGCAAGAGAGATGAGTGGGAGGAGTTGTTCTAGCTCAAAGGATGCACAAGTATGTTAGAAATGGCAAGAGACCTCCCCAAGGGCCGGCCAACAAGTATTTATAAGCGTCCCATCCAAATAGAGCCGTTACAACCCACTTGTCCGTTTTTCGCGGGACCACCGGACGCGCCGGTCGTAACAGACCGGACGCGCTCAACCGCGTCCGGTGTCCCTACGACGTCCACGTGTTCACGAAATTCAAATTCGTCCGTTAGATCTTCCAACGGTCACTGCGCGCCAACGGTCAAACGAGCCACCGGACGCGCTGTTGCGAACCACCGGACGCGCCGGTGCGCACAGTTCCCGCGCGCGCGAAGACAAGACCGGACGCGCTGCTCGCAACCACCGGACGCCACAGTACCCGCGTCCGGTGCGAGTCCAGTAAGCTCCCGAGACCACCGGACGCGTCCGATGGTGTGACACCGGACACGCACCGCGTCCGACGTCCTCGTTTCCCTCAGGGCGCAAGACCGGACGCGCCGGTCCCGTGGGTCACCGGACGCGCTGGTGCCAAACCCTAGCTCGCGCGCCTGACGCCCGCGCTGTACTGACCGGACGCGCCGGTCCACCGTGACCGCGTCCGGTGCAGCGTCCGGTGCAGCGTCCGGTCACCTCTGTGACCGCGTTCGCCTCCGTTTCTTTTCCGACTTCCGGCGCAATGGAAAATAGGCATTTCACAACCCCGAAATCGCCTGAATCCCGCGCTCGCACGTTCGGCGGGAGAGAGAGTGGAACCCAAACCCCTCTCTATCCGCAAACCACAGCGCGACCAACGCCACCTTTGCAAATGTGCCAACACCATCAAGTGTACATCTCCATGTGCTTGTGTGTTAGCCTTTTCTCAATCATTTTCAAAGGTTTTCCAGTTAGCTCACTAGGCCCTACATGCAAAGCACTTCATGAATTCACCTAGTGGCACCCATGCGTCGAATAACCGATAAGACTTCCCCTCTTAATAGTTCGGCTATCGACCCTAAACCACTCACACCCTCTATGGTGTCTTGAGTGTAAAACAAAATGGCCCTATGGTTATACCTTTGCCTTGAGCCCATTTTGCTTCTCCAAATGATACGATCCACTTCATATCATCACATGACCGTCTCGGTCCATCGACCTTGACTTCACTTGCTCTTCACCGTTGCATTGGTCCGTCGGCGCCAAGTCTTGCTCAAGCTTCACCATCGCATGGTCCTTCGCTTCGAAGCCTCGACTTGCCCTTCACCTTCACAACCGGTCCATCGAGCCAAGCCTCATCTTGGTCTTCACCATCTTGGTCATATGAGTCAATGTCATGTCTCATATTCAATGACCACCTTTATCTAAATCATCCACTTAGATACAAAGGTTAGTCCTAGGTTTCATCAATTAGCCAAAACCAAACTAGGGACTTTCAGATCCCTTTGAAGATTATGGGCTCTTGGTCTTCCAAAGCTAACATTCTTCTTTTGGCTCTGGTGATAAGGTAGGCATCCTTCAGCTCCTGGGCATGGCAATCCTCAGCTTCCTTCATGGCTTCAGAAATGGCAGTTTCACGACTCTCAGCAACAGCTGCTTGGGCCTGAGCTTCTGCAAGCTGCACATGGAGCTTTCTAACCAAGATCTCAGCTTCTTCCGCACGGTGGATGCACTTCATCAACTCCGAGGCCTGTTTATCATATTGCTTGTCCAGAGCAAATAGATAGGTGGTCATGAATACCACAATTGGGTCATCCTCGAGTGAATAACGTCCCTGCAAGATGTCCATGTGGGTCCTCCAAACTGGTCGGTCTCTTTCTCGGGGTGGAAAGAATCTCATGGGTGTACGGGCAATGGGCTTCTCGTAGGTTTGGCACAGGTACCTCAAGGCTTTGCAGGCGGCAGCTTGATATATATCTGCAAAACCGAAATCCGGTCATAACTATACTCCATGCTTCAGCTATGTCAGGGAAGTCTTCACTTTTCCCGACATACACTGTAACTTCACACTGTTCGGTTTCATGCTCTATGTATTCTCTCCCTTCATATTCCGGGTGACCCTTGATTCCAAGCCTTTGCATGGTAGCATACAAGAGCTTAGGAAAGCCTTCGACATTTAGACAGTAGCTACTGGTCCAAACTCCTTCTGTCATCTGAGAGAAGTAGATAAGAGTAAATATTTTCCAAATTGAGGGGAGAGGGTAAGAACTTTTTAGAAAATACTTTTGTATATAAAATACTGGTCCAGCAAGCCTAAGGTCGCGTCCTACAACCAACTACGGCTCTGATACCACTTGAAGCACCCCTGGTAAATCAGAAACTCAAATGTGATACAACCCAGGAGGCTAGTAACACATTTATTACATCGGATAAGTCTCAGTGCAGTAGTCTTGATAAGTGTGGGCAATGAAGACATGCCACGATTAAAAATAACCACAACACAATACAGGTCCAACAAACCCAGAAAGAGATATCGCTAATACATATCATTTGATGGATCCCAATGCCACAGGCTTAGTTGGGTGCAGACACGACCTTAATCGTATGGCACGTTAGGTTTGAAGTTCGGATCTTCCTCTGTTCAACAAAGCAAGGGTGAGTACAAAGTACTCAGCAAATCCAACCTTACCCTACGGAATGGGATAACAGTATATGCACATGAATATGTATCAAGGATAAGGCTAAGTTTATTTGCATAAAGCTATCTTTTTACACGTGCAGAGTTTCATTTTATAAATACCTTTGCAACAGACATATTTTCCATATATAATAGTATTTTTTAAAAAAGGGTTGGTCATAATTTTAAGTGTTGTTGAACCTCTGTTCCCACAACACATGGCAGACAACCATTCATTTCCAAAATCACACTCACTCTCATGTTTTCACTCATCCTAACCCATCTAGTTGTTGAAACCAAACCATAACTCGTCCGATACCGCGGACACATCTATCCGGATAAATTTTACACTCTGCAGAGGTTGTACACTTTTTCCACAAGTAGGATATCGTAGCTTACCACCGTCGTGTAAGTACAGATCCATCAAAGCCATTACCCTCCATAGCTAAGTAATGACGCTCACCACGGGAACACTAAGGCCACATCTTGTAAGACAATAATTTACAGAGCTCTTTACATTTCATATAATAATCATCAATTTCTACATACATCTCTTAGTGTCCCGTTGCACACCTGTCTTCAGGTGATTGCCATACCAACTAGAGGATTTAGACTAAGTCTTTCCCATGCAAGGCGAGTGGTTGTACGAAAATGAGTTAGGCAAGATGAATCATCAACTCAGTCCTTAATCGAGACAACGCGGATATCTTCATGTCTAAGCACAAAAGGTACAAGCCCCAACACCACGACATCCCACAAAAGGAACAACGATCCGCCCCATCTCTAGGGTAATCACCATCTATAACTTGTTCATTAACCTTTTCATAATACTCATAGTTTATTCACAACTCACACAGTTCTTTATTTAAAATCATTGTATTTCAAAAAACATAGTAATAAATATCCATGATGAATATCAAGTCCTAAGCATACTAAATAATAATATTTTATCATAGCATATTATTTGTTCCTAAATTTGAACCAGACAATTATCTGGTAATATCAATTCAAAGATGGCTATTCAAACGGGTTTTAGCTAAGCAGCGAAAATACTTCGTACGTATAACGTACATGCAATATTTAAAACGGCTTCTACGGGTTGTGTTTAAAAATAGGATCAACATGCATTAAAGGGAAATAGGCTGGACTTGCCTCCATCGGCGTCCTCGGCAAACTCCTGCTGGCAATCCAGGTCCTCGGCGTCGAACTCGCGATACTCGCCCTCGACGTCCTCGTTCTCCGGCTTGTTCACTCCGTCAGTTAAAAGTATACAACCAGCGCAACAGGCAAACAAGTACAGATAAATAATCACATAAATTCAAATGAGCTCTAAAAATCATAAAATTTATATGGGAGATAGATCATGATTTTAGTTGAATTTAGAAAGAATAATATTTGAAATCGGAGTTGGCATGCGGCTGTGCAAGATGGCCGAAATTTAATCACGCGAAAAAGAATAATGCGCGATTAAGGAATGGGTGATCACGTGGGCATTTGGCTTGGCTGGTAGTGCATGGTGTATACTATGCGTATACTATTTGAAAGAGTTATTGCTTAGGACCCACGCGTCATACACACATGCATGGGAAGGGTGAGAGAAGCTAGCAAGGGTCTTCTTGCTTCCTGCATGGACGACGCCATGATTGATCGTGGCTCGGCACAGACAAAGGCAAGAAGAGAAAGTAGAGAGGAGACCACACTGAGAGAAGAACAAGGGGATGCTCACGGGCTGCTCACCTCGTCGTGCGACGACGGTTGAGCCCGGCTTGTGCACACGGTCGTATACGGTATACGCGAGGCAAGTAAAACAAGAACAGGCAAGCGAGTGGCGAGCTGAGCGTGTTGCTACAGAAGAGCAACCCGACGTGCCTTTTTATAGGCCGAGACACGGGCTGTGCCATCAGCTTGCTTTCGGTGTCCTTTCGCGTGCAACAATGGTGCTGAGAGGACGATGGACGGTGGTGGACGGTGCGGCGTGTAGCGAGACGACGGTGCCTAATTTGCATGTATGGTCGGTGCCTAATTTGCATCCTGGCCGGTGCCTAATTTGCATGCATGGTCGGTGCCTAATTTGCATATCCGGCCGGTGGGTGCTTGTTTGCGTGGTAAATGGTAAAAGTGAATGTGCCTTGCTTGTTTGCGTGGTAAATGATAAAAGTGAATGTACCTTGCTTGTTTGCGTGGTAAATGGTAAAAGTGGATGTTGCCTCGGTGGGTGCTTTGTCTTGCTTCATTTGCCGCGTATATATGAATATGATGTGGCCATACATGGAGAAGAAAGATGGAGGAAAAGGTGGGAGGTGGGACCCGCTGTCGTGGCGGCGTGCGAGCTGCCGTAGTTGGCGAGGGGGGTCCGAGCACGAGGGCGTGCTGCGGCGATGGTGGTGGGGTCGGCGCACGCGCCGCTGTCGGGCATCGGGCGAAGCGGTCGAGCGAGAGAGAGGGGGATGGGAACGGGCAGGTGATGCCAATATCACGGTGCATGATAAATTGAAGAGAGGCAGTTAAGATAGATATAATATGGATAAGATTTGGAAGGATATAGAGCTCAGATGACTTATGATTTTTAAAATGCATTTGAAAATAATTTTTTAAATGTGAATGATTTTTTAATGTGAATTTTTGGATGTTACATGCTGCCAAAATGCTCAGGTGGCTTGGAGACGGTGAACATCATGACGCATGTCCTCGTCGGGCGCCGCTGGGATGTGCGTGAAGTGTGGCCAGTAGTACGCGTGGTTGACAATCGCCCCCGCCAAGTCACAGAGGTGAGAGGACCGACTCGCGGAGCAGGGCATCCGGGTTGTTAGGCGACGTGACAAACTCGATATCCAAAAAGAGAAGATAACAGGATTTGTAATTTTTTTCTAAAATTTGTGAACAATTAAGCACATAGAAATAATTTGTGAATATTCATAGAAATAATTTAAAGTTTTTCGAAAAATTTAGCATATATTTCTCTGTGATTTGCAATCCATAGAAATAGAAGTTGTGTTATCCCTAAACTACATCATTCTATCTAATAAATTACACTGAAGAAAATCATTATAAATATAGTAATAAGACAATGTAAATATAGCTATAAGACAGTATAAGTGCATGGGCAAAATTCAGTTATTAGGAGGGGTCAAAACATTAAGTTGTTGCCTAGACAGATCTAAAAATTACGGTGAGGATAATTCCTACCAGGACGCCGTGCAGATTTGTGGTTGACTTGGGGCCTATGGGCCATCTAATTTACCACGCGGATGTTTAAAGTGATAATGAAGCCTAGGTATCAGCTGCACAGTCCGCACCACGTCCACGTCCTGATAGGGATGGTTCTCACCCAATTTTTTTCCCAACTTATAACACTTGAATCGATCGAATATACTTCCTACAAAGGAACCCAGCCAGAGATTATATAAGATTATAATTATAATATATATAGATTATATAGATACTTGTAGTAAAAAATGATTCTTGGAATTGGTCGTCACCAATGACGAATTCATTTGAGACCCTTGTACTGTGTGGCGGCTGTGGCCCAGTGCCATTTCCATCGCCGGATCTCCATCGAATACCCCGCAAAACACACGTCTTCTGGCAACGCTGCCAACGCAGCCGGTGGTCGCACCAACACGTACAGCAAGCGGCTACATCCGTTGTTCGTTCTGTGAACATAACGGTGGTGTTTGATGTATACTATATATACACACATACGTGCGCAGTGCGCTCTACACTCTGCGGCATCGATCAAAAGCCTGCTGTGCACTCACCCGGCTGTTAGTTGTTGTGTACTATCTCTTTCGGCTCTGCCAGCGGAATGGCTTCGCGTACGGCACTGCTCATCGCCGCCGCCATGGCCGTCGTCGTCGTGGGCGCTCTGCTCCCGGCGACCGAGTCGGCGGTGGTCTACAAGGTCGGGGACGACACCGACGGCTGGGACCTCGATGTGGACTACGACGACTGGGCCAGCGGCAAGACGTTCAAGGTCGGCGACACGCTCGGTACGTGACCACCTATCGCTAGCTACATCTGCATGCATGACGTGCGCTCGCGATTCACCGATCGACTGACGCGTACGGGCCGGGATTCTTCGCAGAGTTCGCGTACTCAACGGAGGAGGAGGACACCCACAACGTGGTGATAGTGGACGAGCAGCACTACACGGCGTGCACCGTGCCGAGCAACGCGCCGACGCTGACCTCTGGGGACGACCGCGTGACGCTGGACCACGCAGGGAAGTGGTTCTTCATCTGCGGCGTCGAGGACCACTGCGAGTCCGGCATGAAGCTCGCCGTTAACGTCAACTGATCTGATCAGATGGATGGCGGCCTCGCGCTGTCACCTCCAGCGCGCCGCTTGCATTGCTTTGCTCTCAGCTGTCTCTGCGCACAGCTGGAAGCCTGAAGAGAGTCCTGGACCTTCAGTTTACAGCGCGGATTTCAATTTCGATATACGTAGTGACGAATAAACATAGTGGTATATGTATGGGACTTATGCTCCAGTGGACCTCCTAGAAAGTTTGCAGGATTCTTAAGCTTCTTAAGAATAAATTATATACTTTTAAATCCTTTTCCCCCCCACGGATCCCCGTATGGGTGTGTCGGTTCTTGTCCGAGACCAGACTGAGCTAAGCCTGTGCTGTGCTGATCGATCTTTTCACGATCCGACTTTGTCGGCGGCAAGTGCACGACATAGGCGTGACAGTGAGCGGAGAGAAACAGTGGTGTCGACCAAGCCGATGGCTATCATCAGCTCCACAAAGACAGCTACTGTACTAGACATGTAGATTGAGGCACTGCCAAGATGCAGCGCCGGATCGTTGAGGACCCCACGTCAAAATGAGAACGGGCCGACCTGGCCCTGGCCTTGACCCTCAGGGCCTCAATGTCAAATTTAAGGGTCATGGGCCGACCCATTTCACTAAAAGGCTAGTGCCTCGTTGTCCCGTTGGGTAATATTGGTTGACCCAAAATTTTCTCTGCTATTATAAAGCTTGAATATTGTCAATACTTTAAAGGGCGTTGCCAGTGCTCGGACGTCCGGTCTTTGGCTGCATCCAGATGCTCCAGCCACCTGTCTTGAACAAGCGAGCAGAATCGTTAAATCCCGTGTCTTCCTCCACAACGCTCGTTTTATTGCTGCAACATGAGAAATCAATCATTGTAACATCTTAATCTATTTGCTGCAACATGGACAATAAGCAAAATGCAACATCCAACTACTGAAACATCAAAATAAAGGAGATGCAACATCTCTAATCAACTATTGAGTAAACGGAGTGGTACACGTTATGTTATACTAGCAAATATGTCTGTAAGTTGCAATGGGATAAAATACATGGAAAATGGGAAATGACAACATAAATGCTACAAATTTATTTATATTTTATCTTTTTATGAAATTTATTAAAAAGATACAGTGTTGTTTTATGATGACCACGACGTCTGTAATATAAGTTAATGTTGAAAATAATAGAACAATGTTCTATTAAGATTTATATCAAATTAAATATGATTTTCATAGATCCTTTCAATTCTCTTGTGCAAAACACAAAATAAAATTACTCGTAATATATTATTAACTTTAATTTTCATACTATCATGTGTGGTTACATTTAAACATCAACTTCTGTGACTTTCTTTGATCACACATAAAATTATATTATATTATTCAAGTCAATATGGAGTTGGTTGTCGATATATCAAACAGTGATTTGTTCGCCAATAATTATGACGGGAGACCTACCTTTATTTTCATATTAGAGAACCACTAAGTGTTAAGCTCCACCCAAGGCTCAGATTCCACTATCGCGATACCGATTCTCTACTCTAGATCGGTGGTTCTTAAATAAAAAAAACAAAGCAGGAGCCTTCCGACAATCAACTCCCCCTCTTGGAAGATCACCTAGTCATCTGTCGGCCCGTCTAGGAGCTGGTAACTCCAAGAGTAAGAAGTATCAATCTCCACTTCAATCTCCAAGCCAAAAGCTTAAGGATGCACACTAAAATCACTTTTAACCACTCTCCTTGATTTGAATGTGCCCTCGACACCATCTCAATGTCTCTCCATATGTGTAAACCTTACAGGGATTGAAGAGAGGTCCAGAGCCAAAGAATACACACGTATATAGATGCATGAGACGGCATCCATCCGCTGCAAACGAGCCGTCAAAGAAGCACCACCGGACGATAGTTTATTTTACTAGTTTACGTCATTTATTGAGCTTTATTTAACAGAAAGTATTAAAAATATATATCAACATCTATCTATAATATAATATTAGTATTATTAAATCCAACATAAAATGAATTTTAATAGTAAATTTGTTTAATATCGTAGACAATAGTGTACTTGTCTTACATGCTTGTAACCTGATTTAGACCCATTTTCGAGTCGAGCTACAAGTTCCTCTTGATACTTCAGAAACGAGATAGGACTGGCAGGAAACAAACCACACTGCACCTGCGAGAGCCGGGAGGCATGCATCTATCACTGAATCGCAATGTGGCTGATGACCATCGCCGCTCCTGTCGAACGGGCTCGGCTCCGACGGGCTGCAGAGTCTTGAGGCCTGCCTGGGCTGGGTCCTGGGCGAGTGGCGAGTGGTTGTTCTGGGCTTTTGGCGTGCTTTGCTTTGCATTTTTTTAAAAAAAAACATTTTGCGTGCTTTGCTTTGTTTTGAGCCAGATACTCCTGGACCCATCGATTCCACAATATATATGGGCAACGGGCCTACGGCTCGATGGGGTCGGGCCGGCACGGCACGTCATGTCTCCCGAGCCGTGCCTAGCCAGTGGCCCAGGCACGGCCTGCTAGGCCGATTTTCGGGCCCAGCTGGCCCGTAAAGCATGGCCTGTGGAGCAGGATGGGCCAGCTCGAGGCCTGCATCGCAGTGGAGCCGTGGGGGAGCCGAGGGTCAAGGCTACGTGAGGGAAAGAGGGAAGAGGAGGCGGCCACACGAGTTGGGGGGAGGTGGTAGCAGCGCAACTCCAGGCTGGGGCCGACGCCATCAAGGCTTGTCGGTCTCGTGGGAGGAGGCATTGCACCGGCTAGCAAGGCAGGAAGGCGGAGGCATCGTGCTGCCGCTCAGAGGTTGAGGAGGTAGCTGCGGGTGAGGTAGGGGCAGGGACGGGGAGGTTTGGGAGGAGCCGTTGGTGAGGTAGGGGCAAGGACGGGGAGGTCTCGGAGGAGCCGCTCGATTTGGCCCCCGTCGCTACCTCTTGCGGAAGCGGATCGGGAGAGAGAGAGAGAAAGAGAGAGGGGCGGAAGGAGAGGGAAAGCGCCGTCGCTGCCTCTCGTGGGCGCGCGACTTCGCGAGTGGAGATTGCGGCACGGAGGGCGGCGACAGTGTTGGAAGTTGGAACCGAGTCACTCTAACTCTTGACGGACAAAGGTAGAAGAACAATATACATAGACTTGCCAGCGACGAACGCCTATATCTTTGCTTCTATTATTCAAACACACGACGCGGGACAAATTGGTATCAAGAGCCTAGGTTAGGGAGAGGAGAGCAGGCTGAAGATGTCGACGTCGAGGAAGGTCAGAGACTCGAGAGCCCCAGCAGCCCCGACAATGGCAAACCACGTACGGTCGTGGTGGAGCACGTCATCGGCAGCGTGGCAGAGATACTAAAGCCAATGAAGGGGGAGGCGTTGTTTGGCATCGCCGCCGATGAACAGATGCTCCTGTGTGGCGGGACGCATGGTGATGTCGTTGTTTAGGGAGAGATTGTTAGCGTAAATCACGTCATGTACGTGCATGGCGTGTGTGTGTCAGGTTGAGTCGTCGATGGCGCGCGTGTTTGAGCTCGCGTTGGAGTCCATTGACCGGGTCGAGTCCATTGTGTGTGCGACGTGATGACGAATGTGGTAGAGTCCAAGCAGTGTGCGTGCTCCACCTAAACTCATGCATGCCTTCTAGTTTGCTATACGTGTGTGTCACCTACTACTCAGTCCTGCATGTAGGTGAGTCCTACTTGTAGGCTATTATTAGTTAGTGCTAGTGCTGTCAAGTTAGAGTGACTCGGTTCCAAGAATTGCTATCAAAGAGCCTAGGTCGGCGAGAAGAGAGCGAGCTGAAGATGTCAACATTGAGGAAGGTCGGAGACTCGAAAGTTAGAGTGACTCGGTTCCAACAGGCAGGGGGTAGGGTTAGTGTGCATAGGAAGGAGGTTGGTGGTCTGGTGGGCTGTCCACATGATCTGAATCGAAGCCCGATGCGAAGGAGATGCACATCACATGGCGGCGGGATCCAGCACAAGTTATGTAAACATGTGCTAATGACGGATTAATTAGACGTCATAAATTTGTCTCGCGGTATTCAGACAAGTTATGTAATTAGTTTTTTTTATTATTATCCAAACACCCCCTTCCAACATCCCATGAAACATCTGATGTACCTAAAATTTTCACTCCAGAGACTAAACGCCCCAAGTTGGTGTCTCCATGTGCACAGCTCATCTAAGAAAGGTTTATTGGTCACTTGTTGACTTCACCGGCGTATGGAAGTCAGGAACGACTCGCAACTTTCGAGTTTCCACGGGAGAAAAGTACAGCTACAAGGGGTTTGGTTCGACCCGCTTCCGAAGCCGACCCGCACATAGAATTAGCGAGTGGATCAAATTGGGTCGACCCGGAGCAGAAGAGGGCCAAAAGGGTCGTAACCCTATCGACCCCCGGTGACCCTAGGGTCGACCCTCCGACTCGCCTCGTAGCATGTAGCTCTCACCGCCGCCGCCGCCGCCGCTACCCCATCGTCGCCGATCAGATCGAGCTCGTCACCGACCAGATCGAGCCCCTGCCTGGCGCCGTAGTGGCCGCGACGCCGCGCTTCTCCATCATCCCAGCGCGTCGTGAACCGCGACCCGCACAACGTCGCAGCCCGGCGCTCCACCGCTCAGTTCTCGTCGTCCACCAGCTAGCCACCGGTGAGCACACCCAAGGCCCCACTTTTCTTTTCCCGAGACCCAAGTCTGCTTGTCCCGCCGTCGAGCGGCATGAACTAGGACACGCACACACATCATCTGGCATGCAGTGACTCGCCTCCCATCGCACGGCGCTGCCGCAGCCGTGAAGATATACTATATTGCTGCCCCTGGCTTCTTCCTCACTGATGATATACTATATTGCTGTTTATTTTTTAGTCTCTCTCTTTATATACACTGGCTTCTTCCTCACTGGCTTCTTCCTCGGTGCTAGGAATAGGATCCAGGAGATTCGGTCTGCTAGGCTGCTCCAGCTCCAATTCGAGGTATTTCTCTCTAGTCTCTGCTACTCCAATTTTCAATTCCACTTGTAGTAGCAGTATAGCCTCTAATAATACTGCGCGTTGTTGTGGGAACATGCAGAGAAATTTTATATTACATTGGAAAAAAGCAAATATATAGCACCATACGATCATTTAGGTTTTGTGATGTTGAAGTCTTGTGTTTTTATAATTAGAAATAGTGGGTAGCCATGCAAATTGCTAATGTTTCAAATATACATTGGCTAAAGCGTCAATTGCAGGTCAATTGCAGGTCAATTGCAGAAATCATTGATTCGTCTTCTTCGTTGACTGATTAATATATGCCAGATAGATAACAGCCCACTATGATTGGTTTAGTTCATTACTTGAAGGTGATTTTAGCAAGATGAA
Source organism: Saccharum hybrid cultivar R570 (assembly GCA_038087645.1). NCBI lineage: Eukaryota > Viridiplantae > Streptophyta > Magnoliopsida > Poales > Poaceae > Saccharum > Saccharum hybrid cultivar. The sequence continues at coordinate 1,411,115 of JAQSUU010000028.1, read as the reverse complement.
GAAACTCTGACTGAAATCCTGCACACAATTTGCAGTGTAAGCGTGTGAGAGAGTGGTGATCGAGTGCGCAGCCTATGCAGCTTGGACTAGTTCAATTACGCTAGCAAGTTTTTCCTAGAATTGCAAAGAACATACGTATCAGAAGTGGTTGCATAACACTTATTAATTTGTGTTAATGTGATGTGGGATTAAAAAGTTAGTGTATAGTGCCAAGACCATCTAAATCTAACTCCCACAGTATTGTTAGGTCCACATGGATGTTTATGTTGAAATGCGAAAGATATCTGGGCCCACCTGAAACTAATGGCTAGTTGCCTTTGAAACCATGACTTTCAAGTTTCAAGGATCAGTGGATCACACATCTGTACAATCTACATTCCCTGGTTTCTGCAGCAGTGTACTTTACATGGTACTCAGCGTTTGACTTAGCTGGGATCTTTGTGCCAGTGATCGAAGATCAATGTTTGGTTAACTGCCCCCATGCAAATATTCGTATGATGTATATACTTAATGTTTAAATTGTAACTTGTCAGGTTATATACTTAATGTTTAAATTATAACTTGTTAGGTTTCTGCCTTCATAATTATTGTCTTTTGCATGATTGTCTCTCTTGTTATTTTTTGCCAATTTGTGGAGTTTTTTTTGTACAGCTCAAATGAATGTCTTTACTTTCAGCAAAGGGGGATGCAGCAAAGGGCATCACCGCCTCCGCCACATGCGACTGAGCCACCCCCATCGCAATCTCTACGGGCGGTTCATCCTCTGCCACCGCCACTGCCACGGGCGACTTCGCCACTGCCGCCACAACTTCCACGAGCGGTTCGTCTCCCTGCGCGACCATCGCCACGGGCAGCCTCCTACAGCCCAGATCCCATGACCCTAGCCCCATCGCCAGCCATGGCCGGGTCCTCCTGGGGGCGCTGGAGTTGACGCTGTCGCTGGTGGCCTGGTGGGGGACACCAAGGTGCTGGTGCTGATGTTCATGTATAAAATGTAGATGTTGGCAGCCTGTAGTCAATGAATCTTTTACTTATTATTTTTTATTTTTACTTTAGATCACTTATTATTGCTGCTTTTGTTAACATTTCAGATGTAATTGATGTCGGTGATAATGAGAATGACGAAACAGAGAAAGCAGCTATTGCAAGGGCTACAAAAAAACTTCAGATCTCAGTGTTGGAAAGAGTTTGAGCCAGTTCTTGAGGATGGAGTTGTTGTGCAAGCAAGATGCAAACACTGTGACGAACTGATGGGTGCCAGGCATGGTCAGGGAACAAGTGCACTTCTTAATCATTTGAAGAGATGTAAGAAACGCAGCAGTGCTCTCAAGATTGTGCAAGACTTGAGTTCTACATTAAGGTCTCCTTCTGGCAGACGTTTGAAGGATTGGAGGTATGATCCGGATGTGTCACGATATGAGTTGATTAGAATGATATCCTTGCATGGCGTTCCCTTCCTCTTTACGGAGTATGATGGGTTTAGAAGATTTCTTTCAAGTCTGAACCCTTTGTTCAAAGTGCCTTGTAGAACCACAGTTAGAAATGGCTGCATAAAGGAATTTCAAGAGATGAAAATTGCACTAAAGGATATCCTCAAGAATGTAAACTGTAGGTTCTCTTTGACTACTGACATGTGGACAAGCAATCAAACCATAGCGTACATGGTTGTCACTTGTCATTTCATCGATGCTAGCTGGAAATTACAGAAAAGGATAATTCAGTTTATTGATGTGAAGACAACATACAGTGGGGTTGAGCTATTCAACAATATCCTTAATTGCATTCAAAGTTGGTCCATTGAACACAAGCTGTTTGGAATAACACTTGACAATGCATCAGCAAATAACACTATGATTGATTTGTTGAAGCACCACCTTGTGCAACAGAAATTGATACCAGTGTGGGGAGAGCTGCTTCACCATCGATGTGCTGGACATGTCATAAACCTTATTATGAAAGACGGGCTCAAGTTTGCTGAACCGATTGTTGACAACATCCGTGAAAGCATCAAGTACCTTCGTTCTTCAACTTCTAGAAAACAAATGTTCAGAGAAATTGTTGCACGAGAAGGCATTACATGCAAGAAAAAGCCATCACTGGATGTGATCACACGTTGGAACTCAACATATTTGATGCTTAAAACAACCCTAAAATTTAGAAAAGCATTTGAGGTGTTAGAATCAGAAGACCAAAAGTACACATACTTACCCTCCCCTGAAGAATGGAAAAGTGTTGATGTACTTTGTAACCTGCTAAAGGTGTTCAAGAAGGCAACTAAAGTTATTTCAGGCACTAACTACCCTACCACGAACCTCTATTTTCATCACGTGTGGAAGATCAAGATGGATTTGGAAGAAGAGTTGCAAACTACTGAGCTTGAGTTACAAACTGCCGAGCAAGAAGATAATTATAACTCTGAAGTTGTTGTGGTAGATCAAGCTAAGGCAAGATTCCTAAAGGAGATGATCAAGGTACTAAAGGAGATGAAGAAGAAATTCAACAAATATTGGAACAAGTCACACATAACACTATGTGTTCCTTTGGTTTTTGACCCAAGGTTCAAACTAAAATTTGTTGACTTTGTTTTCAGCAAGGCCTTTCCTAAGACAGGAAAGGAAAAGATTGATAGAGTAGAAAAACTAGTACGTGGGCTGTTTTCAGCATACACCTCTCAACAAGAAATCCCATGTGCAGCATCTACACAACAAATACCAAGTGTTTGTTCAGTGAATAATGACCCATGGGCGCAATGGTATAAAAAAGTCAGTGACGATCTTCGATCTCGGAGAAGCACGGAGCTTGATAGGTATTTGGATGAGGACCCAATTCGAGCTGAAGAGTTTGACATAATAAATTGGTGGATGGGTAATGCGACAAAGTATCCGACCCTTTCTCGTATAGCCCGAGATTTGTTTGCTGTTCTAGCCTCATCTGTACCATTAGAATCAGCTTTTAGCATGGCAAGAAGAACCAAAAATGATTTTCGAAGTAGCCTGACCCCTGAGACAGTAGAAGCACTTATATGTACCCAAGACTGGTATAGGGCAGAAGGTAAACCTCTTTTTGTGATATATAGGTTCAACACATTTTTAATTAGTTCTTCAATCTCAAACTCTGCAATTTGGTATATAGGTTCTACGCAGTTCTCTACTGCAGCAGCCGATGATTTGATTATGGAAGAGGATCAAGCATGAAGTTTACAGGTAATATCCATGTATTACACTTCATTTACTTTGCGTGTATGGTTACTGAATTCTAGAAACTTGGCTGAGTTCTCATATCTTCTAAACATTTGAACTCGTCTTCAGCTTGAGAACATTGTGTTGGTGAGGGCTTGCATAAGCACAGAGGGGCTCAAGAATGTGAAACGTAGATATATCCGTGACACACTACACAAATAGAAGAAACTGTGTGTCAATCATTTATCAATTGTTTGGTAGTCAATAGAGTGCCACTCAACAAGTGATTTTTATAGGAAAATGTGAGAAAATAATCTGTTAGCGGTCATGGCTCATCTATGGCATTAAGACTGTTTCTGCACTGAATGCTTTGGTGCCTGTTTCTCCTGTATGGCAACTCTTCTTTTATAGTCAGCTAGTCACTCTTGAAATATACGGTCTGTAACGGATCAACGTAATTATACGAGATTAAGTAAAAAAATCTTCCACCGAGGCGGTTAATTTATCAAACTTAAACTCGTATAACCCGAGATTCCATGAAATCACGAGGGATTTCAAACCAACCAACATACAACCAAGATCGTACTGATTTAGCAGCCACAGTTCACATGATATGTAGAGTTCACAATAAAAGTGGAGTACATCGGAGTTCGGAATGAAAGTTATTACAACACATTGCAAAATAACGTAGTGGAAGCAAGTAGTTTTACACCCACACTTCGTTCAAATACAGTGCCAGTAGATAGTCATGGTCCACAAAAGCAGTAGATAAGACAAACAGAGTGACCCTTGCCCAAGGTCCTAGTTGTCGCCCATCGCCGGATACAGACGGTTGGAGCAGTACCCATAGTACATCTGACCATCTGCAACAACAATGGGAACAACGCCCTGAGTACGGGAATGTACTCAGCTAGACTTACCCGTCATAAACCAGAAATAAAGGACACCAAGGATCATGCAAGGCTTTATAGATTGGACTAGCTTGACTCATTTGCGAAAAGCATAAGTTGTTATGAAAAACTATACCAGTACTTTTTGCATCACTTTTTAGTATAACCTATTCAAGCTAGGTAAGCATCTATTGCTAGAACAATCACTTGATTCATCATTAACAACCTAGATCACCATATCAGGTTTAGCATTTCCAACATCATTCACTTAACCATCAGTGTTCCTTTAATGTTACTACGATGCCATAGCTCGAGTCAAGTGCTCACTAACCGGGAGCGACGGCGATTCGAATCGAATTCCTATCCAGCTGGAGATTTATTCCTCACACAAACCCTGTTTCCCCCGTCAGGGTCGCGTAGATCACCAATAACACTTTCTAAGAAGCCGCGGGATAACAATCATGGATCGCACTACCTAGGGACCGCCCGACTGCCAGGACGCACCTTGGGCTCACTCTTCGCGTCCCCGTTACACCCCCTTCAACACCAGTCTGCCAACCCGAGTTTATCCCGGCTCGAAAAGTGTCACTAGCTTCGCGGTCGAAAGGTACTTTATTCGGCCAGCTAAATGTGAGGCATGCGTTCAACATGACAAGAGGGACGAGCAACGATCGGTCCTTAATGGACACAGATGGAATCACTATAGTCCAAAACCCTATAAGACTCCGCCCGGTCTTCATTTATCCATCAACACTTGGTTATTTTTTTATGATCACAATTAGAGCTAACCATAACCCGGTATCCACCTATAACTCGTAGGTGACAGGAAATCACCCGACTTCTACCAGTCTAAGCATGGCTAAGCAATTCACTCGATCCTGACCTAACAGGGTGAAAGATAATCCGGTGGCCAAGGTAATAATGCAACAATGGTTTCACTCAACTCCTATAACTTAATACAACTATATATATAACTATAGTTCATGTAGTAAGGAACAACTTTTATAAAATAGGAGACTTAAAATGCTCCGGGGCTTGCCTTTTTCGAACGAGCTAGAATGGTGGTCGACGCACTCTGACAGCTCCTCGCCTGACTCTTCCTCCTCGGGCACCTCCTGTGCCTGGGGCTCCTGCGGATCCGTCCAAGCTTGTTCCTCCGGTGCTGCTACATGCGACTCCTCCTGCGATCCTGTATGATGCAAGTGCATAAGCAAACATGCGAATGATGTGTCGGATTATGGTGGAGTGCTTTGATGACATGAGATGCAGACGAGCACATGGAATGAGCAGTTTGAATATAACTATTTCTTCTACAAGGTAGTCAACATCATCCAAGAACATGTACCCTAAAACATGCACCTTATTATTCTACTAGTTAGCATATAATCTACACATACAAGTGAACCTAAGCTACCAAAGCTTACCAACCTAACTCATCCATAACATCAGCAAGGCATAATGATGCTTCAAAGATACACCAAACATATTTTATTTCTCTTAATTTCTCATAAAGAATAATATTTTATTCCCTATTTAACTAGGGTTAGACACCAACACCTATTTCTGTTATAGATAAAAATCTACAAAAATTACAGTAGATTACTCTTACCCTAACTAACCTACTACTAAATTTTCATGAGAATGGCCTATGTAAAACTGCTTGTACAAAATAAACAAGTTATAGCCTAAATATGAGCATGAAATTATTTTATACTAGAAAAAGTATCAGACAACAGATTTCACATTTTTCTTATGTTACTAACAGTAAACTAACATACTACAAAAATTATCACATGTATGTTCTATACAAATTTAGCTCTCTACTAAAAATAACAAAGATTATCAATTAAAAGCATTTGAACTACACTTCAAAATTTTCTCACAGAACATGCTTCACTAATATTTTTCCTAGAAAGTACATTACTAATAAAGATTAAAGCAACAAGAATCACATTTTTCCCTTCATTATTTTATTTACTACACATTTTCTAAGATATCAGCATTTATAGCAATTAAATAAACCTACACAGAAAAGTGTCAACAATTTATCATGAAATATTTTTAAACTGTAGATCTATTCAAGAGGAACATTTCAAAATTTGTTTCATCATTTTTGGAGCTATAAATCTTGAGATATGATTTTTCAAAGCTGTTTCATAATTCTGAGAAATCATTTTCCTTAATTCTTTTAAGAATTCGCCGGTGAAAACGCTGAATACACCCGATGCAGTGCACCCACACACGCTGACACGCGGGACCCACGGGTCAACGGACCCCACCGGCCAGCCAGAGCAGCGCGGGGGAGGCGCTGGCCGGTGGCGAACTCGCCGCCGGTGAGGTCTCCGGCGACGGGGAGGGCACCAACGTGCTCCCCGCACCGAGACGCACCCAGCGCACCAACTCTGAGCGGCGCGGGAGCTCCGAAGGAGGCTCGCCGGCGGAGATGGTGGCACGGCGGCGCGGGAGCTCGTCGGCCGACCAATGCAGGCCACGAGGGCGGCCGAGAAGGCGAGCGCGAGCACTGCTAGGCGAAGGGGAAGCGGATGCTCGAGACCGGAGGGGGCATGAAGGGCCAGGGAGCTCCGGCCATGCGCGCCGGCCAACGGCGGCCATGGCGGCAGTGGAGGAGGGGGGCGGCCAATTGGCCCTCACCTGAGCTCGAGCGGCGGAGTGGAGGCGCGCACGCGGTGGAGGGAAGCGGGGCAGAGTTGAGGCCGGGAGGAATCGGCCGGAGAAGCAGCCACGAGCGCGAACGGCGGTGGCGGAGCTCTAGGAGCCGGTGATGGCGCGGCGGTGCGCTGCTGCTGCTGGCGGGGCGAGAGGAGGAATGGAGGGCGTGCAGCCGAGGGAGGAGCGGGCGCGGGTTCAAGGCGCGTGGCGCGGGGGACGCGGGGGCCACCCGGGGTGCGTGTCGCGCGGCGTCGCCGTCGTTCGGCCACGCGGTGGCCGAGCTCTGCCGCGGCGCCACGGCGTCGCGCGCGGCTGCGGGCCGGGCTGCCAGCGCTGCTGGGCCGAAAGGGAGGCCGCGGCCCAAGAAGCGAAAATGGATTTTTCTTTTACAAAAATATTTCTAGATTTTCCTTATTTGTTTCAAATTTGAATTTGAAGATGAACAAGAGGTTTTCAGAACTTTTGCCCAAAATAAAAGTTGTTCAAAATTTTATTCTCTACAACTTTCATGTAGAGCATTTTTCAAAATTCCTAATAGATTTTGACTTTGGGATTTAAAGCTAAATTGTTAATCAAAAAAAAATATATTTGTTTAGAATATTTTTAAAACAAAATTTGAGAAAAACTTGAATTCAAGAATTACTCCAAAAATCATGTTAATTTATTCTAGATTATTTAAAATTGTAGCTACACAAAGTTTCACCACTTTTTAGCACTTAAATGCAGAATTTGGGTTTTAAGTAATTGTTTTTCAACTTTAAATTTAAAAGGGTCTATATTGCATACAACGATAACCATATATGAGATGATTATGCCTAATGCTTTGGATGCTAATGCATGCTTAACACCCAGGGGTGTTACAGCCCTCCCCTCTTATAAGAATCTCGTCCCGAGATTTTGAGTTACGAACCATTTATCGTAAAAATCTTTATACGCAGTTTGAAGATATTCTCCCGTTTCCCATGAAGCATCACTCTCATCATGATGGCTCCACTGAATCTTGTAGGTTGTTACCACTCTATTCCGAGTGACTCGGTCCTTTGTATCCAGAACTCGAACCGGTTGTTCACGATATTCCAAGTCCGTCTTGATCCGAATACCCTGCGGTTCTATTCTCTCTTCCGGAACACGCAGACATTTCTTCAACTGGGATACGTGAAAGACGGGAAAGATCGAACTCATCCCTTCTGGCAATTGCAACTTGTACGCCACGGGACCCTTTTGCTCTATGATCTGGTATGGTCCGATATATCTAGCAGACAGTTTCTGCTTGATTCTAAACTGTTTCTTCTTCATGGGGGTAACCTTCAAATAGACATAGTCACCCACTTGGAAATCCAATGGTCTCCTTCTCTTGTCTGCATAACTCTTCTGACGGGACTGTGCAGCTTGCATGTTTTGCCGGATAATACGGACCTTCTTCTCTGCCTCATTTACAAAATCAATTCCATAAAACCTTCTTTCTCCAGGCTCTACCCAATTTAACGGTGTCCTGCACTTCCTGCCATATAAAGCTTCAAAAGGTGCCATCTTGATACTCTCTTGGTAACTGTTGTTGTAAGCGAATTCTGCCAATGGTAACCAGGATTCCCATGAGCCTCTGGATGATAGTACACAAGCTCTAAGCATATCTTCAAGTACAGCATTAACTCGTTCTGTCTGCCCGTCTGTCTGTGGATGGTAAGCCGTACTACGAATCAAACTAGTACCCAAACCTTTATGAAGATGTTCCCAAAAATTAGAGGTAAACTGTGAACCACGATCAGACACGATCGTTTTCTATATACCATGTAATCGGACAATCTCAGCAATATACTTTTCTGCATATTGAGGTGGTCGGAATGTTGTCTTAACTGGCAGAAAGTGAGCTGTCTTGGTGAGACGATCTACTATTACCCAAATAGAATCGTGTCCCTTCTGTGTGGTGGGAAGACCAGTGATGAAATCCATACTTATATCATCCCATTTCCAATCGGGTACAGACAAGGGTTGCAGAAGTCCTGCGGGTCTCATGTGAAGAGCTTTAACTCTACAACACATGTCGCAACGAGCAACGTATGCTGCAATTTCTTTTTTCATCTTAGTCCACCAAAAACGGGGTCACAAATCTTGGTACATCTTACTACTTCCGGGGTGAATAGATAGCTTGGAATGATGGGTCTCATTCATCAACTTGTTCTTAAGCTCTCTATCCTTATGTACCACCAGGCGATCCTTAAACCATAACACTCCTTGGTCATCCAATCGAAAGTGTTTGGTGGGTTCCCTCTTCATCTTCTCTTTGATATGAAAGATTCCCTTATCTGTCTTCTGACCTTCAATGATCTGGTTTTCTAGAGTACAACTGATCTGAATATTATGCAACACAGCAGGATGTAACAATTTGAACCCTTCTTCAAACAACGGTTGCACATCAATAGCATGTGATTTTCTGCTCAGTGCATCTGCTACTACATTAGCCTTCCCGGGATGATAATGTACATTTAGATTATAGTCCTTTATCAGCTCTAACCATCTTCTCTGTCGCATGTTCAACTCAGATTGGGTAAAAATGTATTTGAGACTCTTATGATCTGTAAAGAGGTTACACACATCACCCATTAGGTAGTGTCTCTAAATCTTTAGAGCATGCACTACTGCTGCAAGCTCCAAATCATGTGTAGGATAGTTAACTTCATGCTTCCTCAATTGACGTGAGGCATAGGCAATGACCCTTCCATTTTGCATTAGTACACATCCTAACCCATTCTTACATGTGTCACAGAACACATCAAAAGACTTTTCTATATCCGGTTGGGCCAGAACAGGAGCAGTGGTCAACAACTTTCGCAAGGTGCAGAAAGCTGCCTCGCACTCCTCTGTCCATACAAACTTATGATCCTTCTGTAACAGGCTTGTCATTGGTTTGGCAATCTTTGAGAAATCCGGTATGAAGCGACGATAGTAACCGGCTAAACCAAGAAAACTGCGAACTTCATGCACTGAGGTTGGTGACTTTTAGTCCATAACCTCTTGTACCTTACTAGGGTCTACGGAAATGCCATTTTCAGACAACACGTGGCCGAGAAAAGGCACTGTCTTAAGCCAGAACTCACACTTGCTGAACTTCGCATACAATTGATGTTCCCTGAGTCTAGTCAAGACAATCCTGAGGTGCTCTGTGTGATCTTCTTCATTATCTGAATATATTAGAATGTCATCAATGAACACAATCACAAACTTGTCCAACTCTGGCATGAAAACAGAATTCATCAGATACATAAAGTATGTAGGAGCGTTTGTCAATCTGAAGGACATGACAAGATACTCGTACAAGCCATATCTGGTAGAGAACGCAGTCTTAGGCACATCTTTCGGCATAATCTTAATCTGGTGGTATCCTGATCTCAAATCTATCTTAGAGAACACTTTGGCTTTAGACAATTGGTCAAACAAGATATCAATCCGAGGAAGAGGATACTTGTTTTTAATTGTCACTGCATTCAGTGGTCGATAATCCACGCACATGCGTAAGGAGTTATCCTTCTTCTTTTTCACAAATAGAGCGGGGCATCCCCATTCAGACAAGCTGGGATGAATCAAACCTTTCTTTAGTAAGTCCTGGAGTTGCTTCTTCAATTTGGCTAACTCATTGGGAGGCATCCGATAGGGCCTTCTCAAGATCGGTGCTGTTCCCGGAAGTAACTCGATGGCAAACTCAACATTTCGGTCTGGTGGAAGTCCAGGTAACTCATCCGGAAACACATCTGGAAACTCACAGACCACTGGAATCTAGGCTAGCAGAGTAGTTTGGACCGCACAAGTCATGCTAGCTAGGTCTACTTTCCGAGGTAGGACCACCCGAAAAGTGCCTTCTCCACTTGGTTCCTTAAGAGAGATACTCCTTCCTCCGATATCGATTACTACCCCCATCTTATTCATCCAGTTCATACCCATGATCACATCCAAAACTAACCCTGGCATGACTATCAGATTAAGCTTATATTGCCGATTTGATATGTTTAGGATTACTCCCTGAACTATCTGATTAGTCAACAGATCAGCCCCAGCTGAACTAATTTTATAAGCACATTCCAATTCAACTATCTTTTGCCCATGCCTCTTAACAAATGCTTGACTTACAAAGGAATGAGATGATCCAGAATCAAACAAGACTACTACAGGATGATTGTTGATAGAAAACATACCAGCTATTACCGGTTCTCCTTCAGGGATGTCATCCACGGTGGTGTGATGCACATGAGCTTGATACTGCGTCTGCTGTTTCTTAGGGTAGGGACAAAACTTCGCAAAGTGTCCGGGTTGGTTGCAGTTGAAGCACGGTCCCTTCACTTGAGCCACAGTTCCAGATAAACTGCTTTGTCCTATCTTCGCCTGAGGTAATGCCATCTTGAATGGTTTCTGGTTCCTCTGGGGTTGCTGAGCATTCTGATTCTTCCTTTGCGGTGGCCTAAACCTGGCACCTAGGGCAGGCGATCGATAAGCCGGACGGTTGGCCACTGGGGCTCTGGACTGGGACGAACCCGACTCGAAAGCTCTCTTACGGATCTTGGAAGCAGCATAAATATTGTTGTTCTTCTCTTGCTTCAGATAGTCACTAACGAAATCATTGAAACCAGTCCTCATATTTGTACCCACATGTTTCATCATCTTGGGATTCAGGCCTCTCTTGAAGCTAGCGATCTTCTTGGCCTCAGTATTCACCATATCAGGAGCATAACGGCTCAGGTTATTGAATGCATGTAGATATTGAGTTACAGTCTTCGTGCCTTGATTCAGTGCCAGGAATTCCCCAAGCTTCATCTCGGTCAGACCAGGTGGAATGTACGTTCCACGGAAGGCTTCGGTGAACTCCCTCCAAGTGATGTGAGCGTGGGGAGGAAAAGTGGTGCGGTGATATTTCCACCACATTCCTGCCGGACCTTGAAGCTGATGAGCTGCATACTCAGTCTTCAACACTTCAGTCATTCTCAAGACACGGAACTTGTCTTCCATAGTATTAATCCACTCTTCTGCATCCAAGGGTTCTGCGGCTTCCTTAAAGATCGGGGGACGAGTATCCATGAAGTCCTTGAAGCTGCTGTACTGGTTTGCTTCGTGCCCACCCGGGTTTATTCCTCGACGGGTGTTGTCTGCGATACTGCGCAACGCAGCTTCCATATTCTGTTGCATGCCCTCCATATTACGTTGGCTTCCGAGAAATTGTGCGAAAAACTGTTCCGCAGTGTAGGGTGGAGGAGGCGGTGGTGGATCACGGTCATCACTAGCAGCTGCACTGCCACCAGCCTCAGCGGCACCATACACGGTACGACGGGTGTTCGGCATCTGCATGTTTCAGCAACAGTAATTATTAGGTGATGTTGTAGGAATTGCGACCGAATGAAAAATCATGCTGACTGAATTTACTGGAGAGAATAAATTCATACAATAAAACAGGGGCACAATAAGTCATTCCAATTAACACAACATCACTAATTAGATTACTTAAAGCGCACACATCGCGTCCATTATAACTAAGTTGCTAGCATACATACACTGGATTTTTTGACGTTCGGATACCGCCACAAACACATCCAAGCTTTCCAACATTACATCAAAGCCTTAGTCTTTCTACTCATTATTACATGTCCAACGTGCCAACAAAGCAAAAGATCATGTAGATGGAACCTAGTAGCTAGCGCAACAACTACTAGCCTACTCATCGTGGTCGCTGTCTAAGTCTGAGACGTTGGCGTCATCACCATTAGCAACGTTGTGATGCTCCCCAACTGGTGCTTCGGGCTCTTCAGGATCTTCGTCTTCATTCAAATCCATCTCTGCCGCACCAGGAGGAACATAGGGGTTGAGTTGATTGTTCAGCCGATGAACCTCCTCATGCAGATTGTCATTATATTCCTCTGCATAAGCCAACTGTTGCTCTAGCTCAAACTGTCTAGCCCTCAACACATTCTCTATGGACCAGGCTTCATTCCTCTGATGGAGCACATGAGTCAACCTACGCTCAGCGTTCCTGTTGGCGGTGGTCAGTCGCCCAACCTGCTCTCTCAGGTAGGGATGAAAACGGATCGGATACGGACGGATATCACTGATATCGTATTTGTTTTCATATTTATGTCCGGATTCGGATTCGAATACGGATAGTATAAAAAATGTCAGATAGAATATGATTGGATATCGACATCATAAATATGTGATTTGAATATTCGGATACGAATACGGTATCGGATGTTAAATATCCGGACTCGGATACGGACGGATTAAAACCCCTCTAAACGAATTCGGTCTCGAATACGGTCAGAAAATATCCGTACCATTTTCATCCCTGCTCTCAGGGCACGTACATCTCCTTCGAAAGCCACAGTCCTCTGGGTAGCCTGATCTCTCTAGCGAGTCAACTAAGCCATCTCTGTGTTGAGCCTCTCAATCTCGGCGTCATGATCTCTCTGAAGCTGATGGCGGTCATCACGAGCCTGACTAAGAGCACTAGACACACGTCTCAGGCTACCTTCCACTCCATCAAAAGCCCTCATCACTGCGAACATGGCACTCATAGCGGGGTTGTCACTGTTATGTGCTTCTGCGGTGCTAATCTCCGTAGATCTTCCTCTTGCCTGCTGCCACGAGTCAGTGAAGGGGTTGCCCCTCGGAAAGACTCCAACTATAGCTGCTGCCAACTCCTGAGAAAAGTGATCCATGATATCCCTCAGGATCCCAAAGGCTGCCCTCTCAGCGGCTTCTTCAGGGGTCCTGCCAGTTGACTCAAAATGCCAACCGGTCCACTCAGAACCATCACCTCGGGGACGAACTACCACTACCACAGTCACCAAAAGTCCTTCCCCCAACCGCTCATTCGACCAAAAGTAGCGGGGCTCCATCCCATCAGGATAGCCTATATAGCTGAGTACTCTCCACAAGAGCGTAGGCATCCCAAACTCTCCAAGAAAAGTGTGGCACTGACGAGTGCGTGGAGCAAGCTGATGACGGGGAGCTCTGCCGGTGGACTTGCGGGCTGTCTGCTTGGTACGTGCCATCTGTAGCAAAATTTTATTACCGTGGTGAGAACAGATTTTTAAGTTGGCATTTTTATCGAAATGAGATAATCAACTTTTAAGGGGAGGAACAATGCCATGAATGAAATGCACCACATGATACATGCACGTTCCGTACGTCCTCACAAACTTAGAAAACTAATAACTACTAACGGAATAAACGGTGGCATACAACGATCTCTTGTAACATAACTAATACGTACTACTCGAAAGCGTTGTTATGTACCTGCAGAAAGTCACTTCAGCCCAACCCTCACAGTATGAAAATATGCAAGAAAGCAGTAAAGTAAGTTACTCGCTCTACATGCATCCATAGATACGAGTATAACGGTAACAACTACCTGAATCATCGTCCTATTGACGGCATCGTCACCGCATGACGGAAGTCCCCACCATTTGAATACCCTTATACGAACATGCGCATGGCACGTAAGTATTTCGGTATCACATAAGCACTCCTCTAGATCGGCAGTGTATCCGACCATGCTCTCACAACTCTCACTTACCAGGGCGTAGAGGAAATTGATACATACATTACCACTCAATTGAATGGCACTCATACAATAGCACGCCGTATGAGCGACGAAATTTCAAATATGATGCAAACCCCCAAGTTAGTACTTAACTAAGCCACCTAGAGTCCTTATTGGGCATAAAGGATATGACCACTGGCACACTCTTAAATTTGAAAGCTTAGTTGAAAACACAGTTTTGTTTTTTTTAATACCCATGTGAACAGTAACATGCTAAACCATGCTCCAATACCAGCTGTAACGGATCAACGTAATTATACGAGATTAAGTAAGAAAATCTTCCACCGAGGCGGTTAATTTATCAAACTTAAACTCGTATAACCTGAGATTTCATGAAATCACGAGGGATTTCAAACCAACCAACATACAACCAAGATCGTACTGATTTAGCAGCCACAGTTCACATGATACGTAGAGTTCACAATAAAAGTGGAGTACATCGGAGTTCGGAATGAAAGTTATTACAACACATTGCAAAATAACGTAGCGGAAGCAAGTAGTTTTACACCCACACTTCGTTCAAATACAGTGCCAGTAGATAGTCATGGTCCACAAAAGCAGTAGATAAGACAAACAGAGTGACCCTTGCCCAAGGTCCTAGTTGTCGCCCATCACCGGATACAGACAGTTGGAGCAGTACCCATAGTACATCTGACCATCTGCAACAACAATGGGAACAACGCCCTGAGTACGGGAATGTACTCAGCTAGACTTACCCGTCATAAACCAGAAATAAAGGACATCAAGGATCATGCAAGGCTTTATAGATTGGACTAGCTTGACTCATTTGCGAAAAGCATAAGTTGTTATGAAAAACTATACCAGTACTTTTTGCATCACTTTTTAGTATAACCTATTCAAGCTAGGTAAGCATCTATTGCTAGAACAATCACTTGATTCATCATTAACAACCTAGATCACCATATCAGGTTTAGCATTTCTAACATCATTCACTTAACCATCAGTGTTCCTTTAATGTTACTACGATGCCATAGCTCGAGTCAAGTGCTCACTAACCGGGAGCGACGGCGATTCGAATCGAATTCCTATCCAGCTGGAGATTTATTCCTCACACAAACCCTGTTTCCCCCGTCAGGGTCGCGTAGATCACCAATGACACTTTCCAAGAAGCCGCGGGATAACAATCATGGATCGCACTACCCAGGGACCGCCCGACTGCCAGGACGCACCTTGCGCTCACTCTTCGCGTCCCCGTTACACCCCCTTTAACACCAGTCTGCCAACCCGAGTTTATCCCGGCTCGAAAAGTGTCACTAGCTTCGTGGTCGAAAGGTACTTTATTCGGCCAGCTAAATGTGAGGCATGCGTTCAACATGACAAGAGGGACGAGCAACGATCGATCCTTAATCGACACAGACGGAATCACTATAGTCCAAAACCCTATAAGACTCCGCCCGGTCTTCATTTATCCATCAATACTTGGTTATTTTTTTATGATCATAATTACAGCTAACCATAACCCGGTATCCACCTATAGCTCGCAGGTGACAGGAAATCACCCGACTTCTACCGGTCTAAGCATGGCTAAGCAATTCACTCGATCCTGACCTAACAGGGTGAAAGATAATCCGGTGGCCAAGGTAATAATGCAACAATGGTTTCACTCAACTCCTATAACTTAATGCAACTATATATATATAACTATAGTTCATGTAGTAAGGAACAACTTTTATAAAATAGGAGACTTAAAATGCTCCGGGGCTTGCCTTTTTCGAACGAGCTAGGATGGTGGTCGACACACTCTGGCAGCTCCTCGCCTGACTCTTCCTCCTCGGGCACCTTCTGTGCTTGGGGCTCCTGCGGATCCGTCCAAGCTTGTTCCTCCGGTACTGCTACCTGCGACTCCTCCTGCGATCCTGTATGATGCAAGTGCATAAGCAAACATGCGAATGATGTGTCGGATTATGGTGGAGTGCTTTGATGACATGAGATGCAGACGAGCACATGGAATGAGCAGTTTGAATATAACTATTTCTTCTACAAGGTAGTCAACGTCATCAAAGAACATGTACCCTAAAACATGCACCTTATTATTCTACTAGTTAGCACATAATCTACACATACAAGTGAACCTAAGCTACCAAAGCTTACCAACCTAACTCATCCATAACATCAGCAAGGCATAATGATGCTTCAAAGATACACCAAACATATTTTATTTCTCTTAATTTCTCATAAAGAATAATATTTTATTCCCTATTTAACTAGGGTTACACACCAACACATATTTTTGGTGTAGATAAAATTCTACAAAAATTACAGTAGATTACTCTTACCCTAACTAACCTACTACTAAATTTTCACGAGAATGGCCTATGTAAAATTGCTTGTACAAAATAAACAAGTTATAGCCTAAATATGAGCATGAAATTATTTTGTACTAGAAAAAGTATCAAACAACAGATTTCACATTTTTCTATGTTACTAACAGTAAACTAACATACTATAAAAATTATCACATGTATGTTCTATACAAATTTAGCTCTCTACTAAAAATAACAAAGATTATCAATTAAAAGCATTTGAACTACACTTCAAAATTTTCTCACAGAACATGCTTCACTAATATTTTTCCTAGAAAGTACATTACTAATAAAGATTAAAGCAACAAGAATCACATTTTTCCCTTCATTATTTTATTTACTACACATTTTCTAAGATATCAGCATTTATAGCAATTAAATAAACCTACACAGAAAAGTGTCAACAATTTATCATGAAATATTTTTAAACTGTAGATCTATTCAAGAGGAACATTTCAAAATTTGTTTCATCATTTTTGGAGCTATAAATCTTGAGATATGATTTTTCAAAGCTGTTTCATAATTCTGAGAAATCATTTTCCTTAATTCTTTTAAGAATTCGCCGGTGAAAACGCTGAATACACCCGGTGCAGTGCACCCACACACGCTGACACGCGGGACCCACGGGTCAACGGACCCCACCGGCCAGCCAGAGCAGCGCGGGGGAGGCGCTGACCGGTGGCGAACTCGCCGCCGGTGAGGTCTCCGGCGACGGGGAGGGCACCAACGTGCTCCCCGCACCGAGACGCGCCCAGCGCACCAACTCCGAGCGGCACGGGAGCTCCGGAGGAGGCTCGCCGGCGGAGATGGTGGCACGGCGGCGCGGGAGCTCGTCGGTCGGCCAATGCAGGCCACGAGGGCGGCCGAGAAGGCGAGCGCGAGCACTGCTAGGCGAAGGGGAAGCGGATGCTCGAGACCGGAGGGGGCATGAAGGGCCAGGAAGCTCCGGCCATGCGCGCCGGCCAACGGCGGCCATGGCGGCAGTGGAGGAGGGGGGCGGCCAATTGGCCCTCACCTGAGCTCGAGCGGCGGAGTGGAGGCGCGCACGCGGTGGAGGGAAGCGGGGCGGAGTTGAGGCCGGGAGGAATCGGCCGGAGAAGCAGCCACGAGCGCGAACGGCGGTGGCGGAGCTCCGGGAGCCGGTGATGGCGCGGCGGTGCGCTGCTGCTGTTGTCGGGGCGAGAGGAGGAATGCAGGGCGTGCAGCCGAGGGAGGAGCGGGCGCGGGTTCAAGGCGCGTGGCGCGGGGGACGCGGGGGCCACCCGGGGTGCGTGTCGCGCGGCGTCGCCATCGTTCGGCCACGCGGCGGCCGAGCTCTGCCGCGGCGCCACGGCGTCGCGCGCGGGCGCGCGCGCGGGAGGAAGCCGGCGCGGGGCTGCGGGCCGGGCTGCCAGCGCTGCTGGGCCAAAAGGGAGGCCGCGGCCCAAGAAGCGAAAATAGATTTTTCTTTTACAAAAATATTTCTAGATTTTTCTTATTTGTTTCAAATTTGAATTTGAAGATGAACAAGAGGTTTTCAGAACTTTTGCCCAAAATAAAAGTTGTTCAAAATTTTATTCTCTACAACTTTCATGTAGAGCATTTTTCAAAATTTCTAACAGATTTTGAATTTGGGATTTAAAGCTAAATTGTTAATCAAAAAAAATATTTGTTTAGAATATTTTTAAAACAAAATTTGAGAAAAACTTGAATTCAAGAATTGCTCCAAAAATCATGTTAATTTATTCTAGATAATTTAAAATTGTAGCTACACAAAGTTTCACCACTCTTTAGCACTTAAATGCAGAATTTAGGTTTTAAGTAATTGTTTTTCAACTTTAAATTTAAAAGGGTCTATATTGCATGCAACGATAACCATGTATGAGATGATTATGCCTAATGCTTTGGATGCTAATGCATGCTTAACACCCAGGGGTGTTACACGGTCACTGAATTCAGTGCAAATGTGTACAACGTAACAAGTGTGGGTAGTGGGTAGCACAATTAGCTTCTCGTTTTATTTTTCATGAATGCTTTGATATGTCGATCTCTATCAGCAACACTTTTGTCCATGGTTTTGCTGAATTTCTATATCTGTATCTTGTTGTTTTTGGGCTCCTGTCACATCCTTTGCTACTGCTTACCATTTATACACAGGCTGATTGAATTGTTGTTTGTATATTGAACTCTTGTTGAAATGATAATATAGCTGCTTCAAACTTTTTTATTCTCAGGTAGGCGGATCAGTTCTTACAATCTTGATAAAGCTAAAGGCATTCCTCAATGTGTAGCGTGGTGTTGCAGCAAGTGAGCAGCTGGAGTAGATATTTTAGTCGTAGCTGCTCTGAAATGATAGCTTGTATTTTTAGATATTGTAAGGCTCCAGGAGCACTTGCCCGTACAATTTAGTTCATTTGTTTTTATTGAATCTTATAGCCGAACATATTTAAGTGTGGTTTGTAGGATTGTTTCGTCTTGACGCCAGAGAAGCAGCAAGAGGCAGCAAAATATGACAATGTATTAGTTTAGTAGCTTATGATGATGCTATTAGCTGACCTTGGTATGGTTTTTGTTAGCATCTTTTGAAATAGGATTAGTCGATTAGAGACCTGAAATTTTGGGTTCCTATTTCATGGCTTTGCGAAGATTTTTATGTGCTAGTAATTCTTTCAAATGGCAATGGACTTTTGTTACTTGAGTACTCCAATGTACGGAGTACTACAATCCGTCTCTTGTTCGCCGTTCCCTATTGC
Source organism: Saccharum hybrid cultivar R570 (assembly GCA_038087645.1). Lineage (NCBI taxonomy): Eukaryota > Viridiplantae > Streptophyta > Magnoliopsida > Poales > Poaceae > Saccharum > Saccharum hybrid cultivar. The sequence goes on along the minus strand of JAQSUU010000028.1, from coordinate 1,391,738 downwards.
TGGCGATAAATAAAATAAGATAGTTCATTTGGCTGTTGTAAGTTTACTTCCTATCCTGTTTCATCCAGTCATGCGCACGTGAGCAAGTAGCAACGTATAGGAAGCGGCGGCCTGCGGCCACCAGCAGCGACGTATACGTATGTGGGCTGGCGAGGTTCGACCCCTGGATAACCGCGGATCGTCTTGGCATGGATCAGGTTCGACTCGTGATCCTCATTTGCGGCTAACGGAGCGGGGGGTCGACATTAGATGCGCTCCGCTCCGCCCCATTTGCAGTCCGGCATGAAGCTCGCCGTTAACGTCAACTGATCTGATCAGATGGATGGCGGCCTCGCGCTGTCACCTCCAGCGCGCCGCTTGCATTGCTTGCTCTCAGCTGTCTCTGCGCACAGCTGGAAGCCTGAAGAGAGTCCTGGACCTTCAGTTTACAGCGCGGATTTCAATTTCGATATACGTAGTGACGAATAAACATAGTGGTATATGTATGGGACTTATGCTCCAGTGGACCTCCTAGAAAGTTTGCAGGATTCTTAAGCTTCTTAAGAATAAATTATATACTTTTAGATCCTTTCCCCCCCCCCATCGATTCCACAATATATATGGGCAACGGGCCTACGGCTCGATGGGGTCGGGCCGGCACGGCACGTCATGTCTCCCGAGCCGTGCCTAGCCAGTGGCCCAGGCACGGCCTGCTAGGCCGATTTTCGGGCCCAGCTGGCCCGTAAAGCATGGCCTGTGGAGCAGGATGGGCCAGCTCGAGGCCTGCATCGTAGTGGAGCCGTGGAGGAGCCGAGGGTCAAGGCTACGTGAGGGAAAGAGGGAAGAGGAGGCGGCCACACGAGTTGGGGGGAGGTGGTAGCAGCGCAACTCCAGGCTGGGGCCGACGCCATCAAGGCTTGTCGGTCTCGTGGGAGGAGGCATTGCACCGGCTAGCAAGGCAGGAAGGCGGAGGCATCGTGCTGCCGCTCAGAGGTTGAGGAGGTAGCTGCGGGTGAGGTAGGGGCAGGGACGGGGAGGTTTGGGAGGAGTCGTTGGTGAGGTAGGGGCAAGGACGGGGAGGTCTCGGAGGAGCCGCTCGATTTGGCCCCCGTCGCTGCCTCTTGCGGAAGCGGATCGGGAGAGAGAGAGAGAGAGAAAGAGAGAGGGGCGGAAGGAGAGGGAAAGCGTCGTCGCTGCCTCTCGTGGGCGCGCGACTTCGCGAGTGGAGATTGCGGCACGGAGGGCGGCGACAGTGTTGGAAGTTGGAACCGAGTCACTCTAACTCTTGACGGACAAAGGTAGAAGAACAATATACATAGACTTGCCAGCGACGAACGCCTATATCTTTGCTTCTATTATTCAAACACACGACGCGGGACAAATTGGTATCAAGAGCCTAGGTTAGGGAGAGGAGAGCAGGCTGAAGATGTCGACGTCGAGGAAGGTCAGAGACTCGAGAGCCCCAGCAGCCCCGACAATGGCAAACCACGTACGGCCGTGGTGGAGCACGTCATCGGCAGCGTGGCAGAGATACTAAAGCCAATGAAGGGGGAGGCGTTGTTTGGCATCGCCGCCGATGAACGGATGCTCCTGTGTGGCGGGACGCATGGTGATGTCGTTATTTAGGGAGAGATTGTTAGCGTAAATCACGTCATGTACGTGCATGGCGTGTGTGTGTCAGGTTGAGTCGTCGATGGCGCGCGTGTTTGAGCTCGCGTTGGAGTCCATTGACCGGGTCGAGTCCATTGTGTGTGCGACGTGATGACGAATGTGGTAGAGTCCAAGCAGTGTGCGTGCTCCACCTAAACTCATGCATGCCTTCTAGTTTGCTATACGTGTGTGTCACCTACTACTCAGTCCTGCATGTAGGTGAGTCCTACTTGTAGGCTATTATTAGTTAGTGCTAGTGCTGTCAAGTTAGAGTGACTCGGTTCCAAGAATTGCTATCAAAGAGCCTAGGTCGGCGAGAAGAGAGCGAGCTGAAGATGTCAACATTGAGGAAGGTCGGAGACTCGAAAGTTAGAGTGACTCGGTTCCAACAGGCAGGGGGTAGGGTTAGTGTGCATAGGAAGGAGGTTGGTGGTCTGGTGGGCTGTCCACATGATCTGAATCGAAGCCCGATGCGAAGGAGATGCACGTCACATGGCGGCGGGATCCAGCACAAGTTATGTAAACATGTGCTAATGACGGATTAATTAGACGTAATAAATTTGTCTCGTGGTATTCAGACAAGTTATGTAATTAGTTTTTTTTTATTATCCAAACACCCCTTCTAACATCCCATGAAACATCTGATGTACCTAAAATTTTCACTCCAGAGACTAAACGCCCCAAGTTGGTGTCTCCATGTGCACAGCTCATCTGAGAAAGGTTTATTGGTCACTTGTTGACTTCACCGGCGTATGGAAGTCAGGAACGACTCGCAACTTTCGAGTTTCCACGGGAGAAAAGTGTTGTGCATCTACTAGACCATGTGTCCATGTTAGTATGCCGGTGCTGGATCCCGCCGCCATGTGACGTGCATCTCCTTCGCATCTCGGGCTTCGATTCAGATCATGTGGACAGCACTAGGGTGTGTTCACTTCGCGAAAAGTAGCTGAAAAGTTACTGTAGCATCTTTCGTTGTTATTTGGCAAAATTTATCCAATTATGGACTAACTAGGCTCAAAAGATTCGTCCCGACATTTACAGACAAACTATGCAATTAGTTATCTTTTTTACCTACGTTTAATGCTCCATGCATGCGTCGAAAGATTTGATGTGATGTGTGTAAGAGGAAATATTTTGGGTTGGGAGGGGGAAGTGAACGCGGCCTAGTACTGAGAGTTGAGACCAAGCAAAGCCTGGATCGCCTTCAGCCTTGCGTCCTAAATGTGCCCATGAACCATGTTGCGGACACATGGGCTATGGCACGCACTGAACTGAACGAGCTGCAGTCGCCAGTCATCTGCTGTTGTTGAATACGGTGTACTCTGAATCTCAGTCTCTATAATCCTGAAGTATACATGTATATCTCCAGTACAACACTCTCTACCACTCCAATTATTTCTCACCCAAAGAAAAAAAAAACCAACAAACTAATGGAATGTAGCCAGCCACCTCAAGTGCAGTAGTAAAAACCCGCCAGCATATCCCTAGTCAATCAATGCAGCAGGAGCAGGAGCAGGAGCAGGACCAGCTGGGCCAATACTACGAACACGGCGACTCCCAGCGGCCGCCGGTGGGCCGCCGAGGTGGTGGCAATCTGTATGGTGAAGTTGCAGGTGGTGGTGGACGGGTCCGTCTGCGTGGGCACGGCGAGGCCCTGGAATCCGCACGCCTCGTCCTTCTGGTTCTGCACTTGGAAGAATGCGTTAAACGCGTAGGACGCGTTGCCGTTGCTGTCCATGCCGCCGCACGTGGATCCGTACCCCAGCGCGGTGCAGTCGGCGAACGTGCACGCGTAGTTGATGTTATCCGCGAGCTTGTCCATGGCGTCGGCGGCGGCGTTGGTGTTGACGACGCACCACGTCCGGGGCAGGTACTCCACGCCGCGCGCGGGCACCAACATCGTGTTCTGCCCCTGCCCGCTCAGGTCCATCGGGTACTTGGGCTGCCCGTCGTACCGGAGGATGCCCCAGTGCCGCTCGAAGTTGCCCGGCGCCACGCTCTTGATGTCCTCGTCCAGGAGCCCGAACAGGTACACCTCGATGTACTGGTTCGGCCGCGCCGGGGTGCCGGCGTTCGCCGCCAGCCGCTTGAGCAGGCCGTTGTAGAACCGCTGCGCGTACGCGCTGGTGGCGTGCTTGTCGCCGTCGGTGGGCCAGCCGACCTCGCCCACTACGATGGGCATGTCGCCGTGCCCGACCGACTTGAGCGCCGCCACCAGGGTGTCGAAGTTGGCGTCGAACACGTTGGTGTAGGACACACCGGTGCCCGGGTCCACCAGCGGCGTCGCGTCACCGTCGAAGAAAGCGAAGTTCACGGGGAAGTCGTCGTTGAGGAACAGGCTGATGAACGGGTAGATGTTCACCGTGAAGGGCGCGCTGTTGTTGCTCAGGAACTGCACCATCTGCGTCATCAGGTCCGTGATGTCGGCGCGCCACCGACCTGCCGACGGCACCGGGTTGTCCTTCGGGGACATGTACACGTCGGCGTTCAGCGGGACGGTCGCCTTGACGGTGTCGCCGAGCCCGGCCTCGTTCAGCGCGTTCTGGATGTTCTGCAGCGCCGGGAACGTCACCTTGTCGAACGTGCCGTTGTAGGCCGCAAGGAACGGCTCGTTGCCCACGGCAACGTACCTGCACGAACGACGGGCACATGACCACAAGCACGGTAAGCTAAGCTTAATGAGCCACCACAGAAGAAACATGAGCGAGCAGCAACAGCAAAAGAGGAAGAAGAGAGCACAGAAGCGTCTATCTCACTTGATTGTGACGCCGCCGTCGAAGTTGTAGCGAGACACGTTGTGGCGCACCCACTCCTTGGCGGTGTCGTAGTCCGTCATGGTGTCGAGCATGACGTTGGGGATGGCGACCATGACCTCGATTCCGGTGCCGGCGAGCGCGCTGAGCGTTCCCTGGTCGGCGTCGAACAGCTTCACCTTCTTGATGCCGTTATCCTTAAGGAGCTGCGCCACGATCTTGGGCGGCAGCGGGTGCGTGGCCTGCGTGCCCCAGTTCATCCCCAGCGCATCCGCCGGCGGCCACGGCGCCGACACGGCCGCCATTGCCGCCAGCAAGCAGATGCACGGGCGCAGCGCCGGCAGATTCGCCATCGGGTCTCCCACGCCGCCGGCCGATCGGAGCCTGCCGAGGAGCCAATCGATCGGAGCAGCCGAGCAGGGCAGGTAACGCCGGCGCCGGCGCCTGCTGGATGCAATGGCTTGTGTCTCGCCGCAACCCAAACAAGGAAGCTCCAAGGTCGAAAAAGGAAAGCTTTAGATTTTTGGCCGAGAAGCGAGATGGAAAGAGAACCGATTGAGAAGAGGGCGGGCTTCTTGAAAGAAGAAGCGGAGGGAAAATGGATGGGAAGGAAGGCTGTACACGAAACGCGGTTTCGAGGTTCCGTCCCACTCCCACCCGATCCTTGTGACAGAAACAGGGAGGCGGAACGGAAGAGGAGAGGTTTCACATGCGAGTGGCGGAGATCGCAAGAAGCAAACGAGGGGGGAACGACGGCTGGACAGAGACCGCAATTAAGACGCGGAGGCAGGGAAACGGTGGAAGACAGGGACGGATCCGAAAAGCGGAGGAGCTTTTGGGTGCGTTTAGATAGTTGTAAAGTGTGTGTAAAGTTCCTGTAGTATTTTTTGTTGTTATTTGATAAAATTTATTTAATTATTGACTAACTAGGTTCAAAAGATTCGTCTCGATATTTACGGATAAACTGTGCAATTAGTTATTTTTTTACCTATATTTAATGCTCCATGCATACGTCTAAAGATTTGATGTGACGGAGAATCTTGTAAAATTTTTGGAATTTTGAAGAAACTAAACACTGCGGTTGCGGCGCTCGTAATCGAGAGCAGAGATGTGAGTTACGAGAGGCGGACGGCGGCCTCGTTCGGCTGGCTGGTGGCTGGTGGCTGGTGCTGATTTGTTGTGAGAGAAAAATACTGTTAGCTGGCTGATGGCTGCTGGCTGGTGCTGAATTAGGGTGAGAGAAAAACACTGCTGCTGGGAGCCAGCCAGCCGAACCAGGAACTCCGCGGCCGGGGAGGGACCGCCAGCAGCAGGAAGCCAGGAATCGGTGGGAGTTATTACGGCGACATGAGAGCTGCGGCCACGGGCGGACGGTGCATCGATAGCGCCGCCGTATCGCGAAGCAGAGGCGGAGGACGTGGGGAGCGGAGGAGTGGTGGAAGTGGGCGGCGGGGGTGCGGTTGGGTCATCTCGGCGCGCGAGCGTTTCGGTGACGTGGCACGCGGTTCCCGGGTTGACTCGTGGAGCCCACGTGGGCGCGCCTCCGCTGCTGTGCGCGTCTCCCGGACGGGCAGCCAGTCGGGCACCGGCTGGACTGGGCCGGGCCTCGCACTGGCAGGCGCGTCTCCCAGTCCCGGAGAGACACGCTTGCCGGACGCTGGACGGCTGGAGTACAAACAAACAAAAGGGCACGTAGACGTGCATGCTATGGTTTCGAAGCATCACCGTGGCCACTCGTAATGCAGAACTCATGTTTCCATAACCTACAACATTGTTTTTTCCCGAGTACGCACACTTGTATTAAGAAGAGAGAATGTACATGTTACTAACCTAGAACATTGTAATTAAAAAAATTATTCTTTTCCGTACCTGGATTTTATGCGTCATGAACCCGCAGGGAGACAAGGAGAGGGAGACGCGCCACCGCACGACCTCCGCGAGCGGACGGAAGACGTGGGAGACGCATGCTCTCAGCGAGTGGATAGCTGGGGAGATGCGCGACCTCCGTGAGCAGACGAGAGGCGAGGAAGACGCGCCCTCAGCCAAGCGAGCTGGGATAAGATGGACGAGGCGCGCGCGGTGAGCAATGGTGCGGGCGGCGCGCATGGCGGGTGGCCACGCTAGAAGTCCGCAAGGCACGGGCAGCGCCGCCAGACGGCCGCACTGGAGGTCCAGAAGGGCGGCGCGCATGGCCGGCGTCCAACCTCCATCAGCGGGAGTGCGTGCAGGAAGGGGCGGGGACATGAGCGCATAGGGAGGGGAGATTTTGGCGCACAAGATCTGGAGATGCTGGAAACAATCCATGATGCCTGTGGTACAGACTTGTTTCCTCGGTCTCGATTCTTGCGCAGACATCATTTCTACTGAATAAAATGTTCTCTCTTTTTCTCTCTCTCTTCAATAAGTAGCCTGCCACATCATCAAATTACCTACATGGCAGTGTAATTAATGACACTAGAAACTATGATATTTTCCACGTCGGGAGTGCCCTAATGTGGTGGTAGTTCAATCCGCATCGATTTATGATTCAGGACTGCTTAAAGCGTACGAATTTTTATAAGAATCCCTGACAATTCTACCGGAATCAGCTCAATTTTACAAGAAAAAAATGTAAGTACGTTGCTAACAAAGGCATTAATTGGAGGGGACAGGCGTAGCAGGGAATAGCCCAAGGCCCCAAGTGGCCGGCGACTTGCCGGATTCCTGATTCGTCCTTCTCGTCCAGGCTCCGGCTCCGGGCGATTCGTCCGTTGCGTTAGCCGAATGACGGAAACGCCCTCCGATTCAAATCGCGGAGCACGTCCGTACAAAGAGTGCCACGGTCTCGAGTCGAGCGAGTGCATGTTGCACGTGCCCTCCACGCTGCCGCATCGTGTCATGCTGCCCCCCACTGGGAGCAGAGTAGACCCTAGCAAATCCATCGCCGATCCAGGCGTCACTGTAGCACTGCTGCTGTGATGATGCTGGTGCCCACAGGTTTGCGCGGCTCCTTGTTGATGCGTGGGCGTGGGCGTGGCAGCTCCAGCAGAGTCCACCGCCGGTGGAGTCGTTGGGATCGGGGCCCGACGGAGTTTTGCTTTCGGCGGATTGATTTGCACTTCACCGCCGTTGCAGGTTACCAGGTGGCAGGATCAGATCATCAATCAGGCATCGCCTTGTTTAGATCCCAAATTCTTCCCTAAATTTCACTATGCAAAAAGGAGATTCCCCATAATATCAAAATACCGGCAAATGCATAGAGTACTAAATGTAGATGAAATCAAAAACTAATTGCACAGTTTTGTTGTACTTTGCGAGACGAACATTTTAAGTCTAATTAATCAATTTTTAGACAATTTTTTGCACTAAAAAACAAAAGTGCCGAATCGGGGTGATGCTTTCGGGATCTAAACACGGCCATCATATTCAACACACGCTCCTGGATTGGAAAATGATGTTTCCGTGTTTTTTCATTTCAACGCGATTGCTTTGATCAGGCACGCTCCTCCCCCGTCTTTTTGCTTCGTCGCGACGTGTCGTCTTCAATTTTTAGAGAACAGAAGCGGCAAAAGCTTTCTTGTCCTTTACATACATCTGGACCCATGCTCCCGTCATGTGATGTGACGGACACTAAAAAAAAACGCTGCATGATTTGATTTCGAAATTATCACGGCCCCGTTTGTGAGTAGCAATGCAAGTGAGCTCAGCAGCGGCGCAGCGCGTAGACAAATTTTTCAAAAAAGGTAGAGAAAAAACTGCACCAGCCGGGAATCGAACCCGGGTCTGTACCGTGGCAGGGTACTATTCTACCACTAGACCACTGGTGCTTTGGTGATTACGTTGTTACGGTCATTTATTCGTTGACCTACCGCTGAGTATGCTGCTGGCACTGGCAGGGCATATCAGCTTCTGCGCCGGACAAAGGGGGACCGTTGTTTGCGACATTACACACTCACAAAAAAGGTACTCCGTACATAAAATAGAGCCCATCCGGCACACAACACTGAGCATTTGTTGTGCGACTTATGTACAAGTATCCCATATGCAGTCTAAACACGTTTTAGCTCCAAGTAGACCATTGTATTATCGCATCATTCATGCGTGCGCTTGTTTGATGATGGCCCCAATCCAACATGCTTCTTCCTAGTTCCTAAACTGCTAATGGCTCCAACTTGAACAAGGTTGCCCAGAAGCTAACCATGCCATATCCGGAAAGGAATGAAGCTATGTTTATGGCTAGCATTTATATATTACCGGCTTACTAAAAATGCAGCTTAGGCATGTTATTGAATCCATTAGCTGTTAATAGTTAGCTTGCAAACTACTAGCTGCTATTGGTTGGTTTGGCCCAACTAATAAGATAGCTATTAGTTAGGCAGTACTCCCTCCGCCCCAGAATACATGACGTTATGGGATACGTGCAGGTCAAACTTTCTCAACTTTGATTAGGCTTGTAAAAAATACGTGCAATATTTATATCTCTAAATAAGTTTATTATAAAAATATATTCAACGATCTATCTAATGATACTAATTATATATTATAAATATTAATATTTTTTATATATAATTGGTTAAAGTTTAAAAAAAGCTAACTTTTCAGGAAGCGAGAATAACTTTTATTTTATGATGAAGGAAGTATTAGCTAACAATTAGCTAGACTATTAGCTATACCCATTTGGATCCAAAGGAGCTAGCTAATTATTAGCTCTTTGGAACAAGTTAAACAGGACCTAGGGGAGGGGGGTGGGGTTGGATGGACTATACTAAACTTTATTAGTCCATGCTTTGGATGCCAAGTATGAAATAATCATGGACTAATAGAGGCTAATTGATGAGTACTCATTAGAAAAAAAGCAATTTTTTCAATTAGTCAATGTTTAGCTTATTATCCAATGATGAACTAAACTTTAGTCCTGTGATACAGACACCCTCTGCCTCTAAGTTCATGAGGTCTTTTGTGCTAAAACATATTTGACAAAGGCCCCGTTCGGCTAGAATTATAAGCCGGCTGAAAAACACTGTTGGCTGATTTTTGTGAGAGAAAATACTGTTTCCACTGAAAAAACAAGCTGAATAAAACGGATTATAAGCCAGATGAACAGGACCAAAGTTTTGATCATGATCTGCCCAGGTGCTTGTATTTATGACTAGTACGCGCCTCATAGGCCGAAGCCCACACGCACAGGCGGAGGCAGAGGCAGTCAATCACGGAAGCTGTCCATTTCTAATGCTGGGCATGGCCATGGTCGAGGCTCAGGCTATGGTGACAACTTACCGATGCCTACAAATTAAACGTGCTTAATGCTTTACAAAATTACAAGTGGTATGTCTATTCGTGTTATATTCTTCAATGCCCAAGCCTTGTGATAACTCAATTATTGCTCACTAATTGGTCTTTATTTAAGTTTTCAGATTGAACAATTTTATTTTTATTTATTTTATTAGTTTGGTCACTCTGACAACTAAAAAATAAAATAAAAAAGGTGCTGGGTGCTCCGAAAAAGAGAAGGACGTGGGGAGAGTAAAGAGAACCAAATGGATTTGTAAATAATTTAGGTTCCAATGCAAAATGATCAAATCAGCTTAAACTTGTAAAATGCATAATTATAAATTGCATGCCTTATTTGTGTGGAATTAGATTCTTACATTTTTTTAATATGTTTATCTAAGCTGCAAGCCACATGCAGTCATAGGAGTTGGAAAAAATTCATCGACCCAGTGCAGCGCACAGGTAATTTGTGACCCCGTTTTATTTATAAATATACAAGCATCGCCTCAATATCGTATTTATAATTTATAAATGGAAATAACATTACAAATCAGTGCATGACAAAATACTAGTAACAAACAGGTCCTTGCAAAACTGGGCTTTCTTGCGGAGTCTTCCTCGAGCATCGGACGAAACCAAGCCCACGGCCCACCTCACTTCGTTGGTACAGGCCCGGCATCATATGGACCACACCTGTCAGAAAAGATATCCGGGAAACCCGCAAAAACCGGAACGGGATCGTCTGCAGTTGACAAATACAACTTGTCTCTGCAGTTGCTGATCCAAGCCGTTGATTCTAGATCCAAGCGCGAGCTCCAGAAAACTAATCAAATAGGCCTCCAACCGGCCCATACGGCCCATCCTGCATCATTATTATCCCTCACGACTCCAGCCTCTGATTCCGCCGTCGTCGCTTCTTCCCGGAAGGCGGCGCGGCTCTTTCGTCGTCGGGCACCGAAGCGCCCCAGTGGAGCGTCCTCTTCTGGCGCCACACCGGAGCGGGCGCTGCCGTCTTCGCCAGGCGCGGCACGTGCGCCGTTGGTGCCAGCCGTCGTTCCTCTTACGCCGTTGCAGTCTCTAGATCGGCGCAGCGGCTCCATCCTCACCAAGTGCGTCACCGGAGTGGCACGGCACTCCCGACCTCTCGTCACTAGATCGGCGCGGCACTGGACCGGCGGTGCCGCCCTCGCCATGGCGTTCTATTCAGTAAAATGTGTGTGCGTGGTGGTCAGGACTCAGGAAGATGCTTATTAGTGTTAAATGTGCTTCAAGGTGTTCTGTTCTATAAATCTTTCAGGTGGTACCATGCTGTAAATTTTAGCAAAATGTAAATTGTCACTCAATAGGAATTGGCACTCGTTGTAAGATGACATTGGTTTATACTTAAGTGTTCTGGAATGCATTTGACAATGCAATGCATAAAAGTTGTTGCTGATTATATGTTTTTGTCATCTAGCCTGAAACAACATTTGTCACAAAAGCTGCTCTGCTAGCAAACTACTGAACATTACACTTGAACTACGAAACCAGAAGCTATATGAACATGATGGCATTGCTGTTGCTGAGCCATATATTCCATGGATGATCTGTACTACTAGAATTTACCAATAACACCATCTGTCATTGATCCCTGCAAAATAAAGGAACAATCATTCAACATCATAGCCATGTATGGTTCAGAGAAAAGGTTTAGTACTTTGAAATATTACCGTCAATAGTTGATTGAAGGAATTAATGGTCATGTATTGTTCAGAAATCCCTTCCTCAGGCAAAGATGACATTTGTACTGTTGTGCCATCATCGACCGTCACTTGTATAGTTTCTTGCTCCTTCGGGTCAAAGAGAATCAGATAGTGGCCATGTATTGTTCAGAAATCCTTTCCTCAGGCAAAGATGACATTTGTACTGTTGTGCCATCATCGACCATCACTTGTATAGTTTCTTGCTCCTTCGGGTCAAAGAGAATCAAATAGTTAAATACAATTGAAATTTTTTTTGTAGTGGATACAACTAGAGATAATCTGATATGTTTTGTGTTGTCGCATATCTTTGAACATTTTTCTTTTTTCTTATCACAGACTTTAGAACTTTTTTCTTTTTTCTTGTCACACGCCTTTGAACTTTTTTCCTGTGTTGCCTCCCTTATTTTGTAAACTTCCGCTTTTTGTCAAGCCAAGTTCTTTTGCACTTTGAGTTTTTTGTTTCCAGCTCATTTTTCTTTAGGCTTGCCGAACTCAACAATTCAATGAGCATAGTAACATTGGTGGGAGTGATGACAGGATCCATAGGACTTGCAACACCATTGATTTCTTCTTCAACTTGCTTGCTAAGAATGTCAAGTGCATTGTTTACTAATAAGATGCACTTTGGATGGCTGGCAGCTCAATGTGCCAAATGGAGAAATTTGCGAGTCATATCTTTGTAGCGAAGCATATCATATAATTTTGGATTTCTATTATGTCTCGGCCTTGGTTGTCCTGTACTGTTCTGCTGTGTGCTTCCCATGTCCATGTCTTCGGTATATATTGTGTGGGAAGTGTTTTGATATTCATCAAATCAAAAACTTTTAGAGCATGGCCACATAGTACTCCGATTCTATTAAATTGCCCACAACTACATGTACTGGTTTGCTTTAAAGGATCACCAATAACTTTGTACTTTTTCTGTAAAATTTTTATCAAGACTCCCAATTGTTACAAGATATTATTTGCACATTCTAATGTTGTGGTGCAAGCTACCATTGACCTCTCATACTCACCTTGAAAAGCTTCAAAAATAGGTGGTGTGTACAGCTTGCTTGCTTGAATTAACAAAGGTGTCCTCATTTTGATTCTAGGCAATTTTTTCCTTGATTCAAATTCAAATTGCAATTCTTTCTTTCTTTCTTTTCTATTCTACGACCCTTTCAAAATGCTTAAGAAATTGGATTATATCAAAATCAGATTTGAAATGTTGCTTTAGGTCACTATTTAGACTCTCACTAAGTTGTGTACTTCTCATCCCTAAGGTGAACACATCCTTTATAGAACGTTCAACCCATTTTTCTCTTACCCTGTATATACTATCCAACCAAATTTGCTTTTTTTGTCTTTGACCTCATGATGTTAAATGCATCTTCAAATGTTGCTTCATCCTCGTACTCATACATACATGCACTAAAATCTGAGAGAATACTTGGTTCTTTATTGTTGTCTTCTAATTCCTGATTGGGAGAAGCACCTGATTCTTTATCATCTGGTTCAGCTAGATGCTTGACAGCATTCTGCATAATGTGAAAAGTGCACAGACCATGCCATGCTTCTAAAAAGACTTTCTTAATTGTGTTTTTCATTGCATAATCTTAATCAGTATATATTATTTTAGGTTGCTTGCCATTGTGGGCTCTCACGAAAATCTCAAATAGCCACTTGAAAGATTAAATGTCTCATTATACATGAGAAAAGCACCAAAAACCACTGTTTCCTTGAAATGATTGAACCCAACAAATACATCAAAAGGCCTACTCTCCTTGTTAGTACCAAAAGTAGTATCGAAACTGACAACATCACCAAAATATGCATAGTTGGTGAGCATTTTAACATCAACCCATAATATGTTTGCAATCTGTTCTTCCCGGTCCATCTGCAATGCATATTGAAATGATGGGTTTTCGGTATTTTTTTTCCTGAAAATACATAAGCATGCTTCCTGCTTGACCATATGTCATCTCTCGTTGCCACTTGCCTCGTAAATAGTTCTTGTGGTCCTGAAGTGTATAACTGAGATTAATTGAACCACCAACTTGTATGCAAGTCAACTCATGAGCAGCTTTGGGCCCAATTCCAGCATCGTCAGCCGTCTCAATTTTAAAACTTGTAACTCTGAAATTTTTCTTTGAGATACCATCGAGTGTGAGGTTTGTGGCAGCTGAAGGGTATGATTGTGTTCTAAAAATAGATCAGTCACTTTATAATTTTCCTTAATCTTGTCCATTATAAGTCCCATGTGAACTTGACAAGTGGTCCTAGTTTTAGCTCTTGGACACTTTGTTAGATAATCTCTTTTATCTGGCTTTCTCTGACCCTCGTTTGCACAAATAAATCTACAGGAACTAACATTCCCATCTAACTTTCATTTGTTTGTGTACATTTTCTTTACCTCAAAGCCTTTCAGACCCCATAGCTAATCCAAAACATTCGAGCCTCATCTATAGTACTAAACTGAACAACTACAATCTATCCCTAAATTAGTTGGACCACAAAAAACAATCATGGAGTTACACACCTATTTTCTTCCATGTTAAATATGCAAAATTTGTTTTCATTCAAGCAAGTTGATGTTCCCTTCGAGCTTCCATATCAGACCTCCTTCAGTCTATCAATTCCAGCAAAATCCAGTGAGGGAGGACAAAAAAAAAATCAAATTAGAACAACACGTCACAGGCCTTGTTTAGTTCACCGATTCGGTGATGAAAACACTACGCCGAATCACTGTAGCACTTTTTGTTTTTATTTGGTAATAATTGTCCAAACATTGATTAATTAGGATCAAAATGTTCATCTCGCAAAGTACAACAAAACTGTGCAATTAGTTTTTGATTTCATCTACATTTAGTACTCCATGCATGTGCCGACATTTTGATGTGATGGAGAATCTTCTTTTTACATAGTGGAATTTGGGGATGACGTGAGTGCAGAAGTCCACCTGCTTACTGATCGAGAGCACCGCAGCTGCATCAGTCCGATCCCGGCGCCCGCCCTTTCCTTTCTCGCGCCAAAAACGCAGTCTCGGCGCCAAAGTATCGAGTAATCGCGCCAGAACCAAAATACAGCTGCTCTGTTGTACAGTTTTTTTTTTTTTTGAGTGGACGCGGCTCTGTTGTTTGGGCCGAAGCCCAGCTAGCTGAGGGGGACAGCACTTATGCTCTGGCCACCGTTAGATATGAATGAACGCCCAGATGTTCAGCAACCGTAGAGAGAAGTCATGTGGCCAACTGCAGAGGATCTCATTCCGCAAACCCCTCGTCTTCCAACTTCCTTCCCGCAGCGGCGGAGTGCGCGCCCATCAGTCCCGAGTTCCCGCCACACCCCTCCATTCCCCTCCCAATCTTGTCCCCAAATCTCTCTCTTCTCTCTAGCGGCGAGGCGAGGCGGGGAAGACGAGCGAGCGGCGAGGATGTTGTGGGTAGACAAGTACCGGCCCAAAACCCTAGACAAGGTCACCGTCCACGACCAGGTCGCGCAGAACCTCAGGAAGCTAGTAAGTGCCCACGATCTGCGCGTATTCGGTTAATTTAGGGTTTCCCCTTTTTTTGTGACATTCTAACCACGTATGGTTTTGTTTGGTCAGGTGTCGGAGCAGGATTGCCCACACCTGCTGTTCTATGGGCCGTCGGGGTCCGGGAAGAAAACCCTAATCCTCGCGCTCATCAAGCAGATGTTTGGCGCCGGTGCGGAGAAGGTACATATTTTTGTTTATAAATTTGTTGGGTCTCCTATTTATTGTATAGATTTCTCCATGTCGAGGCCGTGCTTTGGTGTTGACATTTTTTTTTGTGTGTGTGTTTTTAAAAAATTTCTGTTGCAGGTTAAGCTGGAGAACAAGACATGGAAAATTGATGTAAGTCCTATCATTCGATAGCCCCATCCTCTTCCTCATTAGTGACACTAGCAAATTTCAGATGATGTGTCGAATACTTAAAGAAATGCTGTGTGCATTAATAGTACTACTTATCGGGGAAGGTACTAGTGTCAGGTAGGATACTACGATGTAGATGAGAAATCTCCTTTTATGTGATTTTGATGGTCACAAAACCATGATAAAGAAACACCACAATTTAGATGTTTCTCTGCCAGTAGGTGGTAGTTGTATGTGTATGTTCATACTTCCTGTCTCAATGTCTTCCGATTTATTGAATTTGGGTTTGCTATGTATTTGTCTGGAGCCTTGAGCTGCTATTTTTGCTCTTCAGACTGGAACAAGGACACTTGAGATAGAATTGGCGATGTTGTCAAGTGCTCACCATGTGGAGATGAACCCCAGTGATGCTGGCTTTCAGGACAGGTATGTTGTCCAGGAGGTCATCAAAGAGATGGCGAAGAACAGGCCAATTGATGCCAAAGGCAAGAGAGCATTTAAAGGTTAGTGATTTATCAGTACCTTGTTTGTGCTCCTACAGTTCATTGTTGGCTACTACTACTAGTAGTTGATTGCCCCACCTGTTGTGGCGGCACAAAACACAAATAATTACATGCGTGTGCACAGTTCATTCAAGTATGATATCATAGATGGAACACAAATAGTATGACTGTTGATAATTAATGTAAAGTGCTGAGGAAGGTTTATGTTCAGTGGTATAGGTAGGTAAATAAAGCAAAGTATAGGGGTAAAATGACGATGACAGCGGGCACACCATCATCACTAACTAAAATGTTTTACTTTTAAGTAGTAGAGATTAACAGAACTGCTGCTACCTTTTTTCTTCCTGACACTCGATGATTTGAT
Organism: Saccharum hybrid cultivar R570; assembly: GCA_038087645.1. Classification (NCBI taxonomy): domain Eukaryota; kingdom Viridiplantae; phylum Streptophyta; class Magnoliopsida; order Poales; family Poaceae; genus Saccharum; species Saccharum hybrid cultivar. Next base: position 1,375,623 of record JAQSUU010000028.1, on the reverse strand, counting down.
AAAGAAATGTCTGTATAGTATGCAGTCGTCTCACATGATGCCACTATGTTTACTTATTAGGTATCAACTAATAATTTTCCATAATCCAACACCTTAGACACGAGCATGCATCTTATTTAGGTTGAATGCATACCTCCTGTTGAGAGGAACTTAACAGATTCATCTGAATTTTCGGTCCTTGTGTTAAATGAAGTTGACAAGCTCTCACGAGAAGCCCAGCATTCCCTCCGCAGAACTATGGAAAAGTATAGCTCATCATGCAGGCTGATCCTATGCTGTAACAGCTCCTCAAAAGTGACAGAGGCTGTAAGATCCCGTTGCTTAAATGTGCGAGTAAATGCACCCAGCGAAGATCAGGTTGGTGATTGATGCCCCCAAACTTTCATTTAACATTTGATCTTACTTTGCCTCATTGTCTTGGCTGTTGATTGACACTATGCCATGCCATATGGGTGTTGAAAAGCACTATTGACATTTCCTAATGATTTGCTTCCCCAAGTCCAAAAATATTAACTGGGAATTTGGGACAGACTATGCAAATACTTAAAGTCTGACACCTTTCTTCACTTCCCAGATTGTCCAAGTTCTAGAGTTCATTGGGAAGAAAGAAAACCTGCATCTTCCAGCTGGATTTGCTGCTCGTATCGCAGCACAATCAAACCGTAATCTTAGAAGGGCAATACTGTTTTTTGAGACATGCAAAGTGCAACAGTAAGCTTTTGTGCTTATTTGTTATCCAGTGTTTCACTTATTTGCCACACCTCCACTTACAGTTATGCTAGTCTTCTGCTAACACTGACTACTACTGTCTTATTCTTTTTTCTTTGGCTTTCAGATACCCATTTACATCAAATCAAGTGGCGCCTCCTCTTGATTGGGAGCAATGTGTCTGAAATAGCAACTGATATACTGACAGAACAAAGCCCTAAAAGGTTGAACTCTGTTGGATGAAGTACTTAAGCCTTATAATTCTTGTTGCATGCTTTTATTCATCTCAAAAGTTAAGCATGGGTCCAGCTGCAGTGTTGCTTTTCTCGTACTAGGTTTTTGTATGCCAATGCTTGCTGAAAATAAAGGACATGTCAATGAGTGGAATGCAGTGAGCGCATGCCTAGACCTGGCTACAGTGCATGTTTCTCCAAACAGATAGGAAAGCTCTAATTTTGGTATTTGTTTTGGCAAATTCTGTTTAGAATTTGTACCTAATAGTTCATATAATTCAGTATCAGTGTTAAAAACACCAAGCTTTGCTATATTTGTGGATGCTCTTATAGCTCAATATCATTGTGCTTTTGGTACTGAAGTACTGATATAATGACACTATTTCTTGAACATCTCTTTTTATGCATCGCACATGTAGTTCTATATGTAATCATTTTTGTCTATAGTTTTTTCTTTTATCTTTTTTTAAGGGACCAAACTAGGAGGAACTAGGTGGCTTTATGTTAAGAAGAAACTAGGCACTCAAATTTGCATTAGTGAGGACATGAACTTGTGTGGTCTTCGCACCCTCAACCAACTGAACTAGGTTTAGATCCTTTTTTGGTCTATAGTTTCTTTGAGTTACTTCATTAGCTTTCCATGCTTTCTGATTTGTGTCAGTATTTGTCATGTAGCCTGCAACTACATGGGAAGATGTCTGTTTAAAATCTAATCTAATAGTACGATGTTTCTACTACTGATTGAAAGCAGCTACCAGCTAAACATGATGTTTTTACTGGTATTTTATATTCTTGTTTTTACAAATTTGAATGTCTTGTGACACAGAATATAGAATTGAGAAAGTTTGTCCTTTCCAATGCGTGCAGCTTCTGCTCTGGATTTGTTGAAATTTGTTTTCGTATCACGATTTATGCAAGTGACTTATTGATTTTCTTTGATTTTGGCTCTGAACATTTCAGGCTATTTGCTGTACGCCAGAAATTCTATGAATTACTCGTCAATTGTATCCCACCTGAAAGTATTTTGAAGGTGACTTAGTGCTTCTTCAGCGCTTTATTTCATTCCTTCATTCCCATTCTTACCATGCATGCTGAACTTTCTCTCGTCTACTGCAGAAATTAAAAATAAAAACTCGACCGGGGCGGTTAGACTGCCGCCGCAGCTTTCAACTAAGAAGAAAGTGCCTTCTCACCCGGCGAGAAAACCCCCGCCCCATCCGTACACGGTGGCCTTTCCGTCGCCCAAGTGAGAATTGGGCCGGTGAAACCCCCCCCCCCCCCAGTGCTTTGGAATGGGGACGGGCGAGGGGGTTTTCACTGCAGAAATTGTTGGCAGAATTGCTGAGGAAGTTAGATGCTGATCTGAAACATGAAATCTGTCACTGGGCTGCACACTATGTGAGTAAACAATTCAAAACACTAATTCACTGTTAATTACTTCATTACACCCTGGGATTGTCAAATAATAGAACTCACAGGTGCATGACATATTTAAGCGGATTAAATGTGTGGTGCTATTCTCTTGACATCTCGTAGTTCTAACTTGCAAGGCCTTATGTTTGCAGGAGCACAAGATGCGCCTTGGATCAAAGGCCATTTTTCATCTAGAAGGTACTTTCCCCTTCTCGTTAGTGCTCCCAATAATGCTTGTTAGCCTGTATGTGTATCCTATGCAATCTTGTCATTGTTTTGGAACAGATTAATTTGGTGCCTGTATATGAATGCCCCTCTGCCCTTTTATAATATGAATGCCCCACGCCTCTGCTAAGCATGCTTTTATAATTATGGATTGGTTTAGTTATGTATGACCTTAGCTTGAGCTTGTTCTTGTTTCCTTTAATTAGCATCTTAGCGTGATGATTATTAGTACAAGAAGCCATACTTAACTTGTCCACCCCTTCCCTTCTGCAGCTTTCGTGGCCAAGTTCATGAGCATTTACAAGGAGTTCCTGGTGGCTACATTTGGTTGAGCAAAACCGCATAGGGTTGTCACCCGCGAAACGGAGAGAGGATGCAATCGGCTATCGCATTGTATCACGGAGTATCTTTGGCGGTGTACTCTTGTACTAAACTCTTGTCTGTTTAAACCATCGTCAACTCGGGTTACCCCCTTCTGTGATTCCATCGCGTCTTGACTGCACGTGGACATTGATGACGACATGAAACAACAGCCCGAAAGTGCGGTACTCGGAATGTGAACAGAACCGAGAAATGTTTACGAACAGCACAAACATTAAAACCGTAGCAAAGATCACGAAGCAAGCTGATTCATGTTATTGCAATTTGCAAGCGTGCTGTCTCGAATTCAAATTAAAATAGCTGTCCCCATTTACACTACAACAGCTTTTGATTACAAAGGTCAGTGCTTGCGGGGTTGGCGTCTCAGACCCTTGGCCTCACCCTGCGCCCGCTGGTGTCGCCGCCGTCAGAGAGCTGTGCCCACACGCTCTGGCTTTTCACGCCGCTGCTACATGGCTCCTCACACCCGGCAACTGTCCGTAGTATCTCTGACTGCAAAGATATGCAGCTGTCTTTGAGATAGTCGAACCCCTCGGTCCGGATCACAGCTGCAGATACATAAGGGCATCTGGAATGTTATACAGTTCAACAGACTTATTTCGGCACCACCAAGCAACAAACGGGCTAAAAGTAAAATAATAGGTACACAATTTACTGATAGAGGTATTGTGCACGGTAAAATAATGGTCCAAACAGAAGCAAGAAATGACTTAAATTCAGAGTTACCATCATCCATAACCATCAGTACTATTTTGGCACAATACTATTTATCTTCCACAGCTATGCTAAGAATAACAAAGGAATTGCCATGCCAAGCCTAGGTAAATCATCCATCAAAGGGGAATTGCCTAATGTCTAACAAACCTTCTTGGCAACTTGGCCCACGAAAAAAAGCAAAACATACTAAATTAGAATAAAAACTATGCATCCTAGAGCCTTCTCTTTATTGTCTAATAAAGCTAGTAAGTTATAAATCATAGATCAAAATTATGCCAAAAGATGTCAACCCAGAGGGTATCTACAAACGACATGTGAAGGTTAAACAGATTTCATGTCAAGTCTTATTACCTGAAAGGTTTTCAGCAGCAAATTTTAGGCAAACAGATTTAAGTTCCATAGCATGGTGCCGATCAGCCAATGCTAGAGTAGTTGCCACGGAGTTTACAGTAATATGCTTGCACAAGTAAGATTCACACAACAATCTTAGCCTTGGCAACTCATATCTGTCTGCTGCAGCCATTAACTTCCCAGCTAAACTATCAAAGATAGAGCAGTCAGAGCTTGATGCAGACAACTCATCATCATCAACAAGATTGTCCCTGTAGATAAAATGAAGCACAGCCTGCAACATGGAACATTTGCACGGATGAAAATAAAATCCAAGTTTGTTGAACAGGGAAATGGATGATGAGATTGACACCAAAATATGGAGATACCTTGAACACTGCAGGATCCATGTCATCAATGACAATCTCTTTGATTTCATCCTTCGTATCAGTTTCGTTCTTCTCTTCACCCGATTCATGAGCGAAAAATTCAGATCTAAAAAAGGGAGACCGGGCAGCCAATACCAACTTATGGGCATGAAACTTCTCTCCTGCTACACTAAAAATAACATCTACACCTTCCTGAGTGTCCAAAAGCGTTCCAAAATGATAGCCTATGTCAGACTCTGGAACCTCTATTGAATGTGGCCTAGAATAATCCATAGTTGATACTACAACACCCACAGTACAGTTTATCTTCAAGCAATCATCTTTAAGAAAATCTGATAGCTCAAGAGCATTACGCCGAAAGAACCTTTTATAGCCCCTGAAAATTTAAATCAGGACAATCAAATATGGGTACTTTTCAGAAACAAACTTGGTCAAATGCAGGGAGTAAAAGTCTAAATAAAATCAAACAGGCAGGCACATTTTATAAAAAAAAATAAAAAAACAAACAATCTGGAAGAGATATGTATGTGTACTATTATTTATGAATCACTTGGGCATATATGAGCTGCCAGAAAGGGACGATGTTAATGTACTTGCACAGCTGCACCTTTGTGAGGGGCTGATGGTCTGATGGACAACTGGTTATCGTAGGATGAGAGAACCCAGATAACCAACATAAGGTTATTCTAATAGACAGTGGGCGCACAAAGTTCCCGCTTTTCAAGCCCACATGTAAGCATATAGGTTACAGATTCTCTAGTCCTACCACCTTCCCATCAATTCATTGGCTCCGAGATACAACGTTTAGCTTATCTAGAAATTCTAAGTAATGTGGAAACTGAAACTAATGCACTACTTTAAGAGATCTCATTTGTGACACTAATCAAGCATCTGAAGCAAATACAGAGAAACAGCTAGATATCTCTAAAAAGTTTAGCAAGCACTCCCTTCTAACTATAAACCTGAAAACTGAACTAAATATCCACACTGGATAAATACTATTAGCATGGAGCAGAAATAATGATAGGTCTGTCAGAAACATGGTACAGTTTCTTCATGGGAACATTAATTTTATTAATACTACCTCTGGTCACGTCATTCATTGACTGGAGAGAGTATAAGACAAGAAATCAAACAAATGCCACTCCAAAACGGATTTTGAATTTTTGATTGATGCAGTGATGTCACATGACTAATTTTTGGATGACCTCATTAAGCAGTTCCAGCTCAATGGGTTGAGCAGAGGAAATATTAATTATTAATGCAAACAGGGAAGCAACTGAATTAGACTGTAATAAACACGTCATCACAGGCATCTGCGTGATCACAGTTGTAGCACAACAGGAACCACAGGCCCACAGCACAACTGAATGACACCTACCTAGGTATGATAGATCACCGATTTTTTCACACGGTGTTTATTGTCAAAACTCACAGGCCACATAAAAGATTGGAACAATACAAACACATCCAAATTAACTAAACTCAAATCAGGCACCAAGCTATAATGAAACAAAAACATGCACCATATTATGTAGATTTATCACTAAAAATATCTCCCGACAGCCACCAACTAGTTTCAAATCAAACTAATTCGGCAGGTACCCTGTAACCAATCTAGGGGAGCCACTCGTTCTAAACCTAAACAGCGCCCATTACTCAACGGAAGCTACTTAAGGCGGCAAGAGATAAGGAGACAAACTCCTAGATCATTACCACATGGATCCACGGTACTTGAGGGTGTACGGCCCGGACTCTAGGGAGCGGTCGAAGTGCGAGTGCACCTTGTGCTTGCCCTTGCCGCTCTGATCGAGGAGCGTGAGCTCGAAGAGCGCGCGCACGTCGGTGCCGTCGGACGCGAGCGCGATGAAGACGGAGACGTAGTTAGAGTTGTCCTCGGGGTTCTTCCCGTCGGGATAGAAGTAGATCGCCCACTGGTAGCCGCCGACGGTGAAGGTCTCGCTGGCGATGTGCTTCCCCACGCCCATGCCTTTGGCGAGCGAGTAGCCCTGGATCACGAAGCGGTGGGACCCGTTCACCGTCTGCGTCACGGAGCGCGAGCGCGTCGGGGACGCCGCCAGGTCGCGCGCCCGGTCGCCCGACACCGCCGCGGCGTGGTGCGGAGGGGAGGCCTCGCCCCCGCCGCCGGGGCCGGCGTCCTCGTCCTCCATGGGGAGCGGAGCGGAGGGGAGGGGAGGGGAGGGGCGAGGGGAGGGGAGGCTAGGGTTTGGGAGCGGGAGGCTCCTCGGCGAGGTCGGGGACGGAGAGCGAATGCCGACGGGATTGGGAATTGGAGATTGGGGATTGGGGGTTGTGAGGTGGGTACACTTGCTGCTGTATTGTACAGCCGAGCCGATCGGGGTGGAACGAAGAGAGTGGAAACGGGAGAGACTTGCCAGGGTGGATTGGAATGGAGAGGAGTCGCGGGAGGTGACAAAGCCAGTTTGCAATGGTCTATCTGTCTTGTGGACCCACTTGTGTTTCAAACCTGACTTGGTATTGGCCTTGTTCACTTCCCTATCCCAACCCAAAATATTTCATCTTCCATCCATCACATCAAATCTTTCGACGCATGCATGGAGCATTAAATGTAGGTAAAAAAGATAACTAATTGCATAGTTTGTCTGTAAATGTCGGGACGAATCTTTTGAGCCTAGTTAGTTCATGATTGGACAAATTTTGCCAAATAACAACGAAAGATGTTACAGTAACTTTTTACCTACTTTTCGCGAAGTGAACCCACCCATAGCCCTGCTTGCTCGCGTATCGTATCAGCTCATCCCAGCTAGAACAAACAAAAAAAAAAGAGTTCATGTCGGCTATATTACCTAGAAGCAGTAGTGTTTAGGTTCGTTTGAAAACAATATTACAATTTACAAAGACCTCAGCATGTCTAAGCGTCCTGTATCAAACTTTCTGTATTTCCGTTACAAGTTAATGGAAACGGGTTCCCTCGTGTTGAAATTTTTTTTTTGTCTCAGCGTCCTAGAGTAAACTAGGAAGAATTATTGGTCATCAAATTTGATCAAGTGGCACGTCTCATTCAAAATAAACCTGCCTAGCCAGATTTAAATCCTGGACTTAACATGGCTATCCACATTTTTATAATTTGTATTCTGAGATGTAATAACCTTTTTTATAGGAGGCAAGGCGCTTCTAGTGACTCCATGCCCATGCAAGACGCTTCTAGTGACTTCGTGCTTGATTCCACTGACTTCATGCCCAATCATTTGAAGATGCTCATAGAAAGGTAGATTGTGTATACGTGTATTCGTATGTTTTTTTTTTGGAAAATGTATTCGTATGGTAAAGTGTGCGTACATGTATGTAATTGGTAATCGTCAGCGTCTATACTTTGACTCACAAAAAAAACCAAAAGGGGCTATCTTAGCACAATTTCATTACACTCACATGGGTGATAGATATCATTGCTCACCTAATCCGGAAATTCCACGTGCCTTTACAACAGCTCCACTATGGGACGCTACCTTCCAATACAAAATTGAGCTACATCACGGCCTAATTCTATCGGTACGCACCGTATCTCAGAACGAGGTAACAAGCCCTACACCTAGTTCCTCCGCGAGTTCATCCCACAATGGAATGAGAGTCAAAACGACCAGAAACACTGAAGCTATCAAGGCCGCCCTCCTCCAACTTCCAACATCGCTTACGTCGTTCAAGCATGGTTTCTCTGGTGTTCTCTGAGACAAATAAGAAGGCACGAACTAAGTCATTGCATTTCTGTAAAAAAATAATAATAATAAATTTTTTCTTAGTGGATATCTGAAGCGTCCATTTGCTGTCCATTTTACCTGACATATTAGCACGTACAAACCCCAAGGAAGAGATAGTGGTCCTCCAAGCTAGAACAACCCAAAAAAGAAGAAAAAAAAGAAAAAAAGAAGAAGAAAGAACATTAGAGTTGGATGTAACATTACTGAAGCATAGCCACACAAGATCATGGTAAAGGTTGAAAGTTAAGAATCATAGATAAAAAAAGGGAAAAGAATAATACTATTAAGAAAGACTTAACTTCCTATATAAGATATAACACAATATTTGAGATAAAAGTAGGTATCCATCAACGATATCATCGAGTTATTATATGCATGGCATATGGATGAAATCACTTCTGAAAAGGTTAGAAACCATGCTGATGACTGCAATAGAAACACGAAGCACAAGATGGAGCAACTTACCACTCCTAGTCCAAGCAATGAGTATGTTGTGAGGCCAAATCCAAACAAAGCTTCCTTGCCAAAAGCACCCTGTTGAATATGTAAGTGGACTTAAAACACACCGTTTGATGAAAAAGTTCAATGTTTTGCTGCTAAATACTCATGGAGTTGAGGAGTTATATACAAGCCATGGTTTGGGTTAAAAAGTTCAATGGAGGCTGCAAAAACTTAATCCTCACACTGAATATATTTTTACAGAATGAGATGAGATTTTTGACTGCATACTTGTTCTCATGGAACTACAATCCAAATAACTATCAGAGCCTATCATGACACACTACAACGGAGTGGCACAGGAAAAGCATCTGCAATACCGTAACAGCATACCTTGCTGTAGTATAAACATGTCCAGACTCCTGGACCATAGTAATATAATAATGTTTGGTGATAACTAACAATATCCTATGAAAACAATATGTATTCTAGAGAAATAGTAATATTCAGTGATGATTTCTTGGAGCAAAAGCAGTCAAAAGTTACAAAACATATATTTTGTGAAAGATAAATATAATTACTTAATCATCAGGCATTAGTATAAACTTGTTTATGGGATCACAAGGCATGTAACTTAGAAACTTAGCATAACAGGTGAAAGAAAAGCATGTCCAGAAAACATTGTTAGGCATTGAGGACCATCTGAAGATCTGGTAGCGTGGTTGTCTGATATCCTGACTTTATTAATCAGAACTTAACAGGAATTTTTACCTGTAATGCTCTTCCACCATCAAGACATCCAACAGGAAGCATATTAAATGCAGTAGTAGTTAAACCACACCTAAAAATTTGCAAGAATTAGAAAAGTAACACTTGTTTGGTTGCAAAGTCTTGAGGGTTTAGGGAATGATACTTTACCAGCCTGCAATCACAAGAGGGTGGATCGAAACTGTAGCAGCATGCATAGCACTGGAAGTAAATATAAGTTCATTAGAAACAACCAAGTAGATTATTTCAAATCATGCCACAGACCATGGTTAGACTAATGTGCTTTTTTTTACAGAGGTAAACCCGGCTTTTATAGAAAGCTAGAAGTTGATTCAAACGCACACCACACACCAGCTGGGAACACCAGCCGAACAGTTAAGCGTAAAGAAAACAGAAACAGGAGTTAAGGTTGTTAAGGTTGGCTCTGGCGGTCCTCAGACTAATGTGCTCAGAAACTATACAAACAGGAGTTGCTATAGAATAAGTAACATTTGTATCTAAGTTGGTGTATAATCCACAATGGTGGTCCATAAGCATAAGAATCCCATAATATATCATTATGACTGGTTTCCTCTTGAACTGCTCTGATGAGCGCATTGTGACTGGTAAGGGAAATGGTGCGGGAAAAAAATAAAAACTAATGACTAGTACAGATTCGAAATGAACCAAGTTCAAAATATCAAGTATCAGATACCTGTATCCAAGTGTAGCTCTACTAATAAGTCCAAGCAACAATGAACCCTGGAACAGTTGGCTAGGTACTTCCACTAAATCACTTGCCCCAACAGGATTTGAAGAGAGTAATAAGCCTACAAAGAACATTGAAAAGGAAAGTGCAGCTCCAGCCACAGGACCAGCCATTGATATGTCAAACATTGTCTTTCGATCCGGAAGAATGGACTTGAACTACATGAGTAAATGTAAAAAGTAAGAAAATATCCAGGGAAAAAGTATGCATCATGTATCAGTCTTCTGTTCAATGCACGGCCAGAAATGTGCAGAAACTGGACCTGTTAAGGCCAAAAAAGATTGATTGCTATCGTGACAATGAAACTACAGATCATACCTCTGACAATTGATGACAGTAAGCATCATTAGAATTATTTAATTGTATTCGGTGAACTATATAAAGTCAACCAGGGACATTTGGAAAAAGAGGTATGCTACAGTGTATGTTGTAGGTTGTATGCTCATAGTTTTTAAATCAGCTAATATAGAAGAAAACATTAAAATACACTGCCTTATCAAGATGCAATTACAGCATGCTACCGATCAATATCTATCTAGAAATAAGAATACATTCAAGTCCAGCTGTCCAAGAAACTCCCATAGTCCCATAGATTTGACTTCCTTTAAGAAAATACTAACCTGAGTAATTGCACCAAAAGTTCCAAGGGTGAAGTTTGGAATAAAGAAAGGAATGCCTAGTTTCACATTTTTTGGGAATGCTGCCAAAAAGTGTCCAATTTCCTGCATGCAGAAAGGCGACATATTAGGTAGAATTAAAACATACCAAAAGAAGAGGCCACATAAAAAAGCAGTTAAAACATGGTGCATTGAACTGATCGAAAAGGTCTTATGCTTTCACATGGCTTCTTTACAGGTTAAAAATAACTAATAAATGAATATAAACTAATGGACAAACAGATGCTCAACATATTTAAGGTACATATTACATGGAATAGTTGGATAGCCAAGACACCATAAGCCACTGGCAAAGCCGATTCCACAAATGGGAGCAGAAGTTGCATATCAGGAGGGGGTCCGGTAGCATTTGGATCAGTGAAATATGAAACAATTTCTGGTGGAAGACTGCTAATCTGCATAAAACTAAAGTGCATAAGCAACTTGAAGTTGACGTGTATTAAGATGAAGTAACATACAATAGACGAAGAGTAAGATAATCATACCTTTGATGCAATTCCTAGCTCAACGCAGGAGAACATAGTGAGAAGGAAAAGTAACAGGGAAATGACATACTGCCATAGGGTAGTAGGTCCAGGCTCAGAAACTTCCTTCCTAAGCAAACCAAAACTAACACGTGGTCCCCCACGTGGGTCATCCCCTTCTGAATTAGGTTCCTCCACCATAAAAAGATTGTATTTGTCACCAGTAAGTTCACGCAGTTGCCGTTGAAGTTTTGCAAAGATTTCCTCCCTCTTCCCACGGAGATTCCCAATGAAAAGAACTCCTTCACCGAGATCACCAAAGGGTTCTTCTTTTGTCAACCAGAATGTCGTATAGCCAAAGAGTTTTTCCTTAATTGCCTTGACATCAACTGGATCAACCTTTTCCGGGCCTAGAAGTTCCAACAGTTTAACTGTATCGATATTATCAACACTAAAACTTAACAGTGGTGACTCGCTTGATACACCAGGAGTCTGGTCAAAGTAAAATGTAGCAGAACTGGTTTAGAGATAAAGAAGTATCCATGCGCATAGTATTAACACAAATGTTATCTACAGAGTACAGATTATAAGGAATGTGTAATTTGAAGACAACCAAAGAGACAAATAATTAGCCTAATCATTTCAAAAGAAAAAAGAATGAGCTAAGACAGGTTTAACTACATAAAAGCACATTTGGACCTTGCAGCAAGTAAAGGATAAAACAAAGGTAGCCGTACAGTCATTGTCAGATAACAGAGAGACATGGTAAGATCCAATGTTTGGGTACAATTTTAATACAACCCATTAGCACTTTACTGTGATCACTAATCAAGGGAACAAGCACACTGTGGTTCCTTCCCACCCTATGTCAAAACTGAATGCTATACATGCAATATCAAGTGAAAAGAACAGACCATTGAAATTGCAATGATGCATTGAATTCCGGCAGCATACTAGGGCCCAAAATTAACTCAAGACCAACCCTACGAGGGATAGTGCCTGTGCGCAAGTACGCACCTAGCGACACTGGCAGACCCAGGATTTCAAAGTTGGGTATGCCCAATCCCCAAGGTAAAGAAAACACTGTTCGTTTCACTGAAATTTGGTGCTTATGCTGATTTGTTGTGAGAGGAAAACATTGTTCGTTTGCTGAAAAATAGTGCTGAAGAACAGGGCGAATATATTACAGATTGAGCAAAGATCTAAGGAGAACTTGAGTTGTTGCCTCTGAATTTGGTTAAGAAAGAAACCGAATTAAGATCTGTCCGTGCTTCCAGACGCCTCCAGTGGTGTGTCTGTGCTGGCGACCAGCGTGCCCTCCTACCCGCTGGTATCTAGCGGGGTGTAAGGTGACACGCGGTTGAACTATGCCTACTTGCTTGCTGAGTGCTCGAGCCGAAATAGTGGTAGATCCACTGCAGCACTGTGCGTCTTAGGGCGACACCGCGCTAAGGTTTTATGGTAGCTGGGCAGTGTGGCCGACGTCTTCGCTATGCAGGCGCTAAGATTTCATTGGGCTCGCGGCTCTTGCGCTCTGCCTCGCCAGTTGCTAGATCAAGGGTGGAGAATGGACTAGAATCAGTCTTGAAGCCTAAAGGGCCGTCAAGGGGTGGCCAGGTGAGCAGATAGATAATGGGCCGCAACGTGGTTTCATGGGCTGTTTTTTTTTATGAATAAGATGAAGAGAACTATACAATATTAAAGCTCAACTATATCATATATAGATATATATGTGTATAGTTATATCTACTAATTTTTGCGGCAAAAATGTTGGGTATGCCCGGGAATACCCGGGCACAACATCCAGGTCCGCCCATGCCTAGCGACTCAGTTTGGGCAAACGTATTACATCACCAGGGTTAGGTTGGATTAACTATGTCTGGAATGTCACATGTTATGGGCATGTTTGGATGCTGCCGCGTGCAGGCCATGCCAAACCATTGGCTGGCCAAAAATTGGCGGAGGAATCGGCCGCGCTTGGGCTAAAAATTAATGCGGCATGGGCACGGGAACAAGGGCAAGCCAAATCTCGGCTGCCATCCAAATGATATCCTTGCCTACGGTCAACGACCAAAATGAGGTTGGGCTTCCGCGGGCAACAATTCAAACGTGCCCTATATGCCAGTACTATTATTTACTTTAAATCTCTAATATACAGCTTACCAGCAACTGGTACACACTGTATATGAGAATTCCATTTGAAATCAACAATGAGCAGATGACCAATAAGCTAGCCACGCGTCTCTAATTGTGTAAAATCAGCTCATTACAGAAGCTCTGGCCAGTGAATGGTAAAGACATACACATACCACTGAGCTCAATACAAAACTACACCCGCACAAACTCTCTAGAAGGCATCCGTTCCCCAGCTAACCCAACGCCCACAGCTACCCCCCTCACTACATTACCTCATCGAAATGAGCAATGCCTCCCACCAAAAACAAATTAACAAGCAACCTGAGTAAGTGACTATTCCTTCATTGCAAAGGTTGATCAATCGTGCATTTGAGTCAATTGAGTGTTACCCCGGACGACGAGGATGAGGACGAAAAGCTCCCCGACCGGCTCCGCTCGGACGCCAGCTCCTCCGCGGCGCCCACCTGTGTCTCCGCTGGGGCCGAGGCCGGGGCCGCCGAGGCCTCCTCCTCGCCATGCTTCTCCCCCTCCTCCCCGCCGCCCCCGTCGGTGGAGAAGCATCGAAGCCGGTCGCACCGCCCCACCGCCCTCCACCCGACCGTCAGCCTCCATCCCAGGCACACGCCGCTCGAGCAGCCTGGTCCTGGAGCGGAGTTCGAAGCGGAGGCCCGGGGCCTGGGGAGGCGGAGGCGGGAGGCGGTTAGGTGAACAAGCGGCGAGCTCGCGAGCGCAGCTGCCATCCCCAGCTTGGCGTGCAGCGCCGAGCGGCCCGCCGAGTTCGCCGGTGCGGCGGTGGTCGGAGGCGGGGAGAGGGTGGTGGGGACTGCGGAGGATAGGGTGCGATGCAGAGGTGCGAGCCGAGAGGTATGGATTTGGTTTGGACCGACGTGGCAGCCGCTGGTGGAAAAGCCGGCCGATTTCGGTTGATTCGTGTTGTGTGTGAGAGAATAAGCTGCTGAAACGAGTTGAAACATGACCAGCCCAACAGGAGTTTGGCGGCGAGCCTGCTACGCTTTCCACTTTCCAGGCTCCCAGGTCCAACGCAGAAATATCCGGGAAAAAGTTCCACACAGGGGTTAGCCAGATTGTGGGATGCAGCGGGCTGTTTGCCGGCCTGGCCCAAGGATTCATATGGGCTTTGGGTTCAGGTTCTGGTCAGGAGCCCCAGACCATCAATCCAAAAAATTTGAATGGAAACACAATTTAGAGAATGCGAACGGCGTTTGGATTTCGTATTCGTTTGGATTCAGAGAAAGCAAACGGGTTAGCTACGCTTCGGGTGTGTTTGGTTTGGTGCGACCGGAACGGACCATGTTCAATACTATTCAGAACATTTTTCTTTCTGCTAGAGCATTTTTATCCTTAGCCGTGGAACGTTTTTTCCTCTGAGATGAACAAAATTTGTTGCTCCATCGAGCTGGGGAAACAAGTATAATGGATATATTCTAAGCAGAAGAAGAAAAGGAGCCTGTTCGAATTGCAATCTGATAGGTAGCTCATCAGCTAGGCGCTTAAAATAAACAACTGGGAATCTGTCTAGCTAGGCTAAATTGTTTAGCTACCAAACCAAACAAGCTCGAAGTGCTCTATGAGATTGTTTCGAGAGGAGGTACACCATCACCGTGAGACATTTCAAGTCACATATGCAACATATTAACCTCCTCGATTGCACTTTTTCACAGAGTTACGACTGTCGCTGCTGCTTGCTGTGCACCACATTTATCTATTTTAAGGCATGCTTGTTCGCGACCAAAATTTTATCATGCCAAAAGCTGGACAAAAAAAAAGTTTCCAAAGATTTGGCAAGGCAAATGTGAGAAGTTGGCAGGTTTTAGTAGCCAACTAAATGCTAGACAAAATCATAGATTTGCTAAATCCTTAGCTCGGTAAATTTGAAAGTAAACCAAACATGCCCTTACTCTACTCTCTAATTTAATTTTTGCAGCGGCTGCTGTTACACAGCGTTGAAAAAAGTGTAGTTTTTCTATCTAGACGGTCTGTTGCTATAAGAAAGAAATGTCCGCAAACGAATTCCCTGAGAAATGGATCAGAGGAACGCTTGCCGCTTGTGAGCACGTCATGTTGTCATGTCAAGAGAAGCTTTTTTTTTTTTTTTGATACTCATGTCAAGAGAAGCGGGCAAGGATTACGGGGGAGGGAAAGCCATGGGTGAGGAGACGTTCGTGAGTCAGAGCCCGTGGCCCAGCTGCGGGCTCCACCACGTACCTTTTGCACCGTCCACGTCCAATTTGCGGTACCCGAGGAGCCCACCACCGGCCCCGGACCGCCTACACCGGCATGCGGGCCCAGGGAACCGACTTTCCTTTCACGCGGAGCATCACCTGCTAGGTGTCGTCCACACTGCCAATTTGGCCCCACGTACAGGGGTCCACTGCTCAGAGAAGAGTGGAGGCGCTCGGGCAGACACGAAAACGGTGGGCGAGCGCAGCGCTGCTAGCTGACGACGATCTCTTACCAATGGTAGGTCCCACGCCACCAGTGACTCGGGAGGCGAGGCGCGCGTGGGGTAACGCGAGCTCGGCCGCTCGCCCACTGGGGAAGGGGCCACGTCACGTCACGTCACGCCGTTCGCGCTCCGCGTCGGTTATAGCCTGACGACTCCTTTTCGCACCCGGCTCCTCCCCCACCTGCCCGCCTCTCGCTCCGAAGCTTCTCTCCTCTCGCGTCTCGTACCGGAGGGTGGGAGACGGGAGAGGCCCAGGGAGCGGAGGCGTGCGAGTGCGAAGCTCGCTTCGCGCGCGCGTGCTGCGGCCTGCGGGGCGCGGGAGTCGGGGCCTGAGCTAGGGTCTGGGACTGGGAGGCGGAGATGTCGACGCCGGCGAGGAAGCGCCTGATGCGGGACTTCAAGCGGCTGCAGCAGGACCCGCCCGCCGGCATCAGCGGCGCGCCGCACGACAACAACATCATGCTCTGGAACGCCGTCATATTTGGGTAATTAGGCCGCCTATTTATGTGCTGTTAGGTTTGCTAGCCTAAGGATCTAGTGAGGTGTGAGGCCGCGATACGTTTGGTGGATTTTGGTGCTGACTGTGCTTTTGCTCTTGTTGTTTGTTGCGATTCTGCAGGCCCGATGACACGCCGTGGGATGGAGGTGAGACCCATCCGATTTAGTTTGCCTCGATCTGTAATTGCTCAATAGCTGGCGTCTGCACTTTGGGGACTGCCAATTTCGTTAGATGGTGATTGGTTGACTGAAATACTGAAATTCTACCTTATGCTGATTGTTCAATAATTGTGCGTGATAGGTCCCATATTTCTCGTTCGATTTGGCATCACGAAGCATAGATGCAAACAAGTATAAACAAACCGCGGTCTGCGGATGTTAACCACTACGAGCCTAAGAACAAGCTGCCTACTTAGGATCCGTGCTTAGTTTGCATGCTTTCCTGATGTAGGAATCTTGCAGTGTGTCATCTCTTACATACCGTTTAGCAAAAAAGTAAAGAGCTTGATCTGTAACGCCTTTTTCTGTTCTTTAATGCTAACGGTCATCACAAACTACCAAAGGGAAGGTATGTCTGATTGGCATGGAAGTTATTAATTGTCCTGAGTATGTGCGTTTTGGCCAAGCATATTGCTACATCCTTGTCTTTCTTATACAGCCAATAAAGAACAAGCATCTAGCACTTGGGAAGTTGGAATTGTAAATTGATTTACTGAGCCACTCCCTCTGGTTCCATAAGTCTTGTCGTTTTCGACATTAACACGGTCTGTCGGTATTCAATAATTGCATGGAATAGGTGCCATATTTGTCGTTTGATTTGGAATCTTAAAGTGTCGATGCAAACAAATGGAAACGTGTGCGAATATTTACCCCTACGAGCCTAAGAACAAGCTGCCTACTTAGGATACTTGCGTTTATTTGCATGCTTTCCTGATGTAGGAACCTTAGAGTTGTGTCATCTCTTGTATACCGTTTACCAAAAAAAAATAAAGAGCTTGATCTGTAACGCCTTTATTTTGCTCTTTAAATGCTAACGGTTGTCACAAGCTACCAAAGGGAAGCGTGTCTGATTGGCTTGAAAATTATTTACTCAACTCTTGGGAAGTTGGGATTGTAAATTGAGTCACTGTGCATTTTAGCCAAGCATATTGGTACATCTCTGTCCTTATTCCATAATTATACTGCAATAAAAGAACAAGCATTATAGCACTTGGGAAGTTGGGATTGTAAATTGAGTCACTGGGCTCCTCCCTCTGGTTCCATAGTTCCTGTTGTTTTGGACAATGACAGTTTTGAATAATTGAGTGTGATAGGTTCCATAATTGAGTGCGATAGCATGCAAACAAATGTAACTGCAACTATTTACCCCCTTTAAGCTGCCTATTTGGGGTCCGTGCTTCATTTGCATACTTCCCTGATGTTGAAATTCTACAGTCGTGTCATCTTATGTACCATTTACCAAAAAAATAAAGAGATTGATCTTAATGGTTGTGTTTCCTTCTTTAATGTTAAGGGTTGTCACAAGCTACTAAAGGGAAGGGCTGTACGATTGGCATGAAAATTATATAGTCAACGTGGATTGTACATTTTGGCCAGGCATATTGGTACAACTTGTGTCCATTATACAGCCAATGAAAGAACAGTCATCATACCACTTGGAATTATGTATGCCTCTGTCCTTCATTATATAGCCAGTAACAGGGCAAGCATCATAGCACTTGGGATTGTAAATTGAATGACTGAGATATTGACTTCCAAAATAGCTAATGAAGACAACCTACACCCTTCAGCCCTGCACCTACTGTAAAAGTGTATATCATTACTAGCCTAGTCAATAGCCATGGCCCATGACTTCAATTATTCAGTACTACTGTACCAGGATGTTCCACATTGGTATTGTATGAGCATGAATGTGTTAATTGTTAACATCTATTTGGCCAATATATCTGTTGATGTTGGACTAGAAAACAGTTGATTCCACTCATTAGAATTATGTGATATCACAATGCAAGCAACGTCAGTATAGAAGTTAGAGAAACCATTTGCCAGGAATATAAAAGTGCCTAAGTGATTGGACCTTTCCACAGTGGAAGTTTATATGGTACTAAAAACATCTGTCGACAGAAAAATTAAGATTCCCATACAGCCTACCGACCTTCTGTTGTCTGAAGGACTAAGACAGTTTTAGGAACTTCTCATAGAATTAAGCCCCGAGGGTGGGAGCTGGCCGGCCAGGGCTCAATCCCTGGCCTCCAAAGAAGGACGGGTCAAGTGGCCCTTTTTCAAAAACAAAACAAAAACTAAGACTCAGTTTTTCTCTTGTGTGATTTGGATTGTCATTTTTTTACTACATCTTTCAGCATATTCCGTTCACCGTACATATACTTTAATTTTGGTTTTATCAAGGCCACAATTGACTGGTTTAGTTCAATCACTTATTTGGGGCTTTTCTATGGTATAGGTGATCATCAATCATAATGTAATTTGTAGTATGCTGTAACAGTAGACATGGTTCACCTCGTATCTTTTTTTGGCAGCAGAACAAACTGGCTGCTTTCTGATTTTAACTGCCAGTTCGCTAACATATGTGAACTTTACACTTGTAGGCACGTTCAAGCTGACTCTGCAATTTACAGAAGATTACCCCAACAAACCTCCAACTGTTCGGTTTGTTTCAAGGATGTTTCACCCAAACAGTATGTTCTCTTTAGATGTTATTTTTCGTCCATATTTGTTGCCTTGTAAGAACTAAATTATCCTCGTATGTTGAAACCTGAATACATTGGCAATAAGTGGTTTAATAGTTAATACCATTTTTTTTCAGTCTACGCAGATGGAAGCATCTGTTTGGACATCCTACAAAACCAGTGGAGCCCTATATATGATGTTGCGGCAATACTGACCTCTATTCAGGTATCACTCATTTTGTCACTCAACCTATCATGTTGAAGTATCCCCATTTTGTGCTATCACTGCCTATCTGTTGTATTGCTCTAATGGATTATTGTATCCAGTAGAAAGCTCATGCAATTGGTGACGTCTAACTGAATTGACATTGCTGTAGTTTCAGTCTGTCATATGGTCTTGGAATAAATACTCCAGTTCCATACGAACAGTGAAAGAAAGAAAATGGTTTCCCCCATTACCTGATGTCAGTAGAAAAAGGATGGTCACAGGCCATCTAGATTTTATTGATTCCGAAGTCGAAATAGTTGACCAAACCACCGTTATATGTCCACATGGGTAACATCTAGCATGAGTGCAAATGCTTTCCATTGCTCGGTTGTGGTATGGAAGTAGGACCTCTTGTCCATTCTATGGCTGTTGTGTGAATTTATATTGATCACGCCGGTTCCATAAGGTGGTTTTGGGCCATGGGTACTCTCCTGAATGTATCAAAATGATGTACTTATTTCTTCTTGTTCTTTCCTTTGCAGTCCTTGCTGTGTGACCCAAACCCAAATTCTCCTGCTAACTCTGAAGCAGCCAGAATGTTCAGCGAGAACAAGCGTGAGTACAACCGCAAAGTTCGCGAGGTTGTGGAGCAGAGCTGGACAGCCGACTAAAACTTTATCTGCTTCGCCAGATGGTGCAAATAAGCACCTGCCTTTCCTACTTCAACAGTCTGTATTATCGGCGTAAACCGTTAAAAATCCTCAGCTACCGTTGTGTTCTTGTGGTTCAGTCCCCTGTTGTACTGTTGCCTGCCGGTTTTCCTAATGTAGTTGTGAACGGTTTCATGAACTCGAATATTGGTGCGTATGTAAAAGACATAGCTAAGCCAAGTTGTTGCTAGGTTAGCAGAAACCTCACTCATATGCTGCTTTCTCGCTGCACGAACGACCTCTCACGAGGTGCTCCTGTGGAGGCTGTTCGTCCTGTTTGTTCCTGTCCAGCAGTAGTTACGTGGTGATCACAAAATTCAGAACGTAGAAGGCAATGCCTGTTACATCATTATTGTGGTACCAATGGGGAAAACATCGACAAAAGGCACACAATTATTGTACTCATAGATAGGGATAAGAGAAAAAGGAGCCAAAAAGGAACTCTACAGTGGCACAACGCACACTTGTGACTTGTCTGTGCACCACGGGGAGAATCTTCAGTTGAGCGTATCCTGCTGGGCGTTTCAGCATTTCATCAGAGGCAGATGCTGTAGGCTGGCCAGCGTTTCCATCTTCAGATCATGTGGCCGCTTTACTGGAGAACCACCTGATCATCTGCTTAAGTGTAGCCGGGTCGACCTGGTGGCCCTGGACGACGATGACACCGGGCTTCCTCCGCTGCTGCTCCAGGCATCCACCTCCCAGTCGTCCTGCACCTGGGCGGCGAACTGCAGGTTCCATAGCACGTCCTCCACCGACGGCCGCTGCGACGCCTCCTTGGCCAGGCACCTCTGGCAGATCTCCATGACCGTCCTCAGCGATTCGTCCGAGCACCCTTTGCTCACCACGGGGTCTGCGAAGCTCCTCCTCCTCACCCGGTCCTCGTCGGCAATCGCCCATGCCAGCTGCAAGTCGCATTGAGGGAGGCTCATTCAGTTGACCGACACAGTGCAATGCCAATAGCTAAGTTTTACACTGTCAGGTAGAGAGATAGTGATAGTACCAGTTCTTTCAGTATCTCCACTTCATACATGGATGTGATGGTCTTCCCAGACACGACCTCAAGTAAGATCACCCCGAAGTCAAAGATGTCTGCCTTATCGCTCTTCATCCGACTGTAAAATGAAAATCATGTTGTGATTAGTCACATATCACACTGATTGAAGCCGGGCTGGATGATAGTGTAAGACTGCCATTTTGAGTACTCCACCTCTCAGTTTGGAACTTGTTTCCAGCTCCTCCTTGCTCGGATTTCATGGCCTCTGCTAGGATCGGGATGTTGTAGCTGCCGATTTTGGCAACATGGTTCTGATCCAGAAGGATGTTCGTGATCCTCAGATCGTTTCCAACTAGGCCAGGTATGATCCCTCCGTGCAGGAACTGGATACCCTTGGCGACACCGATGGCGGCCGATATCCTCTGCGACCAGGTAAGCCTGCACCCTTCAGTCCCTTCTGTTGAAAGAAATTCAGTTCAGAAAGCAACATAGTAGCATTCAGTGACGGTTGCATTGTCAGTGAGAGCAAGCGCTCGCTTGCGTGATTGCGCATGGTTTGTACTGTTAACTTTTTTCCTCTTAATGAAAAACGGGTGAATGGCCTGATCGCGAAAAAAAAAGTGAGAGCAAGCGAAACGAAAGTGAGAGGAACCGGCAGCTTACGCGAGATCCTGCTCCTCAGGTTCCCATTCTGCACGTACTCGAACACGATGTACAGCTGGGTCACAGTGGAGTCATCGAGATCGTACTCAAAGCAGTGTCCCAGAGCGCTGACCAAGTTCTGATGCCTGAGCCTGGAGATCGTCTCGATGTGGCGGTTGATGCTCTGGGTAGTCTGGCTCCTTTTCATCTTCAGAGTCCTGATCGTCACTGGGGTGCCATTGCCTAACCTTCCTCGGTACATCTGTCAGTAAAACAGGAGAGATTTATGTACATGTGTGTGCTTCCATGGTGTTCCAAAAGAGAACTTGATTCGCTTTAGTTAGCTGATGAACATGATTGGAACAGGTGACGGTAAACTGCATGCATCAGATGTCCCAGCTCTGAGCTGACAGTGAATTGAGCAACCAAGAAGACGACATGATACCTCGCCGTGGGAGTCTTGTCCCAGCAGGTGAGAGTTTTCAAAGTTATTGGTTGCAGCTTCAAGTTCGACCAAAGAGAATGATCTGTATGACGGGATACCCAGGGCTCCCAGCTTCACCGTCTGTGATATGTATCCTTTTTTGTTTCAATTACCAGAGAAAAACTGAAGTTATTAGCGACTGCAGCATCGAAATGAAATGTTAAAGAAGCAATTTATTTTTGTGCACAAGAACTTGAGAGCATACGTGCATCAGCGAGCAGCTTGGAAGGGTACCCAATCGAAGAATTTTCTTCCTCCGAAACTGTGGGAGCCCTCGCCTCCGAACCTTTCATGGCTTGCCTCCTCACAGCGAAGAAGACGATGAGACCGACAGCCGAAATGGCGACAAGGATCGCCATCACAATGCCAGCCACACAGACTGCATGGCTTGCGATCTTCTTCCTCTCCTTGGCGGGCACTATCCCCACGGCCAGGGCCTGGTTCTGGCAGAACGGTGACGGGTGTTGCGAACCGTCGCTGTCATCCAAGCAGTTGGTGGACACGAGCACCACCGTGTCCGGCTTCCTGTCCGGTGATCTCAAGCAGGTCGGCACGCTCCCCATGAGGAGGTTCAGCGACAGGTCGACGAACCGGAGGTTGTCGCCGCACGGCGCCTTGTCGGACAGAGTCCCCGTGAACCTGTTGCCGGCGATGTTCAGGTACCGGATGGACGGCAGGGAGAGCAGCGCCGGCGCGAACGGCCCGACGAAGCGGTTCCACGACACGTCCAGCCGCTCCAGCAGGTAGAACGAGCCCAGCTCCGGCGGGAGGCCGCCGCCGAACCTGTTCCTGCTCAGCACCACGGTGACCACCTTCCTCCCGAGCCTGGGGAATGCCGGCCCGAGCGAGTTGCCGCCGACGTCGAGCACCTGGAGGTTGCTCTGCCGGCTCATGTCCGGCAGGTTCCCCGACAGGTTGTTGGACGCGAGCACGAGCGACCGCAGCGACGGTGCGTTCCCGAGGGACTCCGGCACGGCGCCCTGGAACGTGTTGTTCCGCAGGCTCAGCACGGCCAGCGACGGCAGCGCGCCGATCCAGGCCGGCACCTCGCCGCCCAGCATGTTGTCGTCGAGGACCAGCGTCTGGAGCGCGACGAGGCGCGACATGCCCCTCGGGACCTCGCCGAAGAGGTAGTTCCCGCTCATGTTGACGATCTCTAGCGAGGCGAGCCGGCCGAGCTTGCCCGGCAGGAGTCCCCAGAGGCCGAGCCCGGACAGCGTGAGCACCTTGAGGTCGGGGAGCCTGGACAGCGTCGTGACGACGGCCCCAATGGAGAAGTTCCGAGGCAGAGGCGGCGCACCCGCGGCGCCGGCGATGTGGAGCTGCGTCACGGTGTCCCCGTAGCACAGGACGGCGGCCGTGCCCGCCGGGCCCATGGAGCCGCCGGCGCCGCCGCAGAAGTCGGTGCTATGGCGCCAGTGGCTGACCATTGGAGGGCTGTTCAGGAGCTGCTGGATCTTGATCAGAGTCCATACCTGTGAAGTCTGGAGCTGCGTGGTATCCGGGACCAATGCAAGAAACGCCGAGAAGAAGATGAGCAGGAGACGGCTCGGCTTCGCCATTGGAGAAGATTTCTCGACCAAGAAACACCGTGTGGTTACTGCTTCACTGTGCTCTTGATCAAGAAGCACGAACGACAGGAGCAGTGGAGCACAAGAAGCTTATCGGTGAAGCTGGGCCTGTCTATGCCTGATAATGGATTGGTTCCTCCTGTGACCAGGGTTTTTTTATCGGCCGAAAGTCGCCGATATTTCCGAAATTTCCTTTTTTATCTCCGGGGTCCGATAAAATTTGATATCGGCCAAATTTTTCCTATCTTTCTTGTTTCTACACAGACAATCCAAAATCAGCCACGCGACGATCCAACACTTATAATGATTTATTCTTGTTTTGATTTGTGAACAAGTGATGTTTAATATCTTATGAATAGTTTCAAGTCAAATTCTACAAATTTTTTTTAAAAAAAATTAATTTTTTTTTGAATTTGGTCCGATATTTCCGATATATCTTGTTTATCCTCTTTATCCATGACGTCCGATAAATTTTAATTTCCGATAATGAAAACCTTGCCAGTGACCATAAACAGTGGCAGCATCATCAGTAGAATGAACAGCCAAACGTGGGTAAATACGACGAGAAGAAATCATCATCAGGAAGCAAAACTAACGATAACGAGCTCATCTCCCCCCTTGGTCAGCACTCAGCAGCAGTAGAAATGAGAGGAGCTGAAGTTCAGAGGTTTAAAGGTAAGGAGGCAAAGAAAAAGAGAAGCCGAGCAAAGCTGCTGCCTGATTGGAAGTTGAGACAGCTATCGGACAGCAGAAAACAGTGAGCAAAGTGGACTCATCAAATCTCTAAGGACCTGAGCACAACTGACTCGCGAGTAAACAAGCAGTTCCTCCAAATGTGTAGAGGAGAAAGCAATGAGAACCCTGCTGCTACCCGTTGCAAGAATCTCACAGAATACTCGCTACGCTACCACTTGGCGCCAAGATCATCAATAGTACTTTCACAAGAAAACCGTGAAACGAAGTGAATGTCACCTTGCAGTGCAGTCGCCGAAGCAGTTGGCGGTGAAGGAGCCAGCCAGGGAAACCCAGCCTTCTTCAGACCTCAGATCAATGGTGAAGGCATCAGAACAACAACGGATAGACGAACCGTTGGAAGAAGGGGCTTCGTGATCCTGCTTGCTGTCTATGCTCGCTTGCCTTGCCGGTGCTATATGCGCTGTTGTAGCGCTCGCTCGCTCGCTCAGTCACTGACAGAGCTCACTCGGCGAGTGTCGCCTAGTAGTGCTGCGGCGCAGAGCATCACGGGGGGTGGCAGAGGAAGAGGATCCTGGAGCAACGGACAGATGGTGTCTCCAAAGCCTGAGCTGGACACGGGGAGAGGGGAGCAGGCAACGGACAAGGGATGGCATGGCAGTCCAGTAGTGCTAGTGCTCAGTGCTTTCCCTCTCACAGACACGCATACTATTTATCACTCTCTTTATGCTGGCAGCAAGGGAAAATTAAAAAAAAAAAAACAAAGCAGCAGATTGTGTGATGCTTCTCTGCTTTCTTGGGATTAGATTCTCTTCTTTCTTAATCCCCGCTGCTTTAGCGAGGTTTCAAGTAGTATTATTGTAGCAAACCTTTCGCTTTGACAATGACACTGATGTCGCCCTTTGCCATGCATGCTCAGGAGCCAGGATTGCAATGATTTACGTACTGCGTCTCACAACGTGTCCTTTTTTACAATGACACTGATGAATGATGGTAAGCCAGCTAGTCCTGAACTCCTTCCTGACTATAAGAACTGCGACAGTATCACAGTACTACTAGACGTTTGGACCGACACGGCGCCATTATTGCACGGTAAGGCAAGGCAAGGCACCATACTTTCCTCAGCTGTATGATGAGCATGGCTTGTATTTTTCTCGTGCTTTTCTCCTCTTTTCTTCGTACGCTCCGATTGATCCGCTTCCTTGGCCGGGCGCTCTTTAGTCTTTACACTACACTAGGAGCTGCCGAGCTGGGGGCTGTCCAGTCCTCGCCGCTTTGCCGAAAGCGCCGACACCAAAAGCGTGCCTGCCCGTATTCACGCCGTGGGAGGATGCAAGGCAGGGAGAAGGGTTCCCTTTGCCTTGCCAAACCACCACAGAATGCAATGCAGGAGACCCCTGCACTGTGCAAGCACACGGGCAGAGACGCAGAGTGCGGTTGCATGGACTGCACTGAAAAATTTGAGGCGGCCGAGCAGACTGCAGAGCGCCCTGATGTCCGGGAGATGTTTGTGGACTGGAGGTGTGAATGTGAAATGAATGCTCGTCATGACAGATGACACCAATTCAGCAAACTTGGGCCTGGACGGTGTCCTCCTGCTTGGGCAACATAGAAACAGAAAACTCTCCTCAGATCAGGAGCAAGTGTTCTTGGAACTGGAGAGATGACGACGTGCCCGGCAGTTCCGGCGGTGTCATCACGGAACTGTGGTCCTTGTGGACTTGTGATGGAGCAACGTGCATGTGCACATGTTAATATACACGGGACAAATCAGAGTGAAAGTTGTAAATAGCATTTACCAGCACTTCTTGTAGCGGAAATGATAGCGTTATCATTTACTACGTTCGTTTGTTCATTGAAAAATGCTTAGCTATTTATTAGTATTTTACTAGTAATGTACCATACATACATTTTTATCAGTAGTTCTCAGAGAGTAAAGGAAAGAGAAGGAAATGCCAGCCAGATTGACTATCTTTTGCAGAGAAACCTGAAACAACCTTTTTGCGTGCCATGCATGTCTGCCTTTCCCAATTTTAAGAGCACCAAATTAAACCCCAAAGGCAACGGCATATATGGCCTACAGCTACGAGAAAAAGTAAGAGAGAGCATCACGAATTCACGATGTACAACTACCGGCTGATCGCTCTTTAATCCCAAGCATTACTATCCTGATAAAGTCTCATCGACCAGACAAGCTTATGGATCTTGCTTAGTTACTAGCTGGGAGCGTTTCTCTCTGTTAAAGCTGTTATCACTGCTCATATATAGTAAAAAGTGAAAAACTACAACGAACTAGTAGCGTGCCCGTGCTAACGCCACGGCAACATTTGGGGTGCAATTTAAAACCACCCGAAGATGTCACAAACTGGTAACACAAACCACCACAAGGTAAGTGCATTATCATCTCTTGAGAAAGGGTATCAACAAACATGCCTAGCAATACTCCATATTATAGGAATAAGCATAAAAATGAATCCTCAAACATGCCTGTCAAATACTTTCAAACAAATGGAATGAGACTATAGTCGGCACAATAAAATGAGACTATAGTCAGCAACTTCGTATCCATATCTGGGCACTTTATGGGAGCGTGCTATAAAGAAAAGGCGCATTAACATAATTCCAGTTTACGACTGCCAAAATTCAATGGTAACTAACACTCATCTAGAAGCTGAATTCGCGAACATCCAAATGGCATACAACAAAGTTGGGGCAAGATAAGTCCATGCAGTTAGAGCCTTGGAAGGTAAGTCGGAAATTTTCATGGTAACAAATCTGACTCACGGCAAAAGCAATGCTTCTCATTGGTACCAAGGTCCACCTACAACACAGTGAGCCAAGTCAGCTATGTCGATTGAATCAGAAAATGTAGGGCACAAGACAAGGCCAAAAACGAATGTGTTAAGAAGAAATCAGTCAGTTACCTCATAAGCATTGACATCTGAGAAGAGAACCTGCAAGTGTAAACTGGTTAATATTCTAAATTGTGAGCATTGTACTTCGGTAAAAGTACATTCGGCGGACAATGCAAACTGTAAGAATTGACACGATAAGCAGGGCAAAGTAGACAAGGATAGAAAACAATAATAAATCATGTCTAGTTTCAGCATAAAAGACAGATTTCAGTAGCAGACAATGTCATAATGGTAGCAGGTTGCAAATTAGTGCAATGTATTTGTTTCAGAATCATAACAACTCTTCAATCTAATCAAATAAACATAGTCCATTCATTTAAATTTAAATAATTACAGTACAGATAAGATTGTTCATTCAATGTACTCAAGTAAATATGATAGATTATTCTCTAAAGTTTACAAACTTCACATACAAAGCACAAAAATGCTTCTTGTTGGCACTGCACAAGTGAGCATTTGGGCATGCATCAATAAGAGATAATAAGTTACAAAATGTTGCTTACCTTATTCCCAGCCTCAACTACAACCACATTAGCACCGACCAATAGAATCTAGCATGAACAATACAATGTGGTGAGACTTTAAGATAGTAGTCCCCTTAAGATCTCACCTGACCCATCAGATATCTCTCAAACTTAATAGCATATTTCCATAGCAATACACCAATATACCACCAGCATCCCTTTGCCTGAATAAAACATTTTTGTCAGAACAAACAACTATACAAAACTATCAACTTCTAAAACTTCAACAGATACATGTGCACTCCTGTAATAAAGTTTCACATGATTTTACAGTAATTCAGGTAAAGAAAAGGATGCATGCAACAGGTGCTTCTGAATTTTTTAATTAATTGCCAGGCCCTGCTAACAAACCACACTTATTGATAGGAGTACTGCAATATCTTTATGCGATGCAGTAAACAAAATACTATAATTATAGTTGGGGGAAATGCATGTGTGTTAGCTTGAGTGAATTAATTATACCACATTTTAAATAAACTCATACTTCCCTTATACATTTTAAAACCCAAGTGATTGGAGTTACCTCGGTGGCATTGACTTCCCTAATAAACTCAACTTTTTAATACTGAAGAGCTTTCCACTCTTGCCCAGGATTCTCCTCTCTTGGGCTCTTGGTCCATCAGCCCTCTTACCTGAACATGCAGATAAAAAAGATGTATCTATTCCAGGAAAATTCCTTTTCACAAATTAGTTTTTGAATGGCTTGAAAGCCTGGCTAATATCCAATTGACTGCAAAGAGAAAAAAATATGATGATAATTCCAAAGTGACAAGAGGATTGTGGAAGATCCAAACGAATAGGGAATCCTTTGGAATTAAGCAGCAGCCGCAGTTGCCCATAAGCTGTTGTGAGAAAATCCAGCAGTAATCAGTTACAGTCCCCCAATGTTTCACCTTCCCAGTGCTGACAGAGAAATAATTTCCACGTATGTTATATAAAAACAGTTCAATATTAGAGATAGTTGCGAACCTTTTTCACCTTTGCCTTTTTTTATTTTATGAAAATCCTCCTAGCACCATGTGCAGTTGAACTTCATCAACCTATTGAGAAATATCAAATGTTCACCAGAGATTATATAAACTGTTTTGCAATTAGGCACCTCATGGTTATATCATGTTCTATTATTGTAGATAAAAAAACACTTATCAAGGGAAAAACATAGCCATGACAGTTTTTTTTTTTTGAAAATTGCCATGTCAGTTATTTCCAGCAAAATTATAAACTATACTAACTGATACTTGACTGTTATTTCCAGTAAAAGCAGAAACTATACTAACTGATAGTTCCCTGCTCACTGTACACAAACAATAACAAAATCAGTAGGCACGATCATCTTATCTTCACTGTCGTCATTGTCATACTCATACCAATAAGGTAGGAAAAGGGTATGAATTTGCAATCATTAACATCAGTACATAAACAACAAAAATAAAACAGTGGAGGAAGTGAACTCACATCTCTTTTATTATATTAAGTAGATTGATATATATATATATACCAACATCAGTATGACAATGACGACAGTGAAGATAAGATGATCGTGCCTACTGATTTTGTTATTGTTTGTGTACAGTGAGCAGGGAACTATCGGTTAGTATAGTTTCTGCTTGACAAGCAAACCAATGGCCTACAGCCCTGCACCAAAGTTTGCGATGCAAGCAAAAGCGGCCGGATGGGAGCCTCCTGTGTTTGTTGGGTTCCATGTGTGAGTGAGTGAAGACCACTAGTGACGCTGTGACGGGGGAGTGAGTGCTGGTTTGTCGAGACGTACAATTACGTGAGTGCACTGCCCGCGCGAGTCCATCGCCATCGGCCTCGGCCTCGGCCCGTCCGTCAATCGGCACACGTAGTACACGGTACACCGTACGAGCACCATTACTGTCGCTCGCGCGCGGTTTGGTGGCGATCCGCCCCGCGCCATTACTACTCCATCCGCCGGTGATCCACGCATGCGATGGACATGGAGCCCCGCCGCCCCGGCCGGACCCGGAGGCCAGGCCATGCATGCCATTGCCAGCCGGCCGTGAGCTTTCGTAGCATCCAATCCAAGGGGCCGCCGGGGCGTGAACGGACGACGCCATGCATTCCCGGGAGCGCGGAGTAAATTCGGCCGCAACCGCCCTCGTATGCACGGCCCGCCCCGACACGGCCATCAAGCCTCCAGGCCCGCCCCGTCCCCGTCCCCGTCCCCGTCCCCGTCCCCGCCCCCGACGAGGTGGGCGGCCGCCCCGACCGGGCATGCGCCGTCGCTCGATCGATGATGGCCGCGTGTTCGCGCTCCAGATCGCCGGCGTACGGTGGCCACATGGCCTAAGGACCAGGGATCGGGCGACTCATTGCCTGCTGGTTTCTAACCCTCGCACGTGTCGTACAAAATGTCGTTGGCAAATTCAGAGCTCCATCTATATATATGTATATGCTGTTTGGTTCGACCGTTCGAGCACCGTAAACTAATCCCACGCTTCAATAAATCGATTACGCCCGATTTAGGCAGTAAACGATCATGTGTTTTTTCACGCAGTGAACCAAACAAAAAAACATAAGTGCTCGCATGGTTTCCGGTTCGAGCGCCATCTATTACCATTGAGTCCATTGACGTTCAGATCAGGACGCCAATTTTGCCGGAACACACACACCGTACGTGGTTCGTCGGCGCTACGCTGTGTCTGCTGTTGGCGAATCACAAAGGCGACTCCTTGCACCAGAACAAATCAAGAGTGGCAGAATGCATGTGATGCTGCTGTGCTGCATTTACGGCCAGTTTCATTATGCAATTATAATGCGACCGAGTTTCAGCAGCATGCAGCCACACTACTACACGGTATGCTATGCCTACATTATTGATCGAGTGAACAAAACGGTCGTGCTGTACTCTACACACAAATACGATGCGAAGATTCACATTGTAAACATAAAGGAAACGCCAAATGTAAATAAGGGTCTTAAACTTTGGACGTTATGGCAGTCTGGTCCATGTTGTTGCCTCATCAGTGTAGGTCGGGTCTTCTGGTACCATGCAATGCAAATACTAGTTCAGCTGCTTGTGGTCCATGTGGAAACTCCATATGACGATAACGCTGACTGCCAGATTAAAGGAGGAATGGACCATTGAAACTGCAGGCAGACATGGGCACTGAAGGCTGTTGACGCAAATCTAAGGCCCCCACTACCTCATCGTTGCCTGACCGGCGTTGACGCAAATCTAGTTCCCACACTCAAAGGGTTGGCATGTCCAAATCAGAGGAGGATCGCTCAAGGATCATTTTTTGTAGTGAAGTCTGGGATAGCTAGCATGGACCAAATCCCTAACCGGCTTAGCCGGTTTCGGTAGATTCACCATGGAAACCTATGAATGCTCGTCCAAGAGGAACCCTGTCGGGGCAAGCTCACACTGGTGTGGTGTGCCCTAGACTCGGCAGGCCAGCTAGGGCACCCTCTCACGCTATGGAGACAAGAGAAAAACAACATATGAGGTTGGAAAAGTAAGATAGAAGAAGATAAAAAGGTAAGTATATATATCTGTATTGATAAAGCTATAACATTTCTGGTGAAAACTGGAATAATTTTATTACAAAGACAAAAAAAATGTATTTCATAGAACAAATCACATGTATTTTGGGAATATTTTAATTTTCTCATTTAAGGTGGAACACTTTTCTTGTGCATTTGGAACCTAAAACATGCTTTTATTGGACAGATTATTTTAGAGACTCAAGTGTGTTATGTTGAAATAGCTTAAGTTGAATAAAAAATTATGATACATCAAGTTTTATCTTGATTTATTCCATAAATTAATGACATCATTCTTTTCAGTGGGAGAAAACGTGTTCGAATGTCGTATGTGTTAACTTCGTCAATCTCAAGATCTACGGGCTTAGCTTTTGGAGACGCTTATAGGGAGAGGGTATACGTGCGTGTGTTCGTAAAGGTGATTCCCTACATATGTGTGAACATTGTGATTTGCCAAAAAAAATGTTGGAAGAAATCCTCCATTTTAAATTATGATATATTTTGATTTTTTTTAATACATTGTTTTTATTATGTATCTAGGCATAGTGTAAATCTAAATATATAATAATATATATATATTTAGAAAAGCTAAAACGCCTTATAATATAATTTTTTGATAGACCTTATAATATGAAATTGAGGAAGTATAATATAAACTACTCCTACTCCAACTACAAAGGTTGGACGGAAAATAGAAAGAAAATTGGTTGATTCTTTCCACGAGCCGGGCTGCTCCATTGCTTCCTGCTGGGCCTTTATGGGCTGGCCGATCTCTTGCTGTCTGCTGGAGTTGCCAACCGACATAGATCTCATCGTTCCCGTTCACCTCCCCCATCTTCCCGTTTACCTCCCCCTCGCTCTCTCGTAGCTTCTTTCCTGCGGCGACGGCTGGGCGAGCAGGCGCCCTTTTCGTCGGGCCATTCGACGGCGACGAGCATCCACCTGGTATGCCCTTTCCTTTCCTTCTCTTCCCTTGCTGCAGTGCGAAACCGTGCACCTCAAACCCTAACGTAAGCAATTTGTATCCGGATCCGGATCTGACCCGATTACATGCATATGCGTTAGCGTTATACACGCTAACTTCGATTTTCTTGCATAAAGTTATCGGTTGTACGTATGCACACGCATGCCCTATGCTGGATCCGCCACTGAGTTCCTAGAGCTGATGGGCTATGGATCAATCCCCCCTTCTCTGAATTGCTAGAGAGGCTAGCAGGGGATGTGCATAGATCCCGATCGCAGTATGATTAATGTTAGGTAAATTGCATCCACCAGTATTGGATAGATTTGATTATGCACACAGTGTGAATCTCTTAGCTCGGAGGATTATGGATCATACTGCTGTGTTTGTCATAAGTCAATATGATCTGGGAATGAACTGTTTTGGGTACTAAGTGGGGGGGAAAGGGGAATCGGTGGTTCTGCGCTTGCATTAGATTGATGTTATGTTCTAAGACATTTTGTCTCTGCAGTGAGAAATATTTAGGTGGTATTGCTGAGTCTTCTGAGCACTACATATATAGGTTGCATTTGTTCAGTTTTTAGGTATACCAGTATATTTTACAGTGACATTCTATGGTAAAAGGGTTTAGGTTTAAACAATGGGTATTTCTTGTATGTGCATTGTCACCTGTGTTACCTGAATAGGCAGTACTGTTAATGAATGTGGGAGCCCTTAATGAATGTGGGAGCCCTTAGGATTATAGGTATGGTGTTTTGCAACGAACACATATTGCTCAATGACTGTAGCATCTCTTGTAAATGGCACGGATAGTTTTTTTGGTGGTTTCAACGTTTTTTTTACCTGTTGTTATTTTGGCTGATGACACGATATTGCTTAAAATTTGGCATGTGATGTGCAGTGGCATAAATAAAGTGGAACTTATTCTGAGCACCCATTTTATGTTTTTCATTGCAGCTCTGTAGGTTTTTTGTACTATACTTTCTAGTGGTTCTGGCCTTCTTGACACAATGGTGAAGCTGACAATGATAGCTCGTGTCACTGATGGCCTTCCACTGGCAGAAGGGTTGGATGATGGGCGAGGTCAGAAGGATGCTGATTTCTACAAGCAGCAAGCTAAACTTCTTTTCAAGAACTTGTCAAAAGGGCATCACGAAGCTTCACGGATGTCAATTGAGACAGGGCCCTACTATTTCCAGTATCCTTGTGCCATATATATATATATATATATATTCTGAACTAGGCTTGCATATTTGTATATGATTTATATATGATGCATTGATGTGCATCAAGCCATTGCATAGTTATTTTTATATTTTTCTGATGAGTGATGACCAATATATTGTATATCAGCATAAATAGAAATGGAGAACTGACTGCATGATTCCCTGCAATGGCTTCAGAATGGCTATATTAACAAGACTATATACACCATTTTTCTCATTAGTGGTTTATTTTATTTTCCGTTTTCATCATTCATTGCTTAATAAAAATTATAAAAAGACACCAATCAGCAATCATGCTTGTGGTTTAACCCCTCCTGTTCTTATCATTTTGTGATAGTATTGTTGTGCCTTGATTCAAATGTATAGCTACATCATTGAGGGCCGAGTATGTTATCTGACTATGTGTGACCGCTCTTATCCGAAGAAACTTGCATTCCAGTACCTAGAAGATCTGAAAAATGAATTTGAGAGGGTCAATGGCAACCAAATTGAAACTGCTGCAAGGCCATATGCTTTTATCAAGTTTGGTATGGTTCCTGAGTTCACTTGACAGCATTGTTTTTGTTTATCATTTCTTATTCTACTGCTTTACAACTTATGCGTCTTTCTGTTTAGATACATTCATCCAGAAGACTAAGAAACTGTATTTGGATACAAGAACTCAAAGAAACCTCGCAAAACTGAATGATGAACTCTATGAGGTGCATCAAATTATGACTCGCAATGTTCAAGAGGTTCTTGGTGTTGGTGAAAAGCTAGACCGTAAGATCTCATTCATTTTCTGCCAGTGTTTCATTATTTGCAAGTTATTAAACTGCTATACTTGTTTGTGACATGAATCCAAAGATTAAATTATTAGTATAACCAAGGTGCTTTTTCTTTAAAATGGCCTTCTCTTCTTTTCCTTATTGGAAGTATATTCACCCTATTGCCTTTTTCAAGTTCTTAGCATTCTTGAACTGCCATTTTCTGATGGTTCCCACTTGTATTTCGTCTTTTCACTGCATTGCATAAGTTTGTCTGCATTAATAACAACAACTTTAATTCTATGCATTTATGCAGAGGTCAGTGAAATGTCAAGCAGGTTGACTTCTGATACAAGAATATACGTAGATAAGGCAAAGGACCTCAACCGGCAGGTATCCACATACTTAATTGCATAAAATTCATGGTTTACATTTGCCAGATGAGCTGAGTAGAATTCTCCATCAATCTAGATGGAAAGAATATCAGATCCACACAGTGCTTGTTGGATAGTAGTAGTATCGTGCTAGTCTTATTTGTAGTTTCATAACTATAGTTGGTTTTATTATAGTCTATCCTTTAAGGTAATTAAATTGTTTGGTTGCATACTGTAACTTTACTGTTGGATTAAGTTGTGACCTCAGTTTGCATTGTTACCTGCGTGCTAGAACTACAAGTTTCAGAATATTTTGAATTTGAGAACCGTGGGATTTTTTATGAATTGCATGTCCTACACGTCCAGCGTTCCCCTAACTGTTCTGACCATATCATTTTGTTGACATGCAAAATTTTCAAATACCAGGCGTTGATTCGGAAGTATGCTCCTGTCGCCATTGTCATTGGGGTAGTATTGATGCTGTTCTGGCTCAAGAACAAGATGTGGTGATTGTACAATATGAAGGAAACTGGGCCCTGTTACAACACCGGAGAAGAACAGATGGAAAAAACCAGGTCGATTCTGGATCAAGAAGATGCTTCGGTGACTTGTATCCCGTATCTGCCCATTCAAGCGAGTACTTGAGCTGCCCTTTGCTCCTCCCTATAAGCTAGTATATTAAAAGTGAATTCGTTGTAGTGCAGACCATATGAGAAACTCAGATTTTGTGCATCCGTGGAACTCGTAAATACAAGAGCTCTGTAGAGTTGACTTACGACATCGGGGTTGTAATTTTTCTGGCGGAACTCAATGTAAGGATTCATGCTGATCTGATGGCTTCACTCCGGCACGCTTATTAGCTGCCCAATGTGCCCTGATTTACACAAGGGCTCGTACGGTGTATGAGCATGAGCTACTTGCTAAAGACGTTGTCTTTACCCTTTGCGCAACTCTAGCACTAACCTTTGCAGGTTGTTGCTGGTTTGTCACGACATTGAAGCCAGTCACGGATATTCCTGCCTTGCGATTGAGGGCATGTTGCCTTTCAGCATGATAACTGACTGCACTTCCGTGCGAAGGTTGAACGATGCGTGTGATTAACCTTTCTTACTGTTGCGTCCTTGGTGAGAGATTACTCACCGTGGGCCTTTCTTACTGTTGCGTCCTTGGTGAGAGATTACTCACCGTGGGGAAATTTTAAGAGTCAGGATTATCTCGTGACGAATTCAGTCGTGGGGAAATTTTAAGAGAGTCAGGATTATCTCGTGGCGAATTCAGTCACGAGTCAACACAGCAGTGAACGGATCAACTTATTAATCTGCTGTAGCATTTAGAATGTTTCTAGAACTAACTCCCAAGTCACTTTCTGACGCTCTGTAGGTCAGAGACACTCGTGTATATACGAGCACTACAGTACATATAGCCAAGATGGCGGCAAGCTAATAAGAAGAGGAATTGTGAAAGAAGCGACAAGTAGCAGCTGGCACCACCGATCATCCAACGCCAACTCGCTCGCTTGTCCCTGCAGAAGACAATCGGATGGGGGAAAGTAATTTGTTATTAGCCACCGATCATTCAGATGCAAACAGGGAACGAATCGAGAAAAGGAACCGGCCAGCTACTGCTGCTCGATCATCAGAGACGGGAAGCAGTCAATCACCGCCAGCAAGCGTCCATCATCTTAATTCAGTAATTCCCAGCGTGTGATGAGCAAAACAGCAGAATCGGCACAGCTGATCGATCGAGAGCCGGCACACACCTACGAGGACGAGGAGGGAGTGCCGCCGGCGGGAGGCTGCTGCTCCTCCTGCTCCCGATCCCGGTCCTGGTGGTGGCGGAGGTGCGCGCGGATCTCGTGGATCCGGCCTTGGGCCTCCTCGACGAGTCGGCGGCGCTTGCCGTAGGTCTGCTCGAGGCGCCGCTGCAGCTCGGCGGCGCGCCCCCGCTCCAGCTCCGCCAGCGCCTCCGCCAGGCGCCGCCTCCCCTCGCACATCCCTGCCTGCGTCCCCGCCAACCGCCCGCCTCCGGTCGGTGGCCCTGCCCCGGGTAGCGGCGTCGCCTACGCCTGCGCTGTGGGGGCTTCGGGATTTGGAGTTGTTGGGTTTGGGTGGGCGCACGCCGCACGGGCCCGTTTCTCTTCTCTTATGGACGACCCCGCCCCGCCGTCGTGATCGCAATCGTAACCGTTCTTGCCTTGCCTCCTCCCTCTCCTCTGCTTTTGTTGATTGCGACGACCGACGAGACGACTCTCTCAGGCTGTGTTTAGTTGAGAAAATTTGGATGAAAAGTTAATGTAGCACTTTTCGTTGTTATTTGGTAAAATTTGTCCAATCATGGATTAATTAGACTCAAAAGATTCGTCTCGAACTTTACAGATAAACTATGTAATTAGTTATTTTTTTTACCTATATTTAATGCTTCATGCATGCGTTTAAAGATTTGATGTGATAGGTGGAAGAGGAAATTTTTTTGGGTATGCATGCCAAGTGAACGCGGCCTCATGTCACTGCAAAATTGCGCTGCAGATCATCATGGCCCATGGGTTCCGGTTTGGGCTTGGGTTGCTGTCTACCCATGCCATCTAGTCTACCAATCGCCAATTCGACTAGTCTAGTAATACCAGCAGATCGGCGGAGTTTAGTGGGGGTGATTGGTGAAGCATATTGCGCGCAATTATTGGTTGATGATCCAATCTTTTCTTTTCTACCACTGGCACCCCGCACGTTCCTAATCCTAATCATGCAAATGCAAGGCACACAGCCGGCCTGCACTTTGTCCCTGCCAAACGCCAAGGATTGATTGGGCGGCTGTGATTCCAGCAGAACCCGAGTCTCCGTGGCAACTGAACTCACAGCCAAGTCTTGTCCATCGAGCTCTCGGCGCACAGGACTGTCAGTGTCACGTCAGGAGACTCAGTCTCGGCGGCGGCACAAGCGCCGACATCTGGCGATGATACTGAAGCGTGCTTGTTCACGCAGGCTCAGAAGTCGACAGAGCGTCGTGTCGTAACATTTGGCACCACACCGGCATGCCGCCACCGGCCTGCTCCCGCTGCAACGCATGGCAAGCCCCCGCTCTCTCGGAGACGGCCCTGGCCTCTGGCCTGGCCAAGAAAGATTACTTATTAGACTGCTTCTTGCTCAGTGCCTCAGTCGTCCTGCTCTGCTCCCCGTCTATATATACACATGCAGATGCAGCTTTCCTTGCCAGTCCAACCGGAGCCAACAGAACCAGAGCGCAAGCTAGCTAGTTTTGCGGCATTCTGAAGCTCGAAGTCGAGTGGAAAGAGTACGCTAGCTAGCTAGCTGCCGGCCTAGCTCTGAAACGCCTAATAATGGCTTCCAAGCACATGCTCCTGCTCGCCGTCGCCTTCCTCCCGGCGCTCGACGCCGCCACGGAGCACTGGGTGGGCGACGACAAGGGCTGGACGCTCGGCTTCAACTACACCGCATGGGCCCAGACCAAGCAGTTCAAGGTCGGCGACACGCTAGGTAACTAAGCACTCAGCTCATCATGCATCCTCATCGACATCGATCATGCTTCTTGTGCCAAAAAAAACTCGTTCTCCGATACGGCGATACGAGATACCAGAGAGACTGAGGACCTGATCGAGTTGGTTGCCTTTGCGCGTGCATAATTGCAGTGTTCAAGTACAACAAACCCAGCCACACCGTGGTGGAGGTCAGTGGCGCCGACTTCGCGGCGTGCAGCACGCCGGAGGCCGCCAAGGTGATGGCCACCGGCCGGGACCAGGTCGCGCTCGACAGCCCTGGCCGGCGGTGGTTCGTCTGCAGCGTCGGCGCGCACTGCCTCAACGGCATGAAGGTCAGGATCGACGTCCTCGCCGCTGACGACAACGCCGTGTCTCCGGCGGCTCCGCCGCCGTCCGGCCCCGCGCCCAAGGTCCAGGCGCGCCTCGCGCTCTAGGCTGCCTTCTTGTCTTCTTCTACGTCTACGTGAACTGGACATTCTATGTCGTCAGATTGTCAGGTCAGAACTGTGTTTGGAGCCGCTCCGGTCGTTTCCTGTATGAGCGAGCGCACGTGTATGTGATTTCATCGTGTACTTTTCTTTCTCGACTTGAGGGAAAAATTCATGGTGTATTTAATTTGTGTCCATTAATATTCTTTTAAACTATGGCAATGATGATTAAACTAAACCCACTTGGGATCTCCCACTTATATGTTGGTGACGATCAGCTGCTTGATGTTGTTTACTTTCTTGAGATTGTTCCATCTTGTATATATATGGTGTACCAAATTAATGTGTTTTGCAATTGTTTGTGCTGCAAACATAGTTCAAGTTTCAACATGGCAAGTCACGCAGTTCTGCAACCGTGTAATTGCTAGTAACACGTAATTCAGTTTGTAAAACTCGGTTGGAACTTGGAACTAGATGGTTTTAATCGTGTTTCAAAATAAACAGCGCTCAAATGCCAAAACTAGTAGCTGCAGTGTCTCTGCTCCTTGCAACAGGGAGGAGCGGGAGCCCTTGCGAGCATGGACGCCACCTGTTTGCATGTGCTCCGTAGTTCAAAGTGATTATTTTCACGTTTAAAAAATAAATTGATTTTCTTTTTGGAACTGGCAGCGTCCTAGAGTAAACAGTTTTGGCGAACATATAATGCTGGTTGCTGCCAAATTTGGAGGGAGCCAAAGTTAGGGCGGCAATGACCTCGTCCAGATTTTGCATATGTTTTGATTTCGGTTAAAATAACAAACTAGGCATAAGCTGCCAATTATATTAGAATCCAGACTGGGTCAAACAACAAAAATATAACGGAGTAGTATGACCACAACAACGAAAGCGACAATGAGAACAATTTAAAACAACACAGACTACATCAGACAGTTGGGTTGAGACATCAACATAACCCGCACACAATGAAGCACCACCAAACCACACCACTGCCCTCAGCGAAAGAAGACACAACTGATGTCACTCTGCAATCAGCCTAACACCATTACGGGATGACGAAACTTCAAGTCAACATGGCTTAATGTTGGTGTGCACATGCATATAGGATGACAAAACTTCCAATTCAACATGGCTTGATATTGGTGTGCACATGCATATATAGACACTTCCGAATTTTGGCAACTAACCAAATAAAAGCTATTCACTCTATTCCAAATTATAGATTTCTCTAACTTTAAACGAATTTATAAAGAAATATTTTTTTCTCGAACACACAAAAGATTTGCTCGTCTTTGAATTAAGATAGAGATAGTTATTTACAACAATATATGGATAGCCCTTAAAGTTCTTGCCCCCCTAGTGTACATCTTTAAAGAAATATGTATTGACATCAATAATACCAAATAAATTTACTCTTATGACATATTGCATATAGTTGATTGGATAAAATTAAGTTGGTGTTGACAATTAACATTGATACACTTTTTAGACACTTGATGAAAATTAGAGAACTCTTAACTAAGAACAAAGTCCTCGGACGGATATGGAACAGTACCTGTACCTCTGACTTGCTATTTTCCACCTTGTTGTCGAAGTCCGAGGGCCTCAACAAAACCATGAACATTTTATCTTTCATATTGGATATTAATGTTAAACTTGATGTATAAAGTTAATTAGACTTTGTAATAATTTTGGAGTTATGCTTTTTCTTTAGAGAGGCCTGAAGCTAAATTTTAACCATTATCTTTAAAAAAGTGCAAATTGCATCCCAACTCCTCTCTCTCGTGCTCTCATCTGGAATACGTTTGGCTGACACCGAGGCCATGTCAAACAACGCGCTTGTTTTTTCGAAGATACTAGCACCCGGACGTTCGAACAAATGCGCCAGTCCAGACACCCACGCCACCTATGTCACACGCGCCCTAAGAGCCGGCATGAGGACAAGCATGCCCTGTCCGCATGATCCTAGGTGCAATGCGCGCCCCGACAGTCGGCCCACGGATCGCCACGCCCCATCCCCCGACGCCCAGGCTGTGCCTCCCATGACGCTCTAGCTCTGAAACATGAAACACTTGGATGCAACATATGATTGAAGCAGATGAAACATTTAGAACATACGATTGCAACATGTGTGTGAAAATATATGCAAAATCCAAATAAAATACTTGCAAATTGTAACATGAAAACACTTATTGCAACATAAGACTGAAACAACTGAAACATTTCGATCATAGTCTTGCAACATAGGTGTGAAACATGTGCAACATCCAGATAAAAAATGCTTGCAACATACGTTTAAAACAGATGAAGCATTTTGAACAAACTTGCAACATTCCTTTAAAACACTTGCAACACATGCAACATCCCGATCTACTTTTGCAACATCCATACGAAACACCTGCAACGTACCTCTGAAGCATCTAAAACACTTAAAACATATATTTGCAATATATGGGAGGGAAGGTCAGGGCCGGTTGATTCCGGCCTCAGGGCGTGAGCACCACCAACACGGGCCGCGCTCATGGACGCCCTTGGCTCGGCCAGGGACCAACCTGAGGCACGCGATGGCACTCTATGAGCATCAGCAGAGGCGGGCAGCACGAGCGCAGGAGCGCGCGGCCTGTGTGGGCGCGCGGCGGGTGGGACTGCGAGAGCAAGGAGCAAGAGGCGCGGGTGGGCACGCGCGACGGGCAAGAATGAGAAGCGAACATCACAGGGTGGGGGCGCGTGCGGGGAGATGGCTGTGGCGGCTAATGCGGAGTGAGGCGGACGGACGGCCGCACGGCGCCGTAAAGCGTGATGAGCGAGCAAGTGGATAGATATTTTTGAGAGAGAGATGTGGGGGACATAAAGAAGAGGAGGCAGGCTTGGTAGGCTGCGCAGGCTCGGGATGGTGGCGTCCGATCGGACGGACGCCCGTCCATGAGCATTACCATTGTTTTTTTTAGATGAGATGCTTCCATTCTTTCATTTTTTTTGTCATCGGTTATTCCGATGCTAAGTTTTCACTTCAGTACAGTTTGTATAGGCTAAGGACAAGGGCATGGAAATGCAGAGTTGTAAAATGTAGAGGGCATGGACACGTCCAACAAACTACAAATGTTTGATTTGGCCCGTGACTCCTGCCGCCCTGAGCCTGCTTTGGAGCCCGTCGCCGCACTGCAGCACTGACCGATTCTCCAACATCCTGGGAACCAAACAAACAAGATCTCGATCGTCCTCTATATAAGAGTGCACTGAATTCGTGCTTCTGAACTCAGAGCATCGCATAAGCACAGCCAAGGAAAAAAAAGAGTCCGGCAGGCGTCCGTCTCCATGACTTCCAAGCAAGTGCTGGCTGCAGTTGTGGCCGCCTCGATGGTTCTCGTCTTCCTGCCCACGCTCGCCACCGCCACGGATCACGTCGTGGGCGACAGCCAAGGCTGGACGCTCGAGTTCGACTACGCCGCCTGGGCCGAGAGCAAGCAGTTCACAGTCGGCGACACAATAGGTACTCGCACGCAGCCGGATCGATCAAAAGCCTTATACCATATGTGTGCCACGGTTGTTTAGTGTTTCTTTAAATTGCTCAGGCTGAATTTGCACGCGGTTAATTTTGTATAAAAAGGGGAAAAAAAACTGAAATCACGTATGCATAGCCGCATAGGCATTCTCTGATGGCGACACTTTTTCAGCGTTCAAGTACGCCTCCAGCTCCCACAACGTGGCGGAGGTGAGCGGGCCGGACTTCAAGGCGTGCAACAAGGCGGCGGCCACCTCCTTCTGGAACTCCGGCGACGACCAGCTCAGCCTCGACAAGCCGGGCCGGAGGTGGTTCATCTGCACGGTGGGCAGCCACTGCCAGCTTGGCATGAAGCTCAACGTCACCATTCTTCCGGCCACCACGCCGACCCCACTGCCGGCGCCGGCGCCGTCTCAGCCTCAGTTGTCTCGGCGCGCTCTCTCCAACTGGTGATCGAATTGGTGATGGAGGCAATGCAAGCCCTCCATGGCAGAGTAGCTGGTCGTCGTATTTTCAATTCTGCCTCGATCAAGCCCTTGTACCGGACTGACGTCGATCCGGACTCCGGAGCTTGTTCCACTGCTATACGGTCGGTCACTGAGTAAATGGCATCCTGATCGAGTT
The DNA here is from genome assembly GCA_038087645.1 of Saccharum hybrid cultivar R570. Taxonomy (NCBI): domain Eukaryota; kingdom Viridiplantae; phylum Streptophyta; class Magnoliopsida; order Poales; family Poaceae; genus Saccharum; species Saccharum hybrid cultivar. The sequence goes on along the minus strand of JAQSUU010000028.1, from coordinate 1,333,002 downwards.
GACATGGTGTAATAAAAATTGTAGAACCCGTGCGTGTGTTCAACGCATGAATTTCTGACGCTTTTCGTTTTCGCTCATACACACCTCCACTGTACGTACGGATGCGGAACCAAGTCGAATTGGAAAAATTGGAGTCGGGCTCGATCACTCCGCTGTATATAACGGCCGCCGCTACCTGCGCATGGCTCGCATCCTCATCGCCAACTTCCAGCCGCCTCTCCCCCACCTCCAGCGATCCTGCCCCTGCCACCAGCAAGAAGTCCGTGGAATCATCCACAAGCCCTAATGACCGCCTGCGTCGAGGCAGCAGCCACCGCCGTCCGCGACCCTGGCGCCGCGCGACCGACCGGCAACAACAGGGCGCGCACTGCCATCGGCACCACCGATGACTACGAGGAGACCTGCTGCCTCGGGATGGGCGCCTTCGGCGCCGTCGTCAAGGCGCGCCACCGCGCCACCGGCCAGACCGTCGCCATCAAGCGCCTCGCCGCCGGGGAATTCTGCAGCCAGATGGTTACTTGAGGCGAGCGGCCGGGACAACCCGTTCGTCGTCGGCTTCCACGGCCTCGCCCGCAACCCGGCCACCATGGACCTCTGCTGCCTCGTCATGGAGTGTGTCGGTCCGAGCCTCAACGACCTCCTCCACCAAAGCCGCTGCGCTGGGATGCCGCCGCCACCCGAGGCGATCGTGCGCGCCATCATGTGGCAGCTACTCACGGGCGCCAAGAAGATGCACAACGCCCACGTCGTCCACCGGGACATCAAGCCTGAAAACATCCTCGTCGGCGGCGAAGGCAGCACCGTCAAGATCTGCGACTTTGGGCTCGCCATGCGCATGGACGAGCCGCCGCCGTACGATCCCGTCGGCACGCTGTGGTACATGGCGCCCGAGATGCTGTTGGGGAAGCCCGACTACGACGCCCTCGTTGACACCTGGTCGCTCGGCTGCGTGATGGCGGAGCTCATCAATGGGTCTCCACTATTCATGGCCTCCGATGGAGCAGGCCAGCTCGCCGCCATATTCGACGTCCTCGGCGCGCCAGATGAAACGACGTGGCCATGGTTCTCGTCCACACCCTTCGCCGCCCTGGTCCAGATGATGCCAGAGCTATACATGAAGCGGAGCAACCTACTGCGCGAGGTGATCCCCAAGAAGAAGCTGTCCGAGGAAGGATTCCAGGTACTCAGCGGCCTGCTCACTTGCAACCCCGACAAGCGGCTCACGGCAGCTGCCGCGCTCAAGCACCCATGGTTCACCAAGATGAACGCACCGTAGCTGGTGCCAAAGAAAGAAGTGTCATCACCGGTGCTCTGCGCATGACTTTGAAGTATGCTTCCACCGTTGTGTGCATGTAAAACTGACTTGTTCTTCTTGACACAGGTTGTAATGCCTGCTGACTGCTGTATTGTTGTTGTGAAAGCTGTGATATACCGATATAAATTGCATTGTTTGAATTGGATCCATTTTGCTGCTCTTTTGAATGAATTTGATTATTCGCCTTGCCACAAACAAGGCACTAAACTCTGAACTGATCTGTCTTGCCACAAATAAAGCACTAAACCCTGAAGTGGTCTCTCTGAATATTGGTATGGCAGCAAATGGAACAGTATGTATACATTCCAGAATCGATTATGGATACTGGCTCAAAGCCCATGAGTCCCCCTACATTCTTTGTTCGGGCGTATCAAGAATTTCACTACGTGACCATCAACAGATTGCGGGCTATGGAGGAAATTGGCAAAGCAATAGGAAAGCAAGGGCAACGCGCTGTAACATGTATGACAGAAAAAGATCGGTGTTTCCCAAATTCAGATAAAACCATTACCACTCGCTTCCAAATCCACAACTGGACCTCATTTCTATTTCCACATGTATTTGAATTGTAGCTGCAATTAAATTCATCTAATCCAATGCCATGACGAACCAGGGCCTTCAAATCTCCACGCATAGGTACAACTCCAAACGATAAGACAAAGTACAGAACTGGACAGAATAAGAACAGCTAATATCTATCTAACCACCTTAGATGACAATGCAACCAACCACTGCGAAAATGGTACATTCGAAGAAACCAACAGGAGAAACCTAGCAGGATACGCCTTAGACTGCACCCTTCTGCAACCAAGCAGCATTGCATAGGAAAAACATAGCTGGATCTTGAATGACTTGAACACCAGCAGCTTCTGCGGCACAAAAGATGTCTCCTTGGAACGGGCTCAAATAGCTAATGGCATGCAGTGAAAATTAACAGCGATTTGCAACAGCCGCCTCTTCAGTTGTTAACTCTTCAGTTGTTGGGTTAACGTCTTCTGGGGCGACACCATTAACAGCTACTGCCACCACACCATTTTCCGCGACACCATTAACAACTACTGCCACCACACCATTTTCCACCACGGAAGTAGTTCTCAATTTTGAACCTGAGGATCAATTAAGAGGATGAAATGGATGAGTGAGAATCCATAAACTGTCTTTGAATTTTGACATGTGTTAATATACTACATAAAAGGGTAATAAGTAGTTTTGGTACACAAGCTATATGAGTCAAATAAATTTAATGTTGATTTATGTATGACTTCTGTATATATGTATATATGCATTGCATTTGCTTGATCAGCTATCAATGTTTTTTTTAATGCAATAGCAGGAGCTCTGCCTTTCAATTAAGCGGGAAACGAGTATTTATGTACAGGACGGCCTTGTGGCCTGGGAGGAAATTACATGGTCTCACAGCCCAAAGGATCAACAAGTGGTGCGTCAGTGTTGTGTAGGCGTAAAGGCCCTTCTGTATTGCTCCAGGTCATCCTTGACACGCCCCGCTACCTGGGTGGCTGTGGAGTATATGTTATCGAAAATTCTGCGGTTGTGTTCCTTCCACAAGTTCCATATGACGTAGATGGGCGATGGCCAATCCATTAAAATCACATCTTTTCTCTTTTTGGATCAGCTATCAATGTAAAATGGAATAATTGATCTTATTTATCATATATGGCTATATGGACAGTTGACTGCCTGTTATGAACAAAGGTAGCTGGAAGGGAATTGAGGCTGGGAAAGAGCAAGAATGGGGAAGAACAGGACCTACATTCAAAAAATTTGAGAAATCACTCTCAACTCGGCAACCTAGTCTCCTCAATACTATGGGAAGGGCCGTACTCATTAACTCAGTTCTTGACAGTAAGCTTATATATGTCATGTCATCCATGCAAGTGCCTCCGGGGGTGTTGCAACAGATCGACAAACTTCGACGGGCTTTCTTGTGGACTGGAGAACCAAACACCTCATCCTCCAAGTGCCTTGTGGCATGGCAAATTGTCTCCGCAACAAAGGAGCTAGGTGGATTGGGAATCAAAGACCTTGGGACACACAACATCTGTCATCTGCTCAAGTTGATCCATCGCCTGCACTGCGCTACCTCCTCAACCTGGCGCTATGGATCAGGCAGCAGGCAAACCTGGCAACCTTAAAGAGGGACCTGCGAGGACATCATGCTGAGGACTTTACTGCCACTTTATCAGGCTATCACAACTGTGACATTAGGAAATGGAAAATCAACTTCGTTCGGGAATGATGTCTGGGTTGGCGACGACGCATTAGCGGATCGTTTCCCAGCCCTCGTTTCTCACTGCACTCAAAAAGAGGCTTCGGTCAGTATTGCAATCACCTCAAATCTTCAGAGTGCTTTTGTTAACAGAATGACGGCGCAGGCAGCTGCTGAACTCGGTCAGGTGCACATGATCATCCAACAAACAATGCTAGATGAAACCAATGAGGACACGAGGCAGTCACCTTTCAGCTGCGGTCAGGGGAATTTGACACCTTGGCAATCTGTAAGCTACTGAAGGCACGAGGACAAAATTCTGACCCGGCATCAGAGTTTGTTTGGAGCAATGCTTCGCCTCCTCGGGTGCAGTTGTTCATGTGGCTAGTTATCAAAGGCAGAATTCAGTGCAGAGCCAACCTCTTCAGGAAACACATTGTGGACTGTTGTTCCAGTGTGCAAAGGCTGCAGAATTCTGAGAAATTTTAGGCATTCCTATACCACAGACCGGGTTTGCTACACACGACATTCCCTCTAACATCAAGATCGGCGTGGTTCCCCAGCAGCAGCATAACATGTTGGTAGCATTATGCTGTTGGCAGCTATGGAAGAGAAGAAATGGAGCTGTGTTCCGAGATGAGACGACTTCCTTAAGGCAGCTACTCATTGCCTGTTCAACCGAAGCCAAGCAGTGGAAAGTTCATGAAGCTATGCAAAGAGCTATGTAAACCCCATTGTAAATTCTAGTTCCCCAGCTTCCCCTCTCTTGATGATGTAGGTTGGCACCAAAGCCGACTGCAATGCTATGCCAATAAAATCAGGTGGGTAATCGCAACACATCCCCACCCCACCACCCCCCACCACACACCCCCCCAACCCACCCCCCCAAGTGCCTGGTCTCTCTTACAGCCCACTACAGCTGTCCGGCACCGGCCCACTAGAGGTCCTAACACTGCTACAGTGTAAAACACTCGATTATCTAATACGTGAACAAGTAATTCAACATTTACGAAATGAAACTCTGATATGCTACTTTTAAAAGGTAATATGGATTTGGTTTTTACTGACAAATGATATGAAAACGGTATAAATATTAGTGGTATCCAAGACCAAAACAATTAGTGGCAATCAAGTTTGTTATTAGCAAAATTAATCCTGCAGAGAACTTGAAGCTAGTTGTGTTGGAAAAGTAGAAATTCGAGAATTGTGAAGAAAAAGTTGACAATAAATTGCAGTTATTTTTTTATTGAACACCTTGGGGCACCCCTCCAACTCCAACTGCTGCAGTGGGTGTGTTGACAGCTCTGGGAGACATAGTTCAATCTTCGGCTACATTTTTAAGGCTAACACTATTTGCAGTTTGTAAGTGTTCTTTTTCATAAATATATAAACATTACTTATAGTTCCAGAGTGGAAAAATAAAAATAAATCAATTATGTTGGATTATAACATACTCCAATGCAACAGAAATCACCCTTTTGCAGGATTTCTGTGAGTCAAGAACTCTTGTTTTTATCGTTTTCATCCCTAGTTCTTTAAATAGGTTGAAATTAAATTTTGATCTCAAAGTATTCTTGATATATTCTTGAGCACATTCTCATACCCTTTATAGAGGCAGTCAAACACCAAGAGACAAGGATAATCTGCTTCCACATCCCCCCAAGATGTCGGCATCCCTGAAGGCGTGCATAGCCGTCGGCCCTGCTTGCTTGAAATTATCAGCCTGGCTTATCAGGCATGACACAGTGTTGTTCTCTCACAACAAATAAGCGAACAGTACTTTTTAGCCTGGATTTTCAGCGAAGGGAGCAAGGCAGGTGGCCAGGTGCAGCAGGTAGCAATTTGTGGAGCAGTAGACAGCGACAAGAGGCTGCAAACTCTGCTATGATGGTCGAGCCATCTAGTGCGTCAAATGTCTAGCAGGTAAACTTCTTACTAATTGAGAAATAGTCAGCGGGCTGCACATTTTTCCAAATAACTTGTAGGCAGTGGAGCCAACGCTGGCGAAAGGCATTGCAGCCTTGGAGGATGGCGCCATGGCGCAGGCCGTGGAAGCCGTGGCCGGAGCTTGCACTTATGCCGGCATCGTGTGGACGGTGGACCTGTAGCCATGCGAGCTGCTCCCAGAGCTCACCTTCCGTCGCTGCACTCCAGCAGGAGCTCCGGCCTTCGGCAGCCCAGTGGCTGGGGCTGGGACGGGCATAAGGAGGCGTGGCGCTGAGGCAAGTGGGTGGGTGGGTGACTACGGATCTCCTGCCTTCCTGATTCATGCATACCAAGAATTCCGGACGGACCCGACCCGCCCCACCCGCATCACACGCCGCCTCCTGCACTTCGCCTTATCCTTCCTCGACCGCTCACTTCCGCAACGCTTGCGCCCCTCCCCATTATGCTTTCTGGCCGGCAGCGGCTCCTTCCCCCACTCACGGCGTCCACCTCCCCCACCCTGTCTGGTTCCTTCCCCCAACCCGGCGTCCTCCTCCCCACCCCGACAGCCTTCTCCCCCACCCCGGCACTCGATGTGGAAGCCGTGGCCGCACCGCGACAGCGCGCGGGCCGTCACCGTCGACCGTCACGACGGTCCTTGTTCCCCTCCCCCTCCCTTATATTCCTTGACCCTCGGCAGCTCCTTTTCCCACCCCGGCGTCCTCTTCCCTACCCCGGCGACGCCTCCCCACACCGGCGTGCTCCCCCACCGAGAGCCCCCAATGCCCGCAGATCCGGCGGCCATGGCACTCTCCGCGCCAGGCGCTCTCTCTCTTTATGTTGCAATTGTATGTTTCAATTGTTTTAGGAGGTTCAGAGGTATGTTGCATTTGTTTTATATGGATGTTGCAAAGGTATATCGAGGGATGTTGTATATGTTACAATTGTTTCAGAGGCATGTTGCAAGAGTATGTTTCGACTATTTCAGATGTTTCAGCGGTATGTTTCATCTGTGTTTTATGGACACATGTTGCAATTGTGTTTATCTGGATGTTGTATATGTTTCACACATATATTGCATGTGTCTTATTCGGATGTTGCATATGGTTGCAATGGTTTTCAAGTGTGTTTCAGGTGTATTTTTTCAAGTGTTTCATAAGCATGTTTCAAGTGCTTCAACTGTCTTGAGACGTATGTTGCAACTGTTGTATTTGGATGTTTCAAAAGTAGATCAGGTGTTACATCTCTTCTCCTCCCACCTTCTGCTGCATCGTCTCTCCCGGAGCCGGGAGGGCATCCATACGAACGAGGGATGGACGATGGGTGTAACATCCCAGATGTTAGAAAACAATTAAAACTTGATCATGAACCATCATCAAGCATAAACATCAAATGACATGCCATAAATGCATTCCTGTTGCACATGTTATTTTAGTCATGTGGCATATGTTGCGTGTGTTGCATGTGTTGTATAAGCAATGTTTCCCATGTAAGGTTTGAAGTTTGAAAACTGGTTTGTAAACCTATATTATTGTAAGACTTCCGCTACGTTACTCTGTTAAATATTTTGAATAAACTGTTGTAATATTACAATACTCCTGTGATTGGATCCTGTTCGGAGGAAAGCAGGCCTTTTAAGTTATGGTGAACATAAGTACGGCCATCAGAGGTCATTTTGGCAATGACGGGTACTTGTGGGCCATCATAATTAGGAGGTTCTGTGACAATGGGCACGATGGGCGACACTGCCTCCGGAGCGGGATGAGCGCTAGGAGGAGGGCTGCGTACGTCGCGGTTGGGGGCAAGGGGCGCAGGCGCATGGTGACGCGGGCGCGGCGGGCGCACTCTCCTGTTGCGTGGGCACAGCGGATGCAATTTCTGTTTGAATTTGGTTTTTTACATGAGGGGGGCGCGCGGTTGCGTCGAACGGAGCCGCGTCTAGACGCAAGCCTAGGGCCCGTTCGAACGCTAGGCTTACTGTTTCTGCTAAAGTGTGTTACATCCCGTGTCACTGTACCGTAACAATCAGTGGAGAAAACTGACAAAGGCCTTATTTAGTTCGTGGGTGAAAAGTTTTTAAGTGTCACATCAGATATTTTATGAGATGTTGAAAGGGGTGTTCGAATACTAATAAAAAAACTAATTACATAACTCGTATGGAAACCGTGAGACGAATTTATTAAGCCTAATTAATCCATCATTAGCATATGTGTGTTACTATAGCAATTATGGCTAATCGTAGACTAATTAGGCTTAAAAGATTCGTCTCGCGGTTTCCATGCAAACTGTACAATTAGTTTTTTTATTTACATCTAATGCTCTATGCATGTGTCCAAACATTCGACATGACGGAGTAAGGGGCTGTTTAGTTGGCAAAATTTTTGGCGAAACGCTATTGTAACAGTTTGGTTGTTATTTGGTAAATATTGTCCAATCATGGTCTAATTAGGCTTAAAAGATTTGTCTCGTCCATTTCGTCTAAACTGTGTAATTAGTTTTATTTTTTATCTATATTTAATGCTTCATGCATGTGTTCAAAGATTCGATGTGACGGGGAATCTAAAATTTTTGGTATCTAAACGGTGCCTAAGAAGTTTTTGGGTGCAAACTAAACTAAACAGGGCCAAAACAAGAGAATTTCGGAGCCTCACAGTCGCAGGTAGCAGGATTGATTAGCTTCGCCTGTACGCGTCCGCGGCTCGCCCAAGTCGGATACGATGACCAGTCGAGTTCAACTCGTCGCTCCCAGTCTATATAATGGCCGCCGCTCGCATCCTCACCACCGTCTTCCAGCTGCCTCTCCCCAACCTCCCGCGATCCTCCTTCGCCGTAATGGCCGCCTGCGTACAGGCAGCAGCCACCGCCGTGTGCGACCCCAGCGCCGCGCGACCGACCCGCAACAACAGGGCGGGCATCGCCATCGGCACCACCGATGACTACGAGGAGACGTGCTGCCTCGGGATGGGCGCCTTCGGCGCCGTCGTCAAGGCGCGCCACCGCGCCACCGGCCAGACCGTCGCCATCAAGCGCCTCGCCGCCGCGGACTTCTGCAGCCAGATGGCGCTGCTGCGGGAGGCGTGCTTACTTGAGGAGAGCGGCCGTGACAACCCGTTCGTCGTCGGCTTCCACAGCGTCGCCCGCAACCCGGCCACCATGGACCTCTCCCTCGTCATGGAGTGCGTCGGCCCGAGCCTCCGCGACCTCCTCCACCAGCGCCGCTGCGCTGGGATGCCGCCGCCACCCGAGGCGATCGTGCGCGCCGTCATGTGGCAGCTGCTCACGGGCGCCAAGAAGATGCACGACGCCCACGTCGTCCACCGGGACATCAAGACTGCAAACAGCCTCGTCGGCGACGACGACATCATCGTCAAGATCTGCGACTTTGGGCTCGCCATGCGCATGGACGCGTCGCCGCCGTACAAGCCCACCGGCACGCTGTGGTACATGGCGCCCGAGATGCTGCTGGGGAAGCCCGACTACGACGCCCTCGTTGACACCTGGTCGCTGGGCTGCGTGATGGCGGAGCTCATCAATGGGTCCCCTCTGTTCGTGCACTCCAATGCAGCAGGCCAGCTCGCCGCCATCTTCGACGTCCTCGGCGTGCCAGATGAAACGACGTGGCCGTGGTTCTCGTCCACACCGTTCGCCACCCAGGTCCAGGTGATGATGTACGCGAAGCAACGCAACCTACTGCGCGAGGTATTCCCGAAGACGAAGCTGTCCGAGGAAGGATTCCAGGAACTCAGCGGCCTGCTCACTTGCAACCCCGACAAGCGGCTCACGGCATCTGCCGCGCTCAAGCTCCCATGGTTCACCAAGATGTAGCTGCCAAAGAACCGTCGCCGGCGCTGTGTGCGTAACTTTGGACAGAGTATACTCCTACCGTCGTGTGCATGTGCGAGTAAAACTAACTTGTTCTTCCCAACACAGGTTGTAAATTGTAATGCCTGCTGTATTGCTGTGAAACTATGACATACTGATATAAATTGCCTTGATCTTTTGAATGAATTTGATTATTCGTCTTGCCATATAAGTAAAGCACTAAACCCTGAAGTGATCTCTCTGAATATTGGCATGGCAGCAATTGCAACAGTATGTATGCATGCCAGAATCGAATATGGATACTGGTTCAAAGCCCATTTCACTACGTGACTATCAACGGATTGCAGGCTATGGAGGTAATTGGCAAAGCAATAGAGAACTGGAAGTAACCTAAACCAAGGCCATCGCGCTTTAACATGTAAGACAGAAAAAAGATCGGTGTTTCCCAAATTCAGTAAACACCTAGCCTAAAAGATCAAAACCATCACCATTCGCTTCAAAATCCACAACTGGACCTCATTTCTATTTCCATATGGGTTTGACTTGGAGCTCCAATTCAATTCATCTAATCCAATGCCATGAGCCCACGAACCAGGGCCTTTCACATCTCCACGCCTAGGTACAACTCCAAACGACAAGACAAAGGACAGAACTCGATGGAATAAGAACAGCTAATATCAATCTAACCACCTTTGATGACAATGCAACCAACCACTGTGAAAATGGTACATTCGAGAAACCAACACGAGAAACCTAGCAGGATATAGAATCGCCTTAGACTGCACCCTTCTGCAACCAAGCAGCATTGCAAAGGAAAAAACAAAGAGAAAAAAACATAGCAGAATCTTGAATGACTTGAACACCAGCAGCTTCTGCGGCACAAAAGGTGTCTCCTTGGACCAGGCTCCAATAGCTGATGGCATGCAGTGAAAATTAACAGCCATTTGCAACGGCCGCCTCTTCAGTTGTTGGCTTAATGTCTTCTGGGGCGAGACCATTAACAGCTACTGCCTCCACACCATTCTCCACCACAGCGTTTTGTTCCCCTATGGCCTCAGGTTTCTGCAGGCTCTGCTTCCCATCAGTAGCTTGATTTTCAGCAATGTTGGTGGCTGCCAACTTTCTATTCATGACCTGCAGAGTGAAAAATGGCAGTTGAAATAGTTTCTCAACATCCAAATAAGGGTAAACACTACTGGTGGATACCATGAAACGGGCTGAATAGTGCTAAATTGCCAATCCACATGAGCTTATAATAGGAAAAATGCTCAAACCAATTCTACAGAACCTCCATTGCTGCATATAACCCGCAGCAACAAGGCTATGAACTTGTACATGTTCAAAGGAAATATTTGGGAACAGAAGCTAGATTTTCATAGTTCTCAGGTTAACAAGGGAAACTGCAAGTGCTAGCATTCATACAACTGCAGTAGAAGAGGGCTCATTACACAAAGTAGATTGGTAGTCACTCACACCTCAACTGGATGCTGACGCTTTGATTTCTTCTCCTGCATTATCTTTTCACGGTCATCATAAAAGCTAAAGTCATCCAAGATGGATGTCTTGCAGACATGATCCTTGAAAATCTTTAAAACCTGAAGGCCTTGGTCAAGCTTAACCTGCAGACAACATGAAAAAGTATGGGAAAACTTAGCCACCGCGACATTAAAAGAGTTAAGACATAAAAATCTGAAGGGCAATTTTCCATTTCTCTTAAGAGAGTGCTGGCTTCCTGATTCATGCATACCAAGAATTTCTGCTACAATGTGTTACCATCAACAATCAGTGGAGAAAACTGACAAAACAAGAGAAAAACTGAAAGCAACTTAACTCACCTCCTGTGTATCTCTGCTGTTTGTAATTGGTTTGTTTTCATTATACTCAAGAATGATGTGCTTTAACGAGCTGTTAGGAATGTCCTTCACAATGTGCCACTTGACAGGAAAGCAACCAGTCCACTTGTCCTGCTGCCAGTATTCAACTGTCTTGTTAAAATCAACCCGACCCACCATCTCAGCCAGACCAACAAACTGTCCACTTGTGTTAACCTGAAAAATCAAAGACAAGTAACATCAACATCCAACCTTACACACAGGTTCACAGAAGGGAAAAAAGCTCTTTAATAGAGGATAAGGATCAGACTTACAGAAAACAACAGGAACACAGGACAACTGCTTGATTTTTCCTTAGCCTCTTGATAAGCAGCATCCAGCTTTTTATTTCCACTAGGGGTGCTTGCCCAAACATTGTACTTAATGCTCTTGTGCACATCATCCTCACTGTATGATTTAATAATAAAAAATTTGGCATCTGAGTAGGTCTCACCAAAATCAGCAAGGTTGTACTGTTCCTGCTTAACAGCATTAGAACCATCACTGCTGGGAGGCTCCTGTCCTTTTGCATCAACAGCTGCTCCAGAACCCTGTTGGTTTTTAAACAGACTACTTCTTGGCCCACGCTTCAACTCATCCAAACCATCCAAGTTTTCATTGCCAAAACCATAAGATCCGTAGGTTTTTCCTCTCGGCCTGTACTTCCCATTCGAAAACGCATTCCACCCACCATAAAGCCCAGGACCATAGACGTGAGAACCATACCAAAAGCTAGGTGCATAAGTGTTTGTGTTGTACATTCCACTACCAGAGTACATTGAACTCATGAACCCAGCAGATGGTAGCCCCATCGAAGAGTTCTGCCCATGCAAGCCCTGCAAGAATGCCCATGTTCAGAAGCAGTTGATGCCCATACAGCAAACTAAGAAAGTATGCAGGGTATGTACATTTCACTTGAAAATGCAACTGAACATAGCTTACATTGCCCCAAAATAACACAAAACCTATCAATAAGTTGATTATAATGCAAAAAATTGTAGTGCTGGTTTATCTATCTTTCTTTCCCAGGTACTGATCATTAGGTCCAGACAGAACAGAAATTTAATAAAAATGTCCTTTGACAGGTCACAACAAACAATACAGTTATGTGATACATGGATCATTATCAACGATCAGTATTCACTATTCAGCAAGTAACACAATTTGTGGAGTAAGCTCAACAATAGATGACAAAGTCCATGCACTTTCATATTCTGGCTATACCTTATTATTATTAGAGACTGTCGATGTAGGACTCCCACCCGAGAATTTCGGATGCTTTTCTGAAGAGGTACGGCCACCAGACCATGGGTAAGCTGTTTTGCTACCTTGATTCTGGTAATTACCAAAACGGCCATTTGGTTTCAGAGGCAAAGTTTCCTTCTTCAGACCTTTTACACCGTCAATGCTTTTCAGAGTGGTTTTGGAGGAATCCAACAAGACAGGATGCTGATCAGCAGCAGTCACAGTAGAAACATCTTCTTGTATCAAAGGAGATGATTTGCCAGTTTTAGCCTTGTATGCTGGTTTGCTGGCAGTAGTCTTTGGCTGGTAGTATGTGGATGGGTACTGGTAATGCTGTGATCCATAAATCTGACCATCAGCAATACCATAATGAGGATAGCAGTACATGTCCCCATAAACACCCTGAGGAGAAACAAACAAGACCAATTAATCCAAGTACACTTTGTACAGACTAAAATTGTGAGCGTGACTTCCATTTGCTGTGTCCAACTTTAATGGGGTGGACAATGTATTGAATGGAGACGAGTGTCTACAAGCTTAGTGAGATGTGAAGAAGGGGGGATGAGTACTCACAGGGGAAAGTGCATCCCCTCCATCCTGGCTCAGGTAGACGGAATAATCACCCCAACCTGCAAAAACAGAGTTAAAGGTAAGTGCTCTGAGTTCGACATCAACATGTAACTACGCAGTTGCAGTTTCTACTGCCAATCCACTAGAGAGGCATATTAACAGACTAATAAACAGCGCTGTTTCACCTCCACAGTAGTAAGCTCCAGGGTAGGCACCATAGTACATGGCAGCATCCTTGTAATCCTGCTGCGCCCATGGCTCCACTGAGGACGCTGGAGGGTTCAGAGACACCACCTCACCCTTGGACACACCATTCAGCCCTCCCGACGCCTGCAGAAGGGATTCAAAACTCAGACTCTGGAGTGCTGCTGTAGCGCCACAGCCTGATTCGCTGGAATTGCACGGGGAGGCAAGAGGAACATACCTTGTCCTTCGTCTCTGGGCCCTTGCCGCCTTCGCTCTTGGGATCCACCAGGGACAGCGTCTGCAGTAAATCCGCAACATCTGGAGCAAATCAAGTCAAGGGAAAACTCTGATCCAGGAGCTTCCAAATACACAGACCAGAAGATCACGGATTCAGCAGGGAATTCTAAACCGCAGAGCTAAAACTTCGACCGAGGAACAGCAGCGCAGAACAAAATTCACAACAAAAACTAGAACACCACACACTCGACAGTCGGCGCTTGTAATACACACGAAAACGCCAAAAAAAAGAAGTCCATAATCCTGTGCTTTCACCAACAAATCGCCTGCGGCTAAGAAACCAAGCTATTCGCTGGTCCAAAAAAAAATCACCAAAACCTTCGGAAAATCGCCCCAAAAAACGCAACCAAATCAGGGGAAGGGCAAAGCTGCAAAGGGTTCTCAAGGATACGTACGGCAGCGGGCGCGACGGCAGGCATGGTGTCGATCCGGCGGACGCAGGGAGCGTGGCGGCGCGGTCCAAAAACCCAGAGAAACCCTAACGAGGCGGGGCGGGGGGTGGGTGGTATGGTAAGTGTGAGGACCTAGGGGAGAGGTGGAGCCGCCCGCGACCGTGGGAAAAAAAAAAGAATGGAAAGGCAAGCGAGGGAAACGAGTGGAGAGAGAGCGAGCGTTATTTACAATCGCGCGGCGAGGGGGGTTTGGTACCGTTTGGAATTTTCCTTTTCGACGACGAGGTTGTGGGCCTGGGCCGGTGGGCTGGATGGGCTTTTGCAGGTGGGGGAAAGTAGAGGGAAAAAGTCCAATTTTCCCACTCAACTTTGGCGTGCGTCCGTTTTTCTCCCCGAACTATAAAACCAGAAATCTTTCCTCCTCCAACTTTAAAAACCGTTCGTTTTACCTCTGACCGGTTTTGAACGGTGGTTTTGCTACAGTAACGGTAGTTTGCTACAGTGACAGTGGTTTTTTCTTTTTATTTATTTCGGCTGAATCTTTAAAAAATCATAGTAAATCACAGAAAAATCGTAAAATAGAAAATCTAATTTTGTTGGACTCTACATGAGTAGATTTACACAGTGAACATATATTATAGTATACTTTAGTGCATAGTTTTTGTTGTAGCTTTAGATATATGTTTTTTTAATTAATTCATAGCTACAGTTCCTATGGTCCAATTGTGGTGAAATTATACAAAGCCAAGGCATAAAAATTTACTGCAGTTCAAACATACAATAATTAGTCCACCATAAAAATTTCATCACAATTAGACCATAGGAACTGTAGCTATAAATTATTCCAGTTAATTATAGACAAAATTAGATTTTCCAATTAATCTAAAGCTACAGCAAAAACTTTGTACTAAAGCATATTATATTATATGTTCACTGCGTAGATCTACTCATGTAGAGTCCAACAAAATTAGATTTTCTATTTTACGATTTTTCTGTGATTTACTATGATTTTTTAAAGATTCAGCCGAAATAAATAAAAAGGAAAAGGAAAAACCGCTGTCACTGTAGCAAACCACCGTTACTGTAGCAAAACCACCGTTCAAACCGGCCAGGGAGGTAAAACGAACGGTTTTCAAAGTTGGAGGAGGAAAGATTTCTGGTTTTATAGTTCGGGGAGGAAAAACGGACGCACGCCAAAGTTGAGGGGGAAATTTGACTTTTTCCAAAGTAGAGTAGAGTTCGTCGTCTTGGAGTTGAATAAGGGCCCACTGGGCACGTGCCGAGTTCGAGCCCTGACAACGATCATCGCCTCCTTCAGACATACGGCTCCGGTTACGCAGGACGAGACTACCTGCATCCATGGACCTCTATATTCATCCTCTATACGTCCTGGTCAGCAAGATTCTCTCCTCCATACTCAATTCTTCCACACTCATCCATCCTCTATATCATCCTCTATCCACTGTATCCACTGTGGGACCCACTTGTTACTTTATCTAAATATATCCATGTGTGATCTAGTTTTGAAGGATTTATTGAGACGAATTTAATGGTGAAATTAAAAATTAATTTGGATTTTTGTTTGTGAGTTATAACATTTTTTCCTTTATTTAGCTAGTGGGGCCCGCCACTGTAGAGTATAGAGTAAGCACAGTACTACTCTAAATATAGAGTGAGAGAAAGGATAGAGTATCGTTTTAGAGTATCTAGTGCAGCAGTTTTTACTCTATATCTATACTCTAAAGGTTTAAAGTATCGTTTTAGAGTATCCACTGCGGGTAGTCTGACTGTAAGAGACCCAAGCACATCCTCTTGCTGCCGCCCCTGCCTCCACGTCACCTCTTGCTTTTCCCTTATAAAAAAAAACCTCTTGCTTTTCACGGAGTCAATCGAGCAGTGGCGTCAAAGTGTCGGGGCACCTGCACCGGCTACATCCATCCGAGCAAGAGCAAGCTAAGAGCGACCTCCAGATTCCAGATTCGAGATGCCCCCGTGGTGAGGTCCTTCTGGCGCCCTTGCCGGCGGTCTCTAGCCTCCACCGTCCCCGCTCCCGGTGATCTCTTCTTGCGCATCCAGTCGCGGTTCCGGCCGTCCGTCTGACCCCAGGCTAGGCCTCGGTCAGCCGGTCAGGTAACTCTTCTTCGTTGGGTTGTATGCTGCAATGGGCTACTGCTTACCTGCTTGCTCGGTTGTACTTGTTGGTGCCAGATTAGTGCTAGCCTCTTTAGTAATCCCTCTCCAAAATTTACGGTCACAAGTTAATAAAAAAAGAAACACCAATATTTACACCATCAAATTTTGATCAAATTCTCCATTAAACATGTGTTAATAGTGTATTTATTGAACTTATAGGCGTTAATATGTTTTTTTTCTAAAATTTTGCAAGTTTGACTTACAACAAACCTGGAGTGAACTATAATTTGAAACATAGGGAGTAGATTATTAGTGCTTCAGTGATTGTCTACTTGCTTGGTCCTTCACATATTCTTTTTGGACAGTTGCAATTGCAATTCAGGAAAGTATTCCTTAAATAGTCACATTCTCGCTAGACAAATTGGAATGGAACCTGTTTGGCTACTACAAAGCTGTAGACCACCCCCGCCTTCCAGGTTTTGAGGCCATAAGAAAGAGACCAATATCCTTGCCTGGTGTATTGTCTCATCCGTCTCTCCTTTGCAGTTTACAAGAATGAAAAAGGTCTTCTAACGTGGTTCTTTTTCCCATGTTCTATTTGTTGATCTGATGCTAAACAGATTAAGAGATGGAGCATGCCGTTGTTAGCGCTGCTGAAGGTTCATTTCATACTCTACTGGGGAAGCTTGGCACAATCCTCATTCAACAAGCTGCGCTTGTTGGTGGTGTCTGAGGTCAGCTGCAGTACTTGAAGGATGAGCTGGAGAGCATGATGGCCTTCCTTCAGGACCTCTCTGAGAAAGATGAACACCGTAGACAAATTAAGATATGGATGAAGCAAGTGCGAGAGGTTGCCTACGATGTTGTGGATCACCTGTTCGCTTCAACTTATCTGCCAAAATCAGCCAGCCATTCAGCAGTGTTTTTCTCTCACAACAAATCAGTATCAGCATCAGCATCAGCCGTTCAGCAGTGTTTTTACAGACTGCCGAACAGGAATTGATGAATTTAAACACCACATTGGTAACCACAGCAACAACTACGGCAGAGGTTCTGCATCTCTAAAAAGTTACAATAAGTTGCTGATATGTTTTTATCTGGCTCAGTAGCTACCTGTACCTGCTTGTCCCAGTAACTCTGAACTCATGTAGGTATGGTGGCAGTCATCTCATGTGTGGTGCTTCTGGGAATAGTATAGTCACTTAGGGAGTGTTTGGTTTGGGGTGTTAAATTTTAGTCCGTGTTACATCGGATGTTGACTGAGCTTGACCATGGGGTGTTCGGGATACTAATAAAAAACAAATAATTTATTCCGTGAGTAAACCGCGAGCCGAATTTATTAAGCCTAATTAATCCGTCATTAGCACATATTTGTACTGTAGCAATTAGTGCTAATCGTGGACTAATTAGGCTTAAAAAATCGTCTCGCAAATTATCCTCACCGTATATTTTTAGTTTCGTAAATAGTCTATATTTAGTATTCCATGCATGTGTCCAAAGATTCGATGTGATGGGAACTAAAATTTAGTTCGCGAACCAAACGCCCCCTTATGGCACACCGGCTAATCTTTTCGATCTGGATGCACACATCTCTTCTCTCTTTCCTGAGATAAATCAGCTTGTGGGCATTGAACCACGTCAGGATAATATGGTTAAATGGTTGATGGAAGACCATATACAACAGTTACGTGTGATATCTTTGTTTGGTTTTGGTGGATTGGGAAAGACTACTCTTGCTATGACAGTGTACCAAAGCCTATCTGCAACAAATGCATGCTTTCAGTATCAGGCCTTTGCTACAGTATCACAGAAGTTTGATGTCAAACTGCTAATGAGGGCCATTCTTCAGCAAATTATTCAATCAGGTTAGCACCCTACTCATGCTAGAGATGGTGAGGCACACATAGAAGATCCACTCAAAGGCATAGAAGAATGGGATGTTATGTTGAAGATCATTGTGTCAAAGCATTCCGAGTTCATGATGTTATGTTGGAGTTCATTGTGTCAAAGTCAATTGAAAAGAACTTTGTCACTCTGGTAGGCAACCAGCATACTTCTGTTCCACAAGAGAAGATTCGTCGGCTATCTGTTCATAGTGGAGGTGCGGTGAAAGATATCTCCACAAGGGAAATGTTATCCCATGTCCGATCCTTGAGTATATTTGCTGATGGAGAAATACTGCAGTTTGGATGGATGAAGCTAGTGAAAATCTTGGACTTAGAAGGTTGTGAGTTTGTGAGAAACAGAGATCTCAAAAACGTGTGCCGACTGTTTCAGTTGGAGTATCTTAGTCTCAGAAAAACACGTGTTATGGAGCTCCCAACACAAATTGGAAACCTGCAGAAGTTGGAGACTCTGGATATAAGGCAGACAAGCATAAAGCATTTGCCTCCTGGCATTACCAATCTAGCACGGTTAGCAAGCTTACTTGGAGGCCGAAGGTCTTATAACCACGATGGCTTGTGGCCTATTTCTAAATTCTGGGGGTTGACTGTTCCCAAGAATCTTGGGAATCTAGTAAGCCTTACAACACTTGCTCAGATTGAAATCACAGATTTCACATCCCGTTACATTAGTGAGCTGGGGAAATTGTCGCATTTGAGGAAGCTTGGGGTAATGATGTTTGTTGATGATCACAACAGCTGGGCATCCTTGATACGTGCACTTGAGAAGCTAAGCAGCAGCCTTTGCTCACTTCTACTTTGGCTACCTGATGGTGCTATCAACTTCGACTCTCTTGACCAAGACACCAATGTTCATGCAAAGTGTGAATTTCCGAGGTAAATTAGGAAAATTACTAATGTGGTTCCCTTTGCTGTCCAACCTCACTGAGCTGACCATTCGTGCAACCGACCTAAGCGTCGAGGTAGACCTGAAGGTACTTGCACGGTTACCTTGCCTGCTCTACCTTAGGTTGCATCACAGTGCATTCACAAGAACAGAGTTTACAGTTTCGGCGTCAGAATTCCCATGCCTTAAGCTGCTCGTCATTCAGGTTGGAGTGTTTAAAACTTTGAAGGTTAAGTTTGAAGAAGGGGCCCTGCCTAAGCGCGACAAGCTAGAGTTGTCTCTGCTTGAAGAAGCGTCCATCCAAGAGCTCTCTGGCATCAAGTTTCTTCCTAGTCTTAAGGAGGTAGCCGTTTGTACGTGTCCAGGCAATTCAATGGTGGATACCGTGGAGGATGCCATGCGTTCTCTTATGGTTGAAGCTGAGGAGAACCTCAACAAGCCTACTGTCACTCTCAAGGTAAAGCAGTGGATAACGGAGGAAAGGTACTGTAATGTGGATTTGACAAACTAGTCTCGATAGATGAAGTTTGTTGCCGTCCAATTTATAAGATCACAAGTACAATAGCGATCACTGAAGTGATCAAACCGTCGTACCTGAACCCATATAAACCCGGCAGTCCGATGAAACCACGAAGGATTTCAAATCAACCGGCATACAACCAAGATCGTACATGATTCAACGTAACAAGTCACATGTTACATCCCATTTCACAAATAGTTCACAAGTAGCTCACATACATCGGAGTTCACATGGTTATTACAAACCAAGTTTAAGTAATGGAAGCAAAGTAGTTTGAAAACAACACAACACTTAGTTCAATTACATGTCAGTACCATGCTCATTTCCAGCAAAAGCATCATAGGTTAGATAGCTTAGAGAGACCACGCCCCATGGTCTAATCCTCACCCACAGCAGGGTGAAGGCAATTGTTTGGACAGAAAAATCACTCTAAGGAGGAGGATCTCGCAGTGCACAATAAAAATAAATGCGCGGGCGTGTCAGTGTACTAAAGTACATAAAAATAAAAGAGAAGGGAACACATCTTTATTCATATTTAATGAAAATACAAATAAGCTTCCCTAGTACATGTGCGCTCCAGGGGTAGCCTATTGGCGGCGATCTAACTTGGGCGATGTAGTCTTCATGGTTCCTGGGGCCTCGAAAAGCTCTCAGTTAATTACCACTGTGAGTCAAGCTCACAGAGTACCTCCGATTCTGCTGCTGTGGTCGTCGTCTTCGATCTTGGCTTCATGTCTCCATGCATGTGGTGTTGATGTAGAAGGTGGTGGCGTCGGCATGTCCATGGCCTCGTCGGTCCATGAGCCGGTACAACATGGCTAGAATATGATCCATGCCCGCCTGTGTCGTTCGCCTCGTCGATGTCGAACGGCACATGATGTTGTAGTGGTAGTAGCACTTACATGGTTGGTGTAACTTGGATCAATCTGGACTTCTTCGGCAACGTTGTCGTGGTACGCCGTGGAACTTGATTGGCGGGTTGAACTCTTGTAGTAGTTGATGAAGACTTGCGCCTGTTGAACCTGTGCAAGTTGAGGAAGGCTTGCACTTGCATGGATCTCCACACGTCCGTACATGCACATGCGTACCGGGCACAGATACGTGCACCGTGCATGCATATCGGCTTCGGGTCGTCATGTACGCACACAGGGCCTGCACAGCTGACGTGCGCGTCCACGTACGGCGGCCGCGTCGTCGCTGGTGCAACGTCAGCCCGAGGATCGATCGCCTTCATCGCGGTGCATCCGTGGCACCGTGCGCACGACGGCAGGTCGACTCGGCTGTGCCGTCGCTTGTTCTTGAGGCGTGACTTGTCTTCGGCTCCATGGAAGGCCAACTGATGCCAGACTGTGTATGCAAGATTAACAAGATCAAACTCATCTTATTGCTTACCCATGGAGTACGTGAGCGCCATATCTCCTTGCGCCTGGATGAAGACGCCTTGCACCTCCTCGCGACTGGCCGGGCGTCGTTTGTGCGCCTGGACAGGCAGCGCTTCTACTCCTTGAATGTGGAATTGTGATTAGCCCCTCTGTGGAGTCCTGGGGCTTCTTTATATAGGCAGCGGCTAGGGTAGCAGCGGGCCTACTGCACGCACACGCCGCTAGAGTTTGTTAGCGTGCGGCGCCGATCTTTTAGCGTGCACCAGGTGAAAAGCACGTGCGTGCTTATCTATCCCCAGGAATTATCTTCATGTGGTAACCCTTCTAGAAAAATTCCGGTTTGCAGCTGGACTTCTCATCTGCAGGCCCAAAAATTCACCGGCCCGGACTGTGGTCGAAGTACAAGATCGTACTCAATGCACCGCTTCACCTATACGTCGTATAATACGTGCAGGATCACGGACGCCACGTTCTGCGTGGTTGCCTGGTGGGCTCTGATCTTTTGCTAGTTAAAGGCGTTTGAGCTCCGCCGTATTTGAGAAGCGTATACCACACGCCTGGGTGTATATACACATTCTAGCTTCTTCCATTGCACGTCGATGCGTATACATGCATACACAGTGGCGGATCTGCCAGGGGGGCTGCCGGGGCTCAAGCCCCCCCTGCAGCCGGCGAGCCCATGAAGCCCCCCCTAAGCCCCTCCTAAAATTTTTCACCATTGTTGTGACTACCCCCACCTCTCAGCCATGGCCGGCAGCACCACAAGAACACGGAGACTAACCAAGGAAGACGAAGGCGAACTGTTGAATCGTTATTTTCACTTGAGTCTTCTATGTACCAACCTGGGCCTGTTACTTGGGCTGTGTAGTGTGTACTGGTCCGCATGAAGCCCATATAGAAGGTGAAAAGCCTCTGTGCTATGCATCTAGCTCCGTGGCCGTGGACGTCGTTTCAGTTCCAAATATGATCTCCGTTCAGTTCACGCCTCCTTGCCCTGCTGCTGTGCCGACGGGCGACTCCATTGCTGGCCGCCGGGCCGCTGCTAGCCTACTACGTTGTGTGCTGTTGCTGCTGCCTGCTGGAAAGTTCAGCCTTCAGCGATGGCAAGTTTTTGATGCAGTAGCAACACAAAGGGAAAAAGAGAAAAGGTAAGTGAAATTGATTCAACATATTGCGAATTTGATTGGCCCGTAGTTCAGCGATTGCTTTACTGAATCCTTTAATTGGTATGTTCATTCGCCATCACTAGAATATGCAATTTGGTTTTATCTTTTAGAATTTAAAAACATAAATTATGAGATATTGAGATTGTGACATGGTTTATGGATATATATATATATATATATATATATATATATATATATATATATATATATAAATATATTGTTATTTTTCCAGGCTATTATCTTTTATATTCTATAAAATCACTTCGTGAAAAAAATTAGCAGTCCAAAGTTTGCCATAGGTCATTTTTTTCCTGGATCCGCCACTGAGCTCTGGTCACGACTTGAACCGCCACTCGTATGTTCAGCCCCCCTATTATATTTTTCTGGATCCGCCACTGTGCATACATGGCACTGCAACGTGTTAGCTTCTCTCCTTTCCCGCATATTTGGAGGAGTGTCTCATGGGCGCACCTATACGTGTCGCCATGCATGTATATACTTGTGTCATATAAGCACGTATGTTAACTGCACATGCAAGCCGCTAGCTAGTAGCTCCTTTTGGCATATGTGAACAACTGTGTGCACGAGACTATATCAAGAAGCCCATACAACTTACTAGTTTCTTATCTTTTCTATACTAGCTTCTCGATAGTACATAATTAGAGAAA
The DNA here is from genome assembly GCA_038087645.1 of Saccharum hybrid cultivar R570. Lineage (NCBI taxonomy): Eukaryota > Viridiplantae > Streptophyta > Magnoliopsida > Poales > Poaceae > Saccharum > Saccharum hybrid cultivar. Next base: position 1,310,492 of record JAQSUU010000028.1, on the reverse strand, counting down.
TTTCGTACAAAATCTCGTCCAACAGCAATTTTGGCACTACCCATGATACATCATGTCATCTGCAACAAGAGGGAATAAACCCTGAGTACGAGAATGTACTCAGCTAGACTTATCCGTCGTAAACCAGAAATAAAGTGACACCAAGAATTATGCAGGGCTTTATAAGTGGAGCTAGCTTGACGACATTTTGCATAAAAAGTCATTAGTTTAACTGCACCTTTTATAATTCGGTCACCAAGTTAATTATAGCTATCCAATCTAGATTAGCAACTAACCTGTGCCAAACATGTTGTATACAATTAAGTTATCACAATAGTAACCATATCAGATATAGCATTTTCATGTCCATTATAACCATTACCTTTTATTAAATTACTACGATGCCGAAGCTAGTTGAGTTTCTCACTATCCGAGAGAGATGGTGATTCGAATCGATTCCAACCAGCTGGGGATTTATTCCTAACACAAACCCAGGCAGACCAGATCAATGATCACCTTAGGTCACCTTTGGTACAACTCAGGTCCGACTAGCACCGCACCCTCAGGGATACTATCGGATGCCAGGTCGATCAGGACTCTAACCTGCCCTTGGCCTCACACTGGTTCCCCGCACATCCTTACTACCTTCAGTGTGCGCACTTTGACAGAACGATTCCCCGCCTGAGTTGAGCTACTCTGCTTCGCGGTCAGAACGACTTATCCGGCCAGCTAAGTGAGAGGCATGCGTTCAATCTCAACAGAAGTGCCGACAACGTTACGGTCCTTAACGACACAGACGGAATCACTATAGTCACAACACCGCCAACATATAAGATTTCGTCCGGTCTCCCATTACAACATCATCACATGGTTATCTCCACAATAGCAAATATAGCCAACCGGGACCAAGTATCTACCTATATCTCACAGGTGACAGAAAATCATCCGACTTTTACCGGACTAAGCATAGATAAGCATATGTTCGATCCTGGACCTACTATATGTAACACTCCGGTGTTACGCAAGCTTTTGCATGGCAATCATAAGCATGACATTTCATATCATCCATAATCATATATGGTAATATTATAACTTGAATGAAATAAAAGCTTGGAAAATAGTATTCATAACATGATGTGATAATATGCTAATTACCTTTCATCAAAATTGTGCAACTACAAATTTTATATCACTTAGAATTATAGGTCAAATTTTTGGAGCAACTAAATTACTCAAAGTTTTGTCAAAAACTGGTTTCAAAAATGTATTCTGAAAATATTCAAAAATACTCCCTATTTAGCTTTTATTCTCCAATTCAAAATCTGTTGAGAATTTTTAGTTGGCCCCTTAATCAAAGTTGTAGAGAATTAAATTCTAAGCAACTTTTATTTTTGGGTCATTTCGAGAAAATGTTTTTTCTTGTTCAAAATAGGGTTTGAAAACTGTATTTGAAATTGGTTTGAATTTAAAAATTTGAAAAATAAAAACCTAACCTAAACAGGCCGCCGCCTCCCTTCTCGGCCCGCCCGCGAAGCGGCCCGGCCCAGTTGACCGCGTGCTCCGCTCGCCCGCCTGCCCGCGCGTCGTGTCCGCTCGCCCGCGCGCGCTGCGACACGCACGTGCCCGCGCAGGCACCGCGCGCCCCGTGGCCGGCATGCGCCGCTCGCCGTCGACAGCTGGCCGTCGGTGGCCCCCGCCAGCGCGCGCCTCGCTCTTCTAAGTCACCTGCGCTCCGCATTCACCCTCCCTCTCCGAATTTCTCCGCCTCGGCCTTCCTCTGCTCCGTGCCGCGCGAGCACCACACCGCGCGAGCACCGCCACTGCCGCACCCGCCGGCCAAATTGGCCGACGGTGAGCCGCCATAGCTCGCCTTCTCGCGCACCCAACTCCGCCTCCTTCTCCGGCACCCCGTGCGCACCTCGTTGCCGTCACCCGAGCCAAGCAGGTGCGGATTCCGTGCATCCGCCGCCGGCGGCCATGGCGCCACCGCGCGCGCGGCCTCCCGCGGGAGTGGTTCCCTGCTACCTCTCTTGCTTCGCTATCACCGAAAACGGGCTCGCCTACTCCCTGCGAATCTGTTGCTCACCTTTCCGCACCCGGGCGTGGTCGGCAACGGCCACCGGCCGGTCTCCGCGCGGCCGCGATGTCGCGGTCACCGGCGCCTCCGGCTTCTCCCCCCGGCCTCCTCGCGCGAGCGGCCTTGGGCCGAAGCCCAAGCCGGGCTGGCTCGCCTCTCTTCCCGCGCGCGCGCTCAGGCCGAAAACGGCCACGGGCCGGTTGACTTCCACGGGCCGGCCCAGTATCAATAATGAAAATCGTTTTCTGTTTTCTTTTATTATTCAAAGGGAAAAATACTTTGGAAAATGTTTTTGTATTCATTTCAGCTCCAAAAATTGTGAAATAAATTTCTATGTGCTCATTGGAACCAGATCGACAATATAAAAATATTGCATGTCAATATTTCATTACTTTTCTGTAGTGTTTTATTTAATCCTTGAAATTGGTGTTTTCTTGAAAAATTGATAATAAATTATAGAAAAATAAAAAAAATGTGGTTCCAAGTTTGTTAATCTTTTTGTGCAATGTACTTGCTAGGAAAATTATATATCATGTCTGTTCTGTAGAAAAATTTCTATGTGTAGTTCAAATGCTTTTTATCACTAGTATTTGCTATTTTTGTTAATTAAATAAATGTGAATAAAACATGCAAATAATAATTTTTATACAGTGATTGTTTACTGTGTAGAAAGTAGGAAAATTTCTAAATCTATTGTTTGATACTTTTCATAATGTAAAGTATTTTCATGCTCGTTTTTAGGCCTTAGCTTGTTATTTTTGTATAGACAGTTCTAATAATCCAAATGCAATGAAAATTTTGTGGCATGCTAGAATTGATGTTAGTAATCCACTGTAATTTTCTAAGATTTTTCTGTGCTACCAAAATATGTGTTGCTGTTCAAGCATAGTGCTAATTAGGGTTTACACTCAACCTTTAATGCAAGATTAGTTAGTAAACTATGCTTTGGTGTATCTTTGAAGCATCTTAAGTGTCAGTGTGCCTTTGCATGGTAGAGATTAGTGGTGGTAGTTTTTGAGTACATGTTCTTGAATGACGTAGACTACCTTGTAGAAGAGTCGTAAGTTCCACGTAATCTAAATAAAGTAACATGCTCATTTACATCTCATTTATCATCATCATCTCATGTCATTCCTGCAATGCACCTAGGCATAAACACTTATAATTCTGCATCATACAGGATCGCAGGAATTGACCCCGGTAGCAGTTCCCCAGGACCCGGAAGAGCAGTCCGAGGTGTAAGAGCAGGAGGCGACCGAAGCCGAAGAGGAGGTCGGTGAAGATCTTCCAGAGTGCCCCGACCACCGTCCGAGCTCTTTTGAGAGAGGCAGGCCCCGGAGCATTTCTCTTCCGGTTTGCAAATAATTTATTATTGACTTTACTTAATTTGATGCATTACGTTTAGGAGTTGTTTGCAAACGTTGCTGCATTATACCTTGTTTCACCTTGCTTTACCCGATCCTTGTTACCTTGGTGTCCGCGGTCAATAATTGCTTAGTTTGCTTAGACCGATAGAAGTCGGGTGATTGTCTGTCATCCACGAGCTCTAGGAGATTACTTGGATCTATGCGAAAGTATGTCATATGAAAATAACTAAGTGTCGAAATGAATCTGAGACCGGGCGGAAACTTGCAGGGTTTCGGACTGTAGTGTTTTTCGTCTGTGTCGATTAAGGACCGACCGTTGTTAGGCCTCGAGTCATGTTGAATGCATGCCTTACATTTAGCTGGCAGAATAATGTACCTTTCGACCGCGAAGTTAGGAGATTATTCGGGCCGAGTGGCAGGATACGAGGGCGCGATGATAAGGCCAAAGAGCAGTCGGGCGGCCCCCGGGTACATGTGGTTCCTGGTAAGCTCGCGACTTTACCTGAATGGTTGACTCGGTGACCAATACCTCACTTTAGCGGGTGAGTGAGGTTTGTGTGAGGAATAAATTACCAGCTGGTTAATAATCGATTCGAATCGCCATCGTTCACTGGATAGTGAACACTTGACTTGAGCTACTTCATCGTAGTAATATTGATGAATCACTTGGATAGTTATGTGGAAGATGACATGGTAACTATTGTTAATGATCAATGGTAATCCTTACTTGCTTAATTACATGTTACTCTAGCACAGATGCAAACATAGTTGATAGGGTAATAAAGATTAAATTACTACATACTTTTAGAAAAGAATTGTTAAGTTAAAAATGCTTTTCTTGCAAATGAGTCAGCTATCCCACCAGAAAGCCTATCATGATCCTTGGTGTCATTTTATTTTGGTTCTGTCGAGTAAGTCTAGCTGAGTACCTTCTCGTACTCAGGGTTTTGTTCCCACTTATTACAGATGGGCAGATGTATTACGGCTACTGTATCAACTGCCTCTATCCTGCGATGGACGAAGCTTAGGACCAAGGGCAATGGTCATTCGCTACTTCTCGTCTGATGCTTTTGCTGGAGATGATCACAAGCTGGCACTTTATTTCAAAACGCTGTGTGTGTGCGTGATTTGAACTACTGCTTCCGCTACTTTTATTCGAACCTGGTTTGTAATAACTATGTTTAAACTCCGATGTATTTTATGCCGCGAACTTTTATGTAACTTATGATGGTGACCGTTAAACTTAGTACGATCTTGGTTGTTATGTGAAATGGTTTGAAATCCGTCGAGATTTCACGGACTACCAGGTTATACGGGCTTAAGTTTGTTAAATTGTCCTCCCGTTGGATGATTTTCCTACTTAATCTCGTATAATTGGGCGGTTCTGTTACAGCTGGTATCGGAGCATGGTTTAGCGTGATTACTATTCATAAGTGTATTTAAAACAAAATTCTGTTTAAAAAGTGTGATTTTAAAACTAAAGGTGTGCCAGTGGTCATATTCTGTATGCCCAGTTAAGGACTCTAGGTGGCTATTTAAGTACTAACTTGGGGTTCTTGCACCATATTTTTCTTTTCGTTGCTCATACGGCGTGCTATTGTATGAGTGCCACTTAATTGAGAGTGCTTATATGATACTAGAATAATTACATGTTTTACACATGTTTTTTATGAAAGTATCGCATGTGTGGATGTTCCATTCGTTGAGGCGATGCTGTCAATAGGACGATGTGTTTGGGTAGTTACTACCGTTGTATACGCATCTAGGGATTCGTGTAGAGCGTGTAGGTAGATTTACTGCTTTCATGCATTCATGGGGAATGGGCTAAAATGAATTTTCTGCAGGTACATAACAGCGTTTATCGTGTAGATCGAATTAGTTACGTATATGAGAGATCGTTTGTATGCCACCGAATTCATCGTTAGATGTCTTTATTTTCTAAGTTTGTGAGAACGTAAGACTCGTGCATGCATCATACTGCCTGTGCATTTCATTCATAACCTGCATTCCTCCCCTTATGAAAGGATCATCCCATTTTGATAAAAGTGACATCAAGTTAAAATATATTCTCACCGGGTAATTAAAACTTGTGCTACAGATGGCCCGCACGAAGCAGACTGCCCGTAAGTCCACTGGCGGAAGAGCACCCCGTCGTCAGATGGCCCCACGGGAGCGCCACAGCACGGACACTTTTCTAAGCGAGTTTGGCATGCCCACCTTGCTTTGGAGAGTGCTCCATGATGTGGGGTACCCAGAGGGTCAAGAGCCGGTGTACTCCTGGAGTGAGAGCCAGTTAGCTGAGGATGGACTTGCGGTAGTGGAAATCACCGTCCCTGCTCTTGGTGATGCGCCAGAATGGGATGGTTGGCATTTGGAGTTTGAAGGACGCACTCCAGTTGAGGGTGCAGAGGGCGCAGACTTTCGCGTCATCCGAGACATAATGAGCAGGTTTTCTAATGAGTTGGCAGCAGCTTTGGTCGGTACTTTCCCGAGAGATGATCCTTGTGATGCCATTTGGGTGCAACCGCAAGGAAGTGCCCTAGTTAGAGGCCCAATTGAAGGACGGGCTAGCGACAACCACGCAATGAGTGCCATGTATGCAGCCATCAGAGCATACCAGGGTCTTAAGAGTACCTATTGGACCTTGACTGGCCTATGTGGCGATGACCGGCTTGAAGCAAGGAAGCAGAAGAAGAAGCAAGCACGTGATATAGCTAGCTTGCAGGAGCAGTTGGCCGACATGAGCTTGTAGCGAGACCGGGCTCTCGAGAGAGGTGAGAGTGCCATGCAGCGGGTGCAGACATTGACTCAGGCCAACAGAAATGTAGACCGCATGATGGGACAGCTAGTGCAGGAAAGGAATGAAGCCTGGAACGAGAGGGACCTTCTGAGGCAGAGGGTCGAGGAGCTAGAAGAGTATAATGCCAACTTGCATGAAGAGTTTCATGCCCTCTACAACGGGATGGGCCCGTATGCTCCTCCGGACGCCGCCTAGATGGACGTCGACGACGACGCTGCTACTGAAGGTAGCGGTGGTGACACCTCCGACCTCGACGACGGCCCCGAAGAGTAGGATAGTGTCCCGCGTTAGTAGCTAGGTTCTGTCACGATGGCCTTCTTTTGGTTTCTATGTATCATGTTGTATCCTGTTCGGTCTTGAGACTGGCGATCTTTTGGATCTTGGTTGTGTATGCGATGCTCGAACGCATAAAAGTCCAGTGTATGTATGCTGGCAACGTGGTTGTATGGAACGCGATGTTGCATTCGAAGTAATTTGATTAGTGATGTTGTTTTAATTGGAATGTAATTATTGTGCCTCTGTTTTATTGTATGACTTGTTCTCTCCAATAAATTCAGTATGGCATGATTGTTCATTCGAATACAATTACTACAACTTTGCTCAATTATTACTTGTTGCTGAAATATGTGGATGGCAAACACTCGCCGTGCCACGTATGAGGCCGCTAAAACTGGTGGCAACGGTGCAGGGGCTTGTGGGGGTGGTGCAAACAACGTCAACCACCAGGAGCCACAACCAGAGCCACAATTGCCCCCTCCTCCACCGCTCACTGCAGAGGTATTCTTCGCGCAGTTCCTTGGAAGCCAGCGCAACGCTGAGCAATCACAGAGGAATATGGAAGATTTTCTGCGTACCATTGCTGAAAATGTTCAGAGAGGAAATAATCAAGGTGGTGGCCATGGGGTGAACCAGTACAGTAATTTCAAGGATTTCATGGATACTAGGCCACCTATTTTAAGGAAGCAGCAGAGCCACTTGACGCTGAAGAATGGATCAACACTATGAAAGATAAGTTCCATGTGTTGAGGCTGACAGAAGTTCTGAAAACAAAATATGCTGCACATCAGCTACAGGGACCGACAGGGATGTGGTGGAAGCATCACCGCACCACCTTTCCTCCCAATGCCCAGATTACTTGGAGAGAATTCACTGAAGCGTTTAGGGGAGTTTATATTCCCCCAGGGTTGGTTGAGATGAAGCTCGGAGAGTTCTTGGCCTTAAATCAGGGTACCAAGACTATGACACAGTATCTGCATGCCTTTAACAACTTGTGCTGTTATGCTCCAGACATGGTCGACACAGATGCAAAGAGAATTGCTAGTTTCAAGAGAGGGTTAAGTCCGAAGATGATGAAGCATGTGGGTACCAATACCCGCGCCAGATTCAATGACTTTGTCAGTGATTGTTTGAAACAAGAAAAGAACAACAACGCCTACACTGCATCCAAGAATCGCAAGAGGGTGTTTGAGTCAGGACCATCCCAGTCCAGAGTTGTCACTGCAAATCATCCTTCTTATCATCCGTCTGCACCTGGTGCAAGGTTCAGGCCGCCACAGCATAAAACCCAGAACTACAAGGGACCACAGAAGCCGTACAAGATGGCAGTACCGCCAGCAAAGATCACCGCAGCTGCAGAACAGAGCAACTCCAAGGGAGCTATAGGATCTGCTGGTACAGTGAAGGGGCCCTGCTACAATTGTGGTCAGCCATGCCACTTTTCAAAGTTCTGCCCTTATCCGCCTAAAAAGAAGCAACAGACTTACACTGCCCGTGTACACCATACCACCGTTGATAAGATTCCTGAGGGAGAGCCTGTAACTGCCGGTAAGTTTCTTGTTAACCATCACCCTGCAGTTGTTCTATTTGATTCTGGATCCTCGCACTCTTTTATGAGTCAAGCATTTGCACGGAAGCATGAACAACTATGCACAGAATTGAGTTATGGTTATCGCATAAGTTCAGCAGGGGCTGATGTGTTAACCAATAAGATGGTTAGAGAGGCAACCCTTGAGTTAGGTAGTCGGAAGTTTCAAGTGAACCTGGTAGTTATGCCTGGACTAGTTTTAGATGTAATAATAGGAATGAACTGGATGAAGAACTGGGGGGCAGTCATAGATACAAGCAGTCGGTTGCTTACCCTTAAGGATCCCCAGGCAGAGGGTACTTTCCTGGTACCATTGCCTAGAAGAACAGACCTTGTGAGTGTGACCTGTGCCATGGAAGTTGTTCCTATCCACCAGATCCCGGTAGTGTGTGAGTTCCCGGATGTGTTTCCAGATGAGTTACCTGGCCTTCCTCCAGATAGAGATGTTGAGTTTGGAATCGAGTTGATCCCCGGGATAGCTCCTATTTCGAGGAGACCCTATCGGATGCCTCCGGATGAGTTAGCTGAGCTGAAGAAGCAACTGGAAGAATTATTAAAGAAGGGGTTTATCCGACCGAGTAAGTCTGAATAGGGATGTGTGGCAGAATCGTTCAAAATAACACACTAACGGAGGTACTTGCCTTCCTCTAGGCACTAAATACTCCGCCAGCGGCTATTCCAGCCGTTTCTGTCGAGCACACCCAACGGGAGAACTCGAAACCATCCACATTTTCATCCAGGATCCAATAATGAAAACGAGTACAATACTTAGTTTATTCCATACAACATAGTCTTCAGAAAATATATTACAATACCAAGTTCAGAGTGCGGAATTAAAACAGCGGAAGTAAATATCTAGCGAGCGTAGCAAAGATCCATCTGAGCCCAGCAGACGATCCTCCACACAAAGCCTCAAGCAGCACCTGCAACAGGGGTAAAATAAACCCAGAGTACACAATGTACTCGCAAGGCTTACCCGACTGGGAATAATTTCCCGACTCCAAGGATCATGATAGACTTTTTGGCTACTGGTTCAAGTTTGCAGAAAAGCATTACTACTAGTGGATCTTTATTGCAGTTCTTTTATTTACCATCTTTTAGTTTATCACCTAACCATCTATGTAAGCACTTATGCTATTTTCAAACAAGAGTTGGTCAATACAAATACATCATTATTCACCTTTTCTCTTTCAGTTCTTACTACGATGCTCGGATCAAGTCATATCGGACCGCTTACGCGGCGATTCGTGAATCAATGTAGCCCAGCTGGGTACCCCGAAAAAACACGCCCCGCCCATACCGAGGTACAAACGGGACCAACCCATTATCCTCCTGTCAAGAGAACCGAGTCCCCGTCCATACTGGGACTCCAAGCCCCTGCCCTCTCACGATGCTTAGACCTCCTAATACCCATATATAATCCACCTTCAGTTGGTCCGGATGGAGCCGGAACCCATGACAAGAGAATAACAAGTCTTTCTAGCCCCCATCCGCTAGTATATGCTCGGGATAAGGAGATCTGTGACCTGACAACTATCCAAATACAACAATCGGTCCTTAACCGACTCGGACAGAGAAACAATGTAACCCAGTGATGCCCTGTTGGCCGTAGGACACCCCTTGTCACATCCACCACTACCAAACCACATCTCTGCCCAGTCACCATTTCACCTGCCTTTATTTCCATGTTAATCATAGTGATAATAATGATCACCTATCATGAACAACACCATGTTGTTCACGCTAACGAAACCTAAACATGGCACTACGTGGCCTAAACTAGTAAGACTCTTGTGTAGTAATATTTATGCAAGTGGGTTTCAACAGAACTCCTGAAACGTAAATGCACATATAACATAAATATCCTATTATCATTTCAAAATAAAGGTTATGCACCGGGGCTTGCCTTGGGCATCCTGGTGTGCAGCAAAGTTAGTGGTTGATGGCTCCGGGGCTCCTTCCTGTACGGGGACCTTGTCCTCGTACACCTCCACGATCTCCTCGTACTCTGGCTCCTCCGCAGCCACGTACTCCACTATCTCGTGATCTATATGCAAGAATGATGACATGACTTAATGCAATGATAACAGTAGCTCAAAAAAACAACAACTAATACTAAGCTACTAAGCTAGCTCTAATGACTAACATACCAGGCTGTCTACTATTCTTACTAAGCAAGAGTAAACTGATCCAATTAATCTTTACTCATTAAATTGCATACTCTTTACTTGTTTCCGATTTAATATTTAATACAGCTAGGGAAACTTAGCTATCACATCTAGTAAGCTATTCAAGGACTACAAAACTACAGCAAGCACCTAATAAAATCATGAAGCTACCGCAAAAGTTTCAAAGTTAAAGCTATTACCCATTTGCCACAAAAATTTACACAAGATTTGTCATACTAATATTAAGTGCTTTTAATTGATTTAATAGACTTTAGCATCACCACAGATAGGTATGATCTAACTACACTAACAGGTAGATAATGATTTTAGCAAGAAGAATCGAGTGATTCGGATATCGTATGGTGGAGATATCGATCACACAAGGTGGCTGTTTAATTAATTCCGAAATAAACAAGGAATTAATTAGCTCTTGGCCTGGTCTCCTGAGACTTACTCAAGAATGTGAGACTTTGGTCTTCTGACTTGTCAAGTGGGCTGGTGGAATGAATTATCAAGAAACAAGCAATGAACCATGAACGCGGAAAGCGTATGTTCGAGTTTGTCTGTCATGGTTAGCTCCTGGCTCCAGAGCAAGTGCGATACTGACAAGGAGAATAAAGGAATTCGTATAGACTAGTTACCTCAATCGATTACAGCTCGGAGAGAATCGATAGACGCAGCTTACTCGGGCAAGAACAGAAAAACTTGATTTGGGAGGAAGAAGAAATAAGCAACAGAGCAGGACGACTCAGCGGCTCACAGAAGAAGGATGACTGACGCGCGTGACACACTTCAGCGGAGGCAGCACTCTAAATAACCTCGCAGCGTACCGGCGACAAAAGTTTTCTTCGGGTGAACAGTGAGTTCCACGGATGAACAGTGTTTCTGCGTGCTGCATTGTTTTCTGCGCATGTACAGTAGATTTCTGCGCGCTACAGTGTTTCTGCGCGCTACAGTATTTTCTACGTGTTCTCTGGTTCGCTTGCTGGCGTTCTGCTCAGTGCGATGTGTACTCCGATTTCTTGTGCTCAGCACGACATGCCGGTAAGTTCTACGAGCTGCAGTCGGCCATCGGGCAGAGTGAAAAATTTTGCAAGGGACTAATAAAGACTCATGTACTCTGGGAGTAGACTTGGCAGAGAGGAAATAATTTGGATGTGCTACACTCTATCCCCTTTCTCCTTCCTGCTCGGTTGAGCAGCTTTGATTACTCGACGTGAAGACCGGTTAAGGAGGAAGCAAGCAGCAGCTTTGATTGCTCGACGTGGAGACTGGGTGAGGAGATAGCAAGCAGCAGCAAGCAAGCAGCATGTGCATGTCAGGCGTGCAAGTGGCTGGTGACTTGTGTCGGAGCATGTCATTCACGAGTAATTGATCTTTCCTGCTTTGGTTAGATAAAATTTGTGAATATTCGCACTTGATAATTTTAGTTAGCGAATTCTTGCTGATCTGGGTTTTATATTATTCGTTTTTCGTTTTTCATTTCCGACACTCGAATTGCATTTTGATTTTTATTTCCAGCTCATGCACTTAACTAAATGCAATGCTCATGAATATTTTTAACCTGTGATTTACAACGTAACACCGAGGGTGTTACAGGATGTCCTGCCATATTCGTGAAGAAAAAGAAAGAGGGTACTCTCAGAATGTGTGTGGATTATCGACCTCTTAATGTTGTAACTATCAAGAATAAATATCCTTTGCCTCATATCGACGTTTTGTTTGATCAGTTGGCTAAAGCTAGAGTGTTCTCCAAGATAGACCTAAGATCAGAGTATCATCAGATAAAGATTAGGCCGCAAGATGTCCCGAAAACCGTCTTTTCTACCAGATACGGGTTGTACGAGTATCTTGTTATGTCTTTTGGCTTAACAAATGCTCCTGCATATTTCATGTATCTGATGAATACGGTTTTCATGCCAGAGTTGGACAAGTTTGTCGTTGTCTTCATTGATGACATTCTAGTATACTCTGAGAATGAGAAAGATCATAAAGAGCATCTGAGAATTGTCTTGACCAGACTGAGAGATCATAAGTTGTATACTAAGTTCAGCAAATATGAATTTTGGTTGAAGAAAGTTCCTTTCCTTGGTCATATTCTATCTGAGAATGGAGTTTCGGTAGATTCGAGCAAAGTGCAAGAGGTTATGGATTGGAAAACTCTAACCACAGTGTCAGAAGTCAGGAGTTTCCTATGGTTAGCTGGTTACTATCGCCGCTTTATCCCAAACTTCTCAAAGATTGCCAAGCCGATGACGAGTCTGTTACAGAAAGATCATAAGTTTGTGTGGACAGAGAAGTGTGAGACAGCTTTCCACACCTTGCGGAAACTGTTGACCACTGCTCCAGTTCTTGCACAGCCAGACATCGAGAAATCTTTTGATGTGTTCTGTGACGCATTAAAAACAGGATTAGGCTGTGTTCTGATGCAAGAAAGAAGAGTCATTGCTTATGCCTTCCGTCAGTTGAGAAAACATGAAATCAATTATCCGGCACATGATCTTGAGATTGCCGCCATAGTGCATGCCTTAAAGATTTGGAGACACTATTTACTTGGTAATATGTGCAATATTTTCACCGATCATAAGAGTCTCAAGTACATTTTCACTCAACCAGAATTGAACATGAGACAACAAAGATGGTTAGAACTAATCAAAGATTACAACTTGAATGTACAGTATCACCCTGGGAAAGCCAATGTGGTAGCTGATGCTTTGAGTTGAAAGTCGTATTGTTTGAATATGCAACCCTTACTCGAAGATGGTTTTAATCTAATGCACCATGCCGTGTTATATAGTATTCAGATCAGTTGCACCTTAGAGAGTAAGATAATAGAAGGTCAGAAAGCAGACAAAGGGATATTCCACATCAAAAAGAAAATTAAAAAAGAACCCTCCAAACACTTCAGAGTGGACGAGCAGGACGTGTTGTGGTTCGACAACCGTCTTGTTGTTCCAAAGGATAGAGAGCTTAAGAATAAAATTATGGATGAAGCTCATCTCTCTAAGTTGTCCATTCATCCTGGCAGTAGTAAAATGTATCAAGAACTAAGACCTCGCTATTGGTGGACAAAGATGAAGAAGGAAATTACAGCTTATGTAGCCAGATGTGACACATGTTGTCGAGTGAAAGCTATTCACATGAAACCTCGGATTGTTGCAACCTTTGTTAGTACCTAGTTGGAAGTGGGATGATATAAGTATGGATTTCATCACGGGTTTGCCCACTACTCAGAAAGGCCATGATTCGATTTGGGTAATCGTGGATCGTCTTACCAAGACAGCCCACTTTTGCCTGTCAAGACATATTATAGACCACCTTAATATGTCGAGAAGTATATTGCGGGGATTGTGAGATTGCATGGCATACCGAAGACTATAGTGTCTGACAGAGGGTCACAGTTCACTGCTCACTTTTGGGAGCATTTGTACAAAGGTTTGGGGACTAGCCTGATTCATAGCACTGCCTATCATCCTCAAACAGATAGTCAGATTGAAAGAGTTAATGCTGTTTTAGAGGATATGTTAAGAGCTTGTGTGTTGTCTTCTAGAGGTTCATGGGAGTCGTGGTTACCTTTAGCAGAATTCGCGTATAATAATAGTTATCAAGAAAGTATCAAGATGACACATTTTGAGGCTCTGTATGGCCGAAAGTGTAGAACACCTTTAAATTGGATTGAGCCAGGGGAAAGAAGGTATTATGGTATTGACTTCATGGAAGAAGTCGAAAAGAAAGTTCATATCATTCAGCAAAATATGAGAGCAGCTTAGTCACGTCAGAAAACTTATGCGGATAAGAGAAAGAGACCGCTTGTGTTCGAAGTTGGTGACTATGTTTATCTAAAAGTCACGCTAATGAAGAAGAAGCGGTTTGGAATACGCAGAAAGCTTGCCGCCAGATTTGTAGGACCCTACAAAATCTTGGAAAGAAAGGGTCCAGTGGCTTATAAATTGGAATTACCAGAAGCAATGGGTGCTATATTCCCAGTTTTTCACGTATCACATCTCAAAAAATGTTTCCGCGTTCCAGAGGAAAGAATTGAACCTCGAGGCATAAAACTTAAGTCAGGTCTGGTGTATCGTGAGCAGCCAATTCGAGTTTTAGATTCCAAAGAAAGGGATACTCGAAAAAGTGTGGTGAAAACGTATAAAATACAATGGAGTCATCATGATGAAGGGGATGCATCTTGGGAAACGGGTGAATACCTACAAAAAGCATACGAAGATTTTTATAATAAATGGTTCGTAACCCAAATCTCGGGACGAGATTTTTATAAGGGGGAAGGCTGTAACACTCCGGTGTTACGCAAGCTTTTGCATGGCAATCATAAGCATGACATTTCATATCATCCATAATCGTATATGGTAATATTATAACTTGAATGAAATAAAAGCTTGGAAAATAGTATTCATAACATGATGTGATAATATGCTAATTACCTTTCATCAAAATTGTGCAACTACAAATTTTATATCACTTAGAATTAGAGGTCAAATTTTTGGAGCAACTAAATTACTCAAAGTTTTGTCAAAAACTAGTTTCAAAAATGTATTCTGAAAATATTCAAAAATACTCCCTATTTATCTTTTATTCTCCAATTCAAAATCTGTTGAGAATTTTTAGTTGGCCCCTTAATCAAAGTTGTAGAGAATTAAATTCTAAGCAACTTTTATTTTTGGGTCATTTCGAGAAAAGGTCTTTTTCTGGTTCAAAATAGGGTTTGAAAACTGTATTTAAAATTGGTTTGAATTTAGAAATTTGAAAAATAAAAACCTAACCTAAATAGGCCGCCGCCTCCCTTCTCGGCCCGCCCGCGAAGCGGCCCGACCCAGTTGACCGCGCGCTCCGCTCGCCCACCCGCCCGCCCGCGCGTCGTGTCCGCTCGCCCCCGCGCGCTGCGACATTCACACGCCCGCGCAGGCACCGCGCGTCCCGTGGCCGGCATGCGCCGCTCGCCGTCGACAGCTGGCCGTCGGTGGCCCCCGCCAGCGCGCGCCTCGCTCTTCTAAGTCGCCTGCGCTCCGCATCCACCCTCCCTCTCCGAATTTCTCCGCCTTGGCCTTCCTCCGCTCCGTGCCGCGCGAGCACCGCACCGCGCGAGCACCGCCACCGCCGCACCCGTCGGCCAAATTGGCCGACGGTGAGCCGCCATAGCTCACCTTCTCGCGCACCCTACTCCGCCTCCTTCTCCGGCACCCCGTGCGCACCTTGTTGCCGTCACCCGAGCCAAGCAGGTGCGGATTCCGTGCATCCGCCGCCGGCGGCCATGGCGCCACCGCGCGCGCGGCCTCCCGCAGGAGTGGTTCCCCGCTACCTCTCTTGCTTCGTTATCACCAAAAACGGGTCCGCCTACTCCCCGTGAATCTGTTGCTCGCCTTTCTGCACCCGGGCGTGGTCGGCAACGGCCACCGGCCGGTCGCCGCGCGGCCGCGACGTCGCGGTCACCGGCGCCTCCGGCTTCTCCCCCCGGCCTCCTCGCGCGAGCGGCCTTGGGCCGAAGCCCAAGCCGGGCCGGCTCACCTCTCTTCCCCCGCGCGCGCTCAGGCCGAAAACAGTCACGGGCCGGTTGACTTCCACGGGCCGGCCCAGTATCAATAGTAAAAATCATTTTCTGTTTTCTTTTATTATTCAAAGGGAAAAATACTTTGGAAAATGTTTTTATATTCATTTCAGCTCCAAAAATTGTAAAATAAATTTCTATGTGCTCATTGGAACTAGATCTATAATATAAAAATATTGCATGTCAATATTTCATTACTTTTCTGTGGTGTTTTATTTAATCCTTGAAATTGGTGTTTTCTTGAAAAATTGATAATAAATTATAGAAAAATCAAAAAATGTGGTTCCAAGTTTGTTAATCTTTTTGTGCAATGTACTTGCTAGGAAAATTATATATCATGTCTGTTCTGTAGAAAAATTTCTGTGTAGTTCAAATGCTTTTTATCACTAGTATTTGCTATTTTTGTTAATTAAATAAATGTGAATAAAACATGAAAATAATAATTTTTATACAATAATTGTTTACTGTGTAGAAAGTAGGAAAATTTCTAAATCTGTTGTTTGATACTTTTCATAATGTAAAGTATTTTCATGCTCGTTTTTAGGCCTTAGCTTATTATTTTTGTATAGACAGTTCTAATAATCCAAATGCAATGAAAATTTTGTGGCATACTAGAATTGATGTTAGTAATCCACTGTAATTTTCTAAGATTTTTCTGTGCTACCAAAATATGTGTTGCTGTTCAAGCATAGTGCTAATTAGGGTTTACACTCAACCTTTAATGCAATATTAGTTAGTAAACTATGCTTTGGTGTATCTTTGAAGCATCTTAAGTGTCAGTGTGCCTTTGCATGGTAGAGATTAGTGGTGGTAGTTTTTGAGTACATGTTCTTGAATGACGTAGACTACCTTGTAGAAGAGTCGTAAGTTCCACGTAATCTAAATAAAGTAACATGCTCATTTACATCTCATTCATCATTATCATCTCATGTCATTCCTGCAATGCACCTAGGCATAAACACTTATAATTCTGCATCATACAGGATCGCAGGAATTGACCCCGGTAGCAGTTCCCCAGGACCCGGAAGAGCAGTCCGAGGTGCAAGAGCAGGAGGCGACCGAAACCGAAGAGGAGGTCGGTGAAGATCTTCCAGAGTGCCCCGACCACCGTCCGAGCTGTTTTGAGAGAGGCAAGCCCCGGAGCATTTCTCTCCCGGTTTACAAATAATTTATTATTGACTTTACTTAATTTGATGCATTACGTTTAGGAGTTGTTTGCAAACGTTGCTGCATTATACCTTGTTTCACCTTGCTTTACCCGATCCTTGTTACCTTGGTGTCCGCGGTCAATAATTGCTTAGTTTGCTTAGACCGGTAGAAGTCGGGTGATTGCCTGTCATCCGCGAGCTCTAGGAGATTACTTGGATCTATGTGAAAGTATGTCATATGAAAATAACTAAGTGTCGAAATGAATCTATGACCGGGCGGAAACTTGCAGGGTTTCGGACTGTAGTGTTTTCCGTCTGTGTCGATTAAGGACCGACCGTTGTTGGGCCTCGAGTCAAGTTGAACGCATGCCTCACATTTAGCTGGCCGAATAATGTACCTTTCGACCGCGAAGCTGGGAGATTATTCGGGCCGAGTGGATTGCCCGCAACGCACTATACCGGAGTAGTAGTGGCAGGATACGGGAGCGCGATGATAAGGCCAAAGAGCAGTCGGACGGCCCCCGGGTACATGTGGTTCCTGGCAAGCTCGCGACTTTACCTGAATGGTTGACTCGGTGACCAATACCTCACTTTAGCGGGTGAGTGAGGTTTGTGTGAGGAATAAATTACCAACTGGTTAATAATCAATTCGAATCGCCATCGTTCACTGGATAGTGAACACTTGACTTGAGCTACTTCATCGTAGTAATATTGATGAATCACTTGGATAGTTATGTGGAAGATGACATGGTAACTATTGTTAATGATCAATGGTAATCCTTACCTGCTTAATTACATGTTACTCTAGCACAGATGCAAACATAGTTGACAGGGTAATAAAGATTAAATTACTACATACTTTTAGAAAAGAAATGTTAAGTTAAAAATGCTTTTCTTGCAAATGAGTCAGCTATCCCACCAGAAAGCCTATCATGATCCTTGGTGTCATTTTATTTTGGTTCTGTCGAGTAAGTCTAGCTGAGTACCTTCTCGTACTCAGGGCTTTGTTCCCACTTGTTGCAGATGGGCAGATGTATTACGGCTACTGTATCAACTGCCTCTATCCTGCGATGGGCGAAGCTTAGGACCAAGGGCAATGGTCATTCGCTACTTCTCGTCTGATGCTTTTGCTGGAGATGATCACAAGCTGACACTTTATTTCAAAACGCTGTGTGTGTGTGCGTGATTTGAACTACTGCTTCAGTTACTTTTATTCGAACCTGGTTTGTAATAACTATGTTTAAACTCCGATGTATTTTATGCCGTGAACTTTTATGTAACTTATTATGGTGACCGTTAAACTTAGTACGATCTTGGCTATTATGTGAAATGGTTTGAAATCTGTCGAGATTTCACGGACTATCGGGTTATACGGGCTTAAGTTTGTTAAATTGTCCTCCTGTTGGATGATTTTCCTACTTAATCTCGTATAATTGGGCGGTTCTGTTACACTATAGGATTCAAGATATATTTCTGGACAAGAAAAGACATATGCATCAAGGGGTTCCAAGCAACTCCTATAACTTAATGCATTAAATATAGAGAAATCAAGATGACATTTATAAAATATGGGAGGCTTAGAATGCTCCGAGACTTGCCTTTTAGAAACGGAGAAGGTTGGTGGTCAGGACACTCTGGAAGATCTTCTACGTTGACTCCTCCTGCCGGAACCTCCTGCTCCTGAGCTGCTTGTTGCTCTTCCAATCGCTCTTGCTCGAACTTGAGCAATGTCACTCCTTCGGGAGCACCTTTTGCATGCATATGCCCAACATAAGTATCATGAATGCATAGGAGATGATGTGACATGATGAGATGCATACACATGTGTATTAACAAATTGGTGACATAGTGATACAAGATTAACACTCGTTTGCTGAGTAGGTGCATATCTCTTCTCTAAAACAAGAAACATACACTCACCAAGGTCTAGCAATCTAAGGTAAAGTTGTTCATCATCTGTAAGAGGCTTAGAACCTGTAGCTAGCAACTTATTTTAATTAGCCTAGGCACCTAAACAACAACATCAAGTTCATACAAAGCAATCAAGTCATTCACTATTTTCCAGCAATTTTTGGACTGCAGACAATAGCTACATGTTTAGATCATAACTGGAGTTATACAAACCTAACAAAGATGAGATAAGACTTTTTGGAAAGCTTATGAAATTGTCTACAACTTTCTTATAATCATCTCAAGCTAATTCAATAACTAACAGGGCTAAACAGGGCAATTTCTCAGATCTGGTCCAGAAATTTCAGAGAATTATCACTTCGGGTGACTAAATTTATCTAGCCATAACTCACAAACCATTTGGCCAACTGCCATAAAAATTTGACACAAGCTAGATAAGTAAGTAATCTACAACTTTGTTATAGACATGATTCATAGAAAACATCATCTTCATCATACAATTTGCTTAACAACAAAAACTGTCCAAACAGTCACCATAATTGAATTATAGAGCAAATAATATTTCACTACATACAAGAAATAAAATATGGGCACAACCAATATTACCAACATTTCATACACATCAAATACAGGCTAGAAAATATAATGGTCATCCCCAAATAAATTCTTTTCATGCCTTTATTAATTTATTTAGATAATTAGGTGAAATAATGAACATATATCAAAAGTATATAGTAAATTCTGAGAAAATTACAGTGGCTTCCACATGCTCCCAATAGGCTACTGTATAAATTTCATACCATTTAAACATGCATAACATCCTCTACAAAAATGACAAGCTAGCAAGGCTTATAATAGCATAAATAGTAAATCCTAGTGAAAAGTGTCAAACAATAGATTTCATATTTTTCTTAGCTTCACCATGACACAAGAACATTGTGCAAAACGTTTCACACTCATAGCTTACATATTTTGGCCACAATAAATTCCCTAAGAGACTAGCATTTAATAAAAAAAATTAATAACTCAAACACACAGTACCCAAAAAGCCTAAAATTTTTACTACAGTACTTACATATCATCACTAGTCTCCCATAAAATTTTCACAGCAATTGGAGCACTACAACTTTGGATATGAATTTCCTTTTGAAAAACCCTAAATAAAAGAGATAAATAGAAACAGAGAAAACTTTCCACTAGACCCTATCACATTATCACTCTATCAGGTAGATCTACTCACAAGGATTCCAAAATGTCCTCATTTGCATTTTTCTTATTTTTCTACGATTTATTATGAATTTCCAAAATTTCACAAGCATTTCTTGAAAAGAATAAAAAGAAAACCGAAACTAACGGTCATTGACAGCTGGGCCCCTTGAGTCAACTGGACCCACACGTCAGTGAGACTAGAGCAGAGCACGGTGGTTGACCGGCCCTAAGACTATCCGCACTCATAAACCTCTATATCCATCCTCTATAAGGAATATTTCGTCCTAGTCACTCATTTATATACAGTTTTCCCGCACCCATCCATACTCTATATCTTCCTCTATCCCAACTACCAGTTTATGGACCCCACACGTCATTTATATAAATTTTATCTAAATATATTCATGCGAGATCTTGTTTTGAAGGATTTATTGAAACAAATTTAATGGTGCAATCGGAATTTAATTTGGTTTTTTGGTTTTTAAGTTATAGCATTTTTTGGTTGGTTAAAAAACTGAGATCCACCTCTGCATCTTTCACGCATGCAAAGCGCTGTGGCTGCTGGTCGTCCGTGTGGGGCAGCCGGCCTTTAGCGTGCCTCCGGCATTGCACTACAAATACAGGCTCCCGCTGCATAGCGCACTGGGTGCCGACTCCCGCTGCAGACAATTCGACCGCTATATTGACTGACGTGGGGCGTAGCGGATGTCATCGCGTACGGCGGTGCGCGTGGTCTAACTCGCCGCAGGTGAGGTCCTCGGCGAAGCAAACCCTACCATTGCGCTCTACTCGCCAAGCCGCATCAAGGGGTACCCTTGGTTGGCCCGGCGACTCACCGGAGCAGACTCGCCGGCGGCTGTGGCGGCACGGTGGTGACACACAACGGTACGCCGGCGTCCTCCGGCTGCGAGGTGCTCAAGCGAGGCGTGCTACAACTTCCCGAGGGTCTAGCGGAGCTACCTAGGTCGGAGTTAGGGTTTAAGGTGGCACCGGTGAGCTCGACTGTGTGCGTGCCATGGCGGCGGCGATGGCACGGCAGTGCGCAGCAGTGTTCCGACGCCGGCGTGACATGAACGGCTCAACCATCGTCGGCTCTAGCTAGACCTACCTCTATGCGACTCAAGGCAGCAGAAAGAAGAGAGAAAGGGTGAGTGAGCTGCCCGGCGACAAACTCGCCGTGAAAGCGGTCGTGGCGACCGTGACTCCGGCGAGGTCAAGAACGATGAATACGCCCTCACCGTGGCTCGATCGGTGATACGACTCGGTCTAGGATGTAGAGGGGAGGATGGCGAAGCTGATGGCTAGCTGGAGGGAGCAATGGTGCGATGGCGGCGGGGGGCGAGCTCGGCGGAGCTCCACCACGACGGCAATGGCGAGCGCGTCCGCCTCGGCTTTGTGAGCGAGAGAGAGCTGAGTGTGGCGTGCGAGTGAGAGTGAGCGGGGCGAGCAGAGACGCGCGACGCCTTTCATCAGCGCGCCCCGACCACGTCGCGGCTCAACCCCAGCGACGGGCGCCACGCGGCGGCCACCTCCTGGCATCGGTCGGCCATGACCGGCCAGTTCAAAACGGCCATCAGGCCCTGATGGAGCCGACTGACACTCGATGTTTGGCGCCCCATATTTCCCAAACCAGCGCGAACTAGCAAAAACTCCAGTAAGCAAACTTGTAGATCTATGTGAGTACTCCATCTTTGATTATAAGACTTTGGTCTGGTTCGGCCTAGATTTCAAACTACACAGCCCCAAACATGAGTACATCGAAACTGAAACTGCATTTTAACTTAGCAAAATTTCTAAGTGTCCAAACAGCACTCATTTCTGGCTTGTGAGCCCTTTTTGAGCATGTTGTGCACTGTTCTAGCTCAAGGTTATAAAATAAAGTTTGTTCCTTATAAAATTTACTACAACTTTGCTTAAGGGTGCACACACATGCAAACACTCCAGGCAGCACTTTTAAATTGGTCGACCAAAAGCACTCTAGAGGGGTTTCTAGTCAAACTAAACCCTCGGAGCATAATTAGGCAATGTCATTAACATGAACATTGTTCCATTTTGTATCCTAAGTGTAGCTAAGGTGTATTAGTGACCAAACATCAACCACTTGCATTAATCAACACATGATCATAATCATACACACATTGAAACATAGAATGACAAGGTATGTTTCATATGTTTCAAAGCAATGTTTCACATGTTGCACATATATGTTTCATATGTAAATGCTCATGTATGAGTGAATGATGCTTATGCTGATGCAATGCAAGTGCAAAGGTGTAACCCTAACACCTAGGGTGTTACATTTGTGAACTTTTGTTTTTAAGCTAATTAGTTAAGAGAAATTTGGATATTTGGGACTGATATTTATTTAGAAAATAAAATAGATATAATGGTTATTGATAGCAATTGATGCGTGTTGTGTCCAGAAATGGTTCCAGCGATACCACCTTGATCCAATGATCCTGATTCCTGCACACAACCGTACCTTCCACCTCCAGGAACCAGGAACACGGCCCCCAACCCCAGCAACAGCGAGCGCCTGCCGCCGTCTCCACGCCCTTGTACCTGTGCCGGAGAGGCGGATGGCGCCGTAGTCCGAAGCCGAACCACGCTACCTTCCTTTGGGTCCGAGCCCGACGCCCGCGTCAGAGAGAATGGCCGCGTGGAGCACATCCCCACTACTACATGAGGCTCTGCGCCCAGAAAGCGGACGTTCATTGCCATATTGCCATCTCTAGAACGTGCCTGGACACGTATTTCAATAAAAAAACGTTGAAGATTCGACAGAAACGCCGATGCATTCGGCACCAAATTTGCTCCGGTTGCCAGTTCGCGCGCTCAAACGCATGAGCCACGCGTTGTCACACCTCTGACCTCTCGAATCTTGATCACTCAACGGGAGGGTCGGTAGAGATGACGCTGTAGACGACCATGTCCCGGAGCCTTCCCTTGACCACGCAGTAGCTCCGCAGCACGGCCTCCCACTGGAACCCGGCCTTCGCCAGCACCCGCCGCGTTGCCGACGTCCACGAGCGCCTCGACGCGCTCCACGCCCGGGAGCTCGCCGAACGCCGCGGCGACCGCGCGCTTCACCGCCGCCGTGGCCACGCCCTTGCCCCAGTGCGCGCGCGCGCCAGCAGGACGCAGAGCTCCGCGCGGCACGGACTCCTGTTGGGCAGGCGCTTCTTGCTCCATCTCTGAGCCTCTTGCTTGGTACTGATGCTCAGTCACTAGTGGATGCTTTGCGTCCTGTTTCTGCTCAGCCACATTAATCAAAATATTGCCGAGCAAGGTGGATGAACAGATTTTGTTCTGTGAGCAATTCCTTCCACCTATCGGATTTGGTATGGCATCGCGCTCGTAGACACGTGTCGAGAGGCTTTTCTCGCGGCGCCAAGCGGCGAAGCAGGTGTTCTCGGAGCAGATGCAGAGCACCACGTGCGGTACCAAACAACTTCACAGTAACATATTTATAAATATTGCAAAGTAAGAAATACTACAAACTCAGAGGATAAGATTCAACTTCACAGTTCACATGTTTAAAAATATATTGCAAAGCATACGGAGTAAGATCCAATTTCACAGCTCAACATGTTAGACGCCGGTCACATCCAGTCCACATTACCCATCACAGATAGCGTCACATCAGTCCATATCCTAAAACACCGGTCACAACCTAGTCCACATTACCCATCACTTCCTCGTCTGTTGTCCACCCTTCTGCCTCATAATCACCAGGATTTGGAACTGGAGGCTCATTAGGAGCTTCTCCAGGGTTTCCTGGATTCCTCCCATCCAGGAGAAGTTCAATTCTCCATACCCACCGCAGCATTTCCGTCGGCTCGAAATCGAATCCGCGCCTGTCGCCTCGCCGCCAAAGCTGTATCCTCCTTGCCAAATTGAGAAGAGGCCCAAAACCAAGGATATGGACCCGGGGATCGAGCTCTGGTAAGGCATGAAGATAGTTGACATAGGTGACGCCATGCGCGGTGAATACGCCTTCCGGTAAGGGTGGTTGAGTAGCAACTGTTGGAGTATGTGTTTAGGCCTATGAGGCTAAGGCCCATGTGGCCCATGTATGGAACCTATATAGCTACCCTTCTAGGGCTAGCCAAATTGAGAAAAACCCTAACTTTAGCATGGTATCAGCAGCCTAGGTTGCTCCTTCCTCCTTCCCTCCCCAGCCGCCACAGGGTGCGCCGCCCCTGCTGGCCGCCGCCGGCCATGGCCGGCGCCCCTCCCCCTCACCCCTCCTTCTCCAGCCACTTCCCCCTCCTCTCCTCTTCTTCTACCTGGGCCCAAATCCTGGCCGCCCCTGCTCCAGCCCTTGCCGCCTCTGCTTCACACCCTGCTGTCCGGTCGCCGGTGGCGCAGGCGCTGGCCGCCGGCCATGACGCCCCGCCTGGCGGCTCCCTGCTGGGACCGGCCCTGGGGTGGGCGGCTCCCTTCCCCACCCCGCCTCCCTGGATCCCCACCCGGACCTCCACCCAGTGCCGCCGCTCCAGCCGCCTGAGCAGCAGCCGCTCCAGCCGCTCCGGCCGGCCGAGCAGCAGCTGCTCCAGCAGGCCCGCCATCCGCCGCCGCCCACCCATCAGCCGGCCCGCCCAGAGCAGCAGCCCCTCCCCGGCGCCCAAGACGTCACCACTGATGACGGTCTGCGCCCCCTGCTGCCCGGCGGCTACGGCCCCATGGTGTCCCGCGCTGCGGTTGATGGTTCTCGCCCGAACTCCGTCCTCGCCGCCGCACTCATCGCCGCCCGGGCTGCCGCCGCGGAGGGGCAGTCTCGGGTACGTGCGGCCGCCGCCATCTGGGCGCGCGAGCGCGATGCGGCCGACGCTCTGGCCCGCCAGATCGCCGAGGCGGAGCAGCTTCTCGCCCCTCCTGCCTCGCCGGGTGCTGGGGCCTCCTCTGCCTCACCGGGTCGCCGTCTCTCCCACACCGCCGTCCTGTGGCACGACCCGGCCGATCCGCTCGTGGCCCAGCTTCACTACCAGGCTGGGGGGGTCCAGAACATTCGCCTCCTCGTCCCGGTCGTCCTCGAGCCGGAGTCGCCCTCCTACGCTCGCTGGCGGGATCTGGTGCTTCTCACCCTTCGCCGCTACGCCCTCGACGACCACGTCCTCGTCGACACCTCGGTCGCCATCCAGACCCCGTCGTGGCTCCGTCTCGACAGCATCGTCCTCTCCTGGATCCTAGGGACGATCTCTCTGGACCTCCACGACCTCGTCCGCACCTCTCCAGACGCGCGCCGGGCGTGGCTCGCTCTTGAGGGCCAGTTCTTGGGCAACGCTGAGGCCCGGGCTCTGCGTCTCGACGCGAGCTTCCGTACTTTCGTCCAGGGTGACCTCTCCGTCGGCGAGTTCTGTCGTCGGATGAAGGGCATGGCTGACTCCCTGGGGGACCTCGGGTGGCCCGTCGAGGATCGCATCTTGGTCCTCAACGTCCTCCGGGGCCTCAGCGACCGCTACGCCCACCTCAGGACGTGGATCACCCGTCAGAGGCCCTTTTCCACCTTCCTGGAGGTCCATGACGATCTTGTCATGGAGGAGCTCACGCAGGGCCTCCAGCCGGGATCCACCACTTCCACGGGGTCCTCGTCCTCCTCGACGGCTCTGGCTGCTACTTCGTCGTGTCCTCCTGCTCCACCGCGGTTGTCGGCTCCGCCACCGTCGTCTCTCCCGGGCCCTCCTCCCTCCGGGCCGAGCGGAGGTGGGAGGGGTCGTGGCTCTCGTCGTCGCCGTGGAGGGGGCCGCGAGGGTGGTCGGGGTGGTCAACCCCAGGCTCCGGCACCGGCTGGGACACACGGGGGGGCACCATGGCCTTCGTTTCAGAACCCGTGGTCCGATCGCATCTCCATGTGGCCCTACCACGCCCCCGGAGCCAACACTCGCCCACCGATGGCCATGCTCACCGGAGCGCCTCCTGCTGGTCCTTCACCCGGCGTCTTCCCCGCTACGCCGTGGGTTCCACCCTCCGGCACTCCACCGGGGGTCGCCGGCTGGGATCAGGCGGCCCTGGCTCGCTCGTTCAGCACCATGGGCCTGACACCTCCGGTCGGACCCGAGTGGATCGCTGATTCGAGGGCCACCTACCACACTACTCCTGACCCCGGTATACTTTCGTCGATTCACTCTCTCTCTTCCTCTCTTCCTTCGTCCATTATGGTCGCTAATGGTTCTTGTATTCCTGTCTCGTCTGTGGGTACCGCCGGTGCTCATGGCTCCTTTCGTCTTCTTGATGTTCTTGTTGCTCCTTCTATGGTTCACAATCTTCTTTCTATTCGACGTTTTACAGCTGACAATTCTTGTTCTGTGGAATTTGACTCTTCTGGTCTTACTGTAAAGGATTTGGCTTCCCGGCGTCCTCTGCTCCGATGTGACAGCACCGGGCCCCTTTACACTCTTCGCTTCCCGGCGGCTCCTTCGTCTTCTTCGCCGCCCGTTTTATCAGCTGCCTTCGTCGCTTCTACTTCCTCTACCACCTGGCACCGGCGCCTCGGCCATCCTGGACGTGATGCCCTGATACAGCTCAGTCGTAGCTCCGGTCTTCCATGTACTCGAGCTCATGATGAGCATCTGTGTCATGCGTGCCAATTGGGCCGACATGTTCGTCTTCCTTTTTCTAGTTCTACTTCCCATGCGGCTCACATTTTTGATCTTGTCCATTGGGACCTATGGACATCTCCTATTATGAGTATTTCTGGTTATAAGTATTATCTTGTGGTTGTTGATGTTTTTTCGCATTATTCGTGGACTTTTCCTCTCCGTGCGAAGTCTGATACGTTTACCACGCTCCTCCACTTCTTTACTTGGGTGTCCACACAGTTCGGCCTCACCATCAAGGTTGTCCAGTGTGACAATGGTCGCGAGTTTGATAACTCCACCTCCCGAGCTTTCTTTCTCTCTCACGGTGTTCAGTTGTGCATGTCTTGTCCATACTCCTCCTCGCAGAATGGCAAGGCTGAGCGGATGATTCGCACAACCAACGACACCGTGCGTACCCTGTTGTTTCAGGCCTCTCTTCCTGCTCGCTTCTGGGCTGAGGGCCTGCACACCTCCACCTACCTTCTTAACCGCCTTCCTTCCGCTACCTGTCCTGCTCCAACACCTCACCACGCCCTTTTCGGTACCTCGTCTCGGTACGATCACCTCCGCGTGTTTGGGTGTGCGTGTTACCCCAACACCGCTGCCACTTCTTCTCACAAGCTGGACCCTCGCTCCACGCTCTGTGTCTTCCTCGGGTACTCCCCAGATCACAAGGGGTACCGGTGCTTCGACCTTACCTCCCGACGAGTTCTCATCTCTCGCCATGTGGTGTTCGATGAGTCCGTCTTTCCCTTTTCCAGCACTACCACCCCTCCGGTCCCTGACCCTCCCTCCCTGTTTCCCACTGACCCGGTGGTTCAACCACCGTTTTCGTGGTCTCCTGCAGGTACCACTTCGCCGCGCGCCGGGCCGGCCACCTGTCCCGGATTCCCAGCGGGTCCGGACCCGTCGTCCTCGGGCGCGGCCCCGTCCTCTACAGATGGTGCAGCCCCGGGGCCTTCGTCCCCCGCTTCTGCCCCGGGGGGGGGGGGTCGTGCCGGTCGCCGACGTCGGATCCCGTCCCAGCACCTGCCCCGGCACCTTCGTCGAGGTTCGCAGCGCCGGTGCGGGTGTA
The DNA here is from genome assembly GCA_038087645.1 of Saccharum hybrid cultivar R570. NCBI lineage: Eukaryota > Viridiplantae > Streptophyta > Magnoliopsida > Poales > Poaceae > Saccharum > Saccharum hybrid cultivar. The sequence goes on along the minus strand of JAQSUU010000028.1, from coordinate 1,282,753 downwards.
CCAGCGCAGACCGCGCCCGACGCCGCTCGCGGTCCCTTCTCCACCGAGGACACCGACACCACCGCAGCAGTCCCCGCCGGCTCGTGGTGCCCCGCCGGTCTACCACCCGCCGCTGCTTCACCGACACCCGCGACATGTTCACCCGATGGTGACACGGCACGCGGCTGGCACACTGCCGCCTCGTGCCCTCGAGGCTTCGACCGGCGAAGCGGTGGTCTCTCCGGTACCTTCTTCCGTCCGCGACGCCCTATTGGACCCTCACTGGCGCCGTGCGATGGAAGAGGAGTACGCCGCGCTACTCGCCAACCAGACGTGGGAGCTGGTGCCCCGGCCGCCAGGCTCCAACGTCGTCACCGGCAAGTGGATATGGACCCACAAACGCCGGGCCGATGGCTCTCTCGAGCGCTACAAGGCTCGATGGGTCCTCCGGGGCTTCACTCAGCGACCGGGCGTCGACTACGATGAGACCTTCAGTCCGGTGGTCAAGCCCGCCACCGTCCGTACCGTGCTCTCGTTGGCGCTGGCTCGGTCTTGGCCCGTCCACCAGCTGGACGTCAAGAATGCTTTCCTCCACGACCTTCTTACTGAGACGGTGTACTGCAGTCAGCCGGCGGGGTTCGTCGATTCCACCCGTCCTGACATGGTCTGCCGGCTCAACAGGTCCCTTTACGGCCTCAAGCAGGCACCTCGGGCGTGGAACCACCGGTTTGCTGCTTTCTTGCTGACCCTGGGATTCATGGAGGCCAAGTCTGATACGTCACTGTTCGTCTACCACCATGGGGCTGACACTGCATACTTGCTGCTCTATGTTGATGACATTGTCCTCACGGCCTCCAGCGAGCCACTTCTCCGTAGGATCATCGCCGCTCTCCAGCAGGAGTTCGCGATGAAGGATCTGGGTGAGCTCCACCACTTCCTCGGGGTCACAGTTGAGCACCGTCCTGCCGGGTTACTCCTTCACCAGCGGCAGTACACTCGGGACATCCTGGAGCGGGCTGGGATGACTGACTGCAACCCCTGCTCCACTCCGGTCGACACTCAGGGCAAGCTGTCTGAGGTTGAGGGACCCCCGGTGGCCGATCCCACTGCGTACCGGAGTCTCGCCGGGGCCCTTCAGTACCTCACCTTTACCCGGCCGGACATCACCTATGCAGTTCGGCAGGTCTGTCTTCATATACATGACCCCCGGGAGCCTCACCTCACGGCTCTCAAGCGCCTCCTCCGCTACCTCCGGGGCACGCTCGACTACGGCCTCCTCCTCCACCGAGCCTCCTCCACCGACCTCGTCGTCTACACCGACGCTGACTGGGCAGGGTGCCCGGATACTCGCCGCTCCACCTCCGGCTACGGGGTCTTCCTGGGCGGCAACCTGGTGTCGTGGTCGTCCAAGCGCCAGCCGGTGGTCTCCCGGTCCAGCGCCGAGGCGGAGTACCGGGCCGTTGCTAACGGCGTGGCGGAGGCCGCCTGGCTCAGACAGCTGCTTGCTGAGTTGCACACTCCGCCCTCCCGGAGCACACTGATCTACTGCGACAATGTCAGTGCGGTCTACCTCTCCACCAACCCCATCCAGCACCAGTGGACGAAGCATGTGGAGATCGACCTCCACTTTGTCCGTGATCGGGTGGCCATGGGCGAGGTACGGGTCCTTCATGTTCCGACGACCTCCCAGTTCGCGGACATCTTCACAAAAGGCCTCCCGTCCTCGACCTTCGCCGAGTTTCGCTCCAGCCTCAACATCACCGGTGGCTAGTTGCGTCTGTGGGGGGGTTGTGTGTGTTCTTTCTTGTTCAGCCTTGAACTCCGCTGCGCCGGTAGTTCAGACTGCGGGGCGGTGTTGGAGTATGTGTTTAGGCCCATGAGGCTAAGGCCCATGTGGCCCATGTATGGAACCTATATAGCTACCCTTCTAGGGCTAGCCAAATTGAGAAAAACCCTAACTTTAGCAGCAACGAGTGCCATGTACTCCTCATCATCATCTTCGTCATCTTGAAGATCTGGCACGTAATCTGAATCTTCCTCATCTTCATCGCTGCTGTCGTTGTCGTCACTGCCATCGTCACCGTCGTCGTCATCGTCACTACTGTCGTTGTTGTCGTCGTCGCCGCTACTGTTATCATCGTCGCCGCCGCCGCTGCTGCCACCATATCCAGCACCATTTGAACCTTCTCCATCCTTGTTACCTTCATTAGGATGATAAGTTGGGTCCCCATCCTCATCGTCGCTTTCACTGCTAGGGTCAGACAGCTCAAGCCATTCTTGGTAAGCTATAAACACAAGAGAGACAATATAAATTCTTCAGCATTTGCAACTAACAGAAGATACAAAGAAAGGTACCTTGGCCATGTGAATTTAAATAATCTAAAGTACAAGGTACCTTGTCCATCATTTCTTCTCATCTCCATTTTTTCCTCAATATAAATTAATGCTTTGGGCATTCCTACACAAACCAAAGGTTAATTAATTCTTCAGCATTTGCAACTAACAGAAGATACAAAGAAAGGTTTCACAGCTGAACTGTCAGTTTGCAAACAGAGATGTACCAATCTATTTTCAGCCTAGCACAGCAGCAAGACACAAGTAATCATGGGATTGCACATTGCAGATAGTTTTTCTTTAGAGTCATGTCAGATGTTACTTGTTCAACTTTCCAACTTGGAATCATCTTGTACAAAAGTACTACCCTCTATATTGGCATGAGGTGACTAAAAAGACCAGTGGCATCTAACCAAGAGAGGACAAAATAGATAACAGTAGACATTCAGCTCCAAGATCTAAACTATATTGGCTAACATGCAGAACAAATGAATTATCTGAACCATGGTATGAAATGGAATCTGACAATTCGGATCAAGCTAAGAATCTGTCAAGGACTGCTAAATCCTATGTGGCACTATGAATATTACAGAAATGAAAACGAGACTATTTCCATTCAAAAGCTTCTGGTTATTTTTTCAGAAAGGCAAATCTTACATCAAGCACAACTTGGCTAAAGTGTAAAAAACAGAAAAGAAAGAAGAGGATAGCATAGGGAACAACTATGCAAAACTACAGAATTTCTCTGAACAACTGGGCTACGGAAAACAACAGGCAAGTAACATTTCATGATGTCAGTGTGACACTCTGATCTACTGAAAATCTGTCATGCAGACTTTTTTTAACTGTTTTGTTTGCATAACAAATTCAGAACTATAGAACTACCGTAAGCTATGGACTATGTTGCAAAATTTGCAATCCACACTGCCATTACACGCTGAAAACTCTATACATCTCACATGCTGAAATGGTGAGAAGCAGATAACAAGTGCTGCACACACTACTGCGAAAGCTGCAGAGTTCTCACCTGGTGATCCTGTGGTGTAGACGATGATTTGCATGGGATCTGCGTTATTAGGCAGGTTTGTGACAAGCGGGATCACGCGCGCATTGTAGCCGGCCCGCACGCCCAACGTGATGTTCTCGTCATGCTCAAGGCGCGCCACCTGGGCCCTCAGGTTGGCTAAGGAGTTGTCGTGGGAGACCAATGAGGGCCAGTCGTCACTAACAAGGTTCCCATCATCGTCCAACCGAAAATGCCAGATCCTCCGCCCCGGATGCTGATGCATGCGCCTCCTGAACAGGCCACGCCTTACACGAATCTGTTGCAATGGAACACTTGTTTAATAACTGAATGAACTAGTCTGAATACACATTGTTCTGAGAAAGAAATGTTCAGAGATAAAAGTCTTTACGGATTTCTCAGAAATGTCAGAAACAATACGCTTGTGATCCGATAAGAAATGACCAAGATCAAATCCCTCAAGTACACATCATGACAAAGAACTCCAACGGTTACTTCAACTAAGACTTTCACATCATGAGTTTATGACAGAGCAATTCGTAAAGTCACCACAATCCAGAACAGACAACAATTTCTGTATAAGTGGTAGGAAATTGGAAGGTAAATATGATTAATGTGATCAATAACTGCATCGTAACAAATGCAGAGGCGCAGGAATACAAGAAACCGTAACTATTGCTAACTAGGATCAATCACTTTTGAGAGACTGATCACCGTGAACTTGTCATGAGCAAGAATTAACAGGTTCAGACTTCTCTCGGAACAGGTGAAGAGTTTCAGTAAGTTCAGACTTTAGGATTGCGGCCAGGAGAATGCAATAATCAGATTGGGAGCTGTTGCGAAAATCAACGCGAAGACGAAAGATCCACCACGCTTAGAAGGTGTTCCGAGTAACCCGTTCGCGGGATGAACGGGAGGAGCCGAGGAGTTGAAAGGAGAAAGGATGGCGAACTCACCGGAGGTTGAGGTGGAGGCGGAAGGGGCAGCGGCTCCGGGGTCGACGGGATGGCCTCGACCCTCCAGTGCATCATCGTGGTCTCGTCGCCGTTCCTGACATCGACGCTGACGAGGTTGTTCCAGTTGCGGTACCTGCCGTTGGCGCGGAGGCAGCGCTGGTCGTTGTCGTGCAAGCGGACGTAGTTCTGGCCGGCTTCCACCCTATAGGGCGTCCACATGAAGAGAGGGTCCAGGCTTGGCAAGTTGTAGTCGCGCTGGATGACGCGGACGCCGGACGGAGTAACCTCATCCTCGTGCGCGACCGCGAGGTACTGGCCGTAGGCGGCGCCCTGGAGGAGGAGGAGGACGTCGTTGCCCCCTCCTTCGACGGGCCGGTGGCCCACCTTCCACACCGCGTTCAGGGAGGGGACGGCGCCGAGCGGGCGCAGGGAGACGTGGATCGCGTCCTCGTCGGCGTGGAGGTACTTGCCCCGCGCGCGGTTCCGCAGCCGCACGAAGGCCCCGATGGGGAAGAGGTCCATCGCGGCGGCGGACGGGCACCGGGTGGTGGTGTTGTGGCGGCGCGGCGGCGATGCGGCGAGCAGATGACCGGCGGGCTGTTTCGTGGAGGGGAAGGGGAGGGAGAGGCGAGAGCAGAGCAGGTGTTCGTTGGGACGGGACGGTTACGTTTTGGGGCTCCACGCCAATGGCCAAGGCGGAGGCGGGGTATTTCAACTTCAAGGCGATGGGCTTCTGGAGCTCTGGACTCGGGACCATCCAGTCCAGCTGGCGAATACGCCTCGGCTGCTGCTTCTGCAATGGCCTGGGCCCTGACTTCGCACCGGGCGGCCCGCAGCCGCGAGCTCACCGATCCCACCGGCCGACCGGCGTCTACCACGAGAGGCAGCATTGTGTTATATTGCCGTCGAGCTTTTTGCCTGGTTGGAACGTTGCTTGTTTGGCAGTTCTGTAGAGATTAGAGACTGTGGATCAATGGAATCGAAAGTAATGCTGTATTAGAGGCATCACCGTGTTATTTCAGCCCTTGTGCAGATGACGGGCACAGCTGAGTCTTTTTAGGGAGTTGCAATTTTGACTGAATTTGTTCTCTCAGGATTTTTTCTCTTTTGAGAAAAATGGATTTACTGTGATAAGAGAGACATTGTATGAGAGACAAAAATTGAATTTGAATAAAGAGCACCAAGTATCTGCTCGGAAGCCAGCCCTGCTCCGCGGGCGACAGCGACTCAGCGAGACCAGGAGGTGGTTTTTGTTGGTCCAGATCCTTCGTCGCCACGAGACCAGGAGGTGGTTTTTGTTGGTGCTGGCAGCCGGAGTCTTGGTGGGGGGGTCCAATGTTGTACATTTGTGAAGGTATTAATAATAGAAAAAAGGCGCATCAACTTATTGTTACGACTATAGAAGATTGTAAATTTTTGGAGCTACTCTTGGGGCACAAATTTCCTTTCATCAAAGGCTTACAAAATTCAAAGCACTCACGGCATCATGAATCTCTACAATGGATTTGGAAGTGTATCTATCAGTCCAAGCACAGGGTCTTCTTCTGGCTACTGCTTAAGGATAAATTGACCACAAGGAATACTCTTAGAAGAAGAAATATGCACCCGCCCTCCTACGATTGTATCCTCTGTTACGTTGATGTTGAAGAGACTGCTCAACACCTGTTTCTTCAGTGTCAATTTGCTCAGCAATGTTGGCAATTCCTACAGGTTCATATTCCATCCAATGCTAACTTCCCAGATGTAATGTTGTACCTCAGAGATTCGATGCAGTCCAGATTCTACATGGCAGCAGTAATTTTGCTGTGCTCAAGGAATGATTTTATTTTCAAAGGACTACAACCAAGTCTCCCAGCCTGCAGGGACACTTTCTCCAGAGAACTTCAGCTACTCAATCAGAGAGTCAGCCCAAAGTTTGCAGAAGCCTTTACGCAATGGATTCACAATCTAGTTTAGCTTCAGAGCTAGAGTTCATCTTTTTTGTTTCCTTTTTTGTTTCTTAAATCTTTTGCTTGTCTCCTTTTTTGTCTTCTGTAATTTATGCACTTTGCTTCAATAAAATTGCTCTGTAGGGGCGCAAGCCCCTCTAGTTTCCTAAAAAAAAAAAGAAGATTGTGAATTTTGCATCACAAAATAACACGATTCTAGCACTAAAATGCAGATAATTTGATCTTTGTTTTTGACGGCAGACCTGTTGAAACAATTAGGCTAACATGTCTGTGATTGTGCCAGATGGCTTGTATTCCTTGTAATCCGTTCAAACAGGTAGACTTGTTTATATTTCTAAAACGAAACAGAGGGGGAACAGGAATAGCTTCACTTCATATGAAGAACCATAATACTCTCTCCATTTCAAATTATAAGTCGCTTTGACTTTTTTTGGTACATCTAATTTGCTACGCATCTGGATATAATAATATGTCTAGGTATATAGCAAAATGAATGAACTAAAAAAAAGTCAGAACGACTTATAATTTGGAACGGAAGAAGTACAAAAGATGGAATTACTTCACTTCATCCTCTTCTTTGCACCTCATATGCAAGCACAAAAAATGTGACCATTTTTTTACTCAAAATAAAAGTGACCATTTTGGCGCGGCATGGATAAGCGTGTGCTGTGTGTCCTGCTGCCGCCGCGGCCGCGCTGCTGATGGCTTTTGCAGTTGAACCCCCGTCATCTTTTATTATTGACGACCCAGTGCTCGTATCATGGTATCCACACCGAGCACCTTCACGTATTCCTGTTCGAAATGTCTGGAAATGTGGCCTCTAAAGTGACGGATTTAAGGGGTGCCATCTATGCAGACGTACACATTGCTTATTAAAACCCAACAAGGGCGACCTGCTCCTCCGCCGGAGACACCCGCCACGTCACCCGAATTCTTTCCGGCCGTCCGATCCGCGATCGTGTGGCCCTGATTTGTTAAATCGGATTCGGCCTCGAGCCGCTTCAGGTGTTTTCCGTTCCCTGCTGAGCCTTCTCTTCGGCTTCTACTGCTTCTCGTCAGAATCCAGAGAAACACATATATACTCAGCTTCTGATTCTACTTCCACCAAAAAAATAAAAAAACCCGATCTCTCCCGTCCTCTCTCTCGCTCGCCCGACGCTGCGGGCGACGGCGATGGCGCCACGGGCGACCTGGTCAGCGGCGTCGGCGGACGCCATCCTCCTCCTCCTCCTCCACCTCCTCCTCCTCCTCCCTCCCGCCCGCCCTCCCTCCCTCCCCTTCGTCTCCTTCCCTCCCCTTCCTTCCTGAGCCGGCCGCAGGCGCGGCGACGCGACGGCGCCCCCCGCAGGCGCCCGGCACGCCGGCTCACGTGGTGCCTGCCGGCCCCCTCCCTCTCCCTACCCTCTATGCGGGCTCTTCCATGGCTCCTCCGTTGGGCAGCTCCTCAGCGCCTCCTCCTCGACGAAACCCTAGGTGCCTTTGCGGCGGCTGCGGCGGGGGCGAACCTCGGCTACTGGATTTGACGGTGACTCACCCTCTTCTTCTCCTCCTTCGTCCCATGGCTCCTCCCCCAGATCCTCTCTCCCTAGTGTTTTTTTGGAGCAGCAGATCCTCACAGCAGTTCTATGGTGGTTGAGAACTACGGATTCTAAAGCTTTTGCTAATTTTTATTTTGTGAATATATTGCAGCAACACATTCTTATATGCATTTGATTTTTTTGTTCCTACTGGTCTACATCTTGCTGATTTTACTCCCTTTAATATTGTATTTCCTATTACCTGAATTGAAGTCTGTTGATTTGTTCAAATCAATACTACTACGTTGGTAAAAATGGTTACAGGTACGTTCCTGATATAATACTATGCGTTGATTTTTCGTCTCCTTGGAATGGATTGTGTCCATTGATTGAGAGAGCAGTAAGGTCAGTGCCTTTTTTACGCCATTTTTCCCCTTGTGTGATTTACGATAGTGATTGGTTAGTGCATATGTTCATGTGCTACTTCTAGAAGATTTAGGATAGTGATTGGTAACTTTCCACAAAGAATGTCAAGGTATTTGCTTATTTAGGATAGTGATTTAGAATAGTGCATATGTTCTGGAAATGTGATTTCCTCCCTACAAGAGGCGTTACAATGTCAAGATATTTGCTTATTTCTTTGCTCCTTTTAATTTTTCAGCTTCAGATTCAAATATTGAATGCTCACTATTACCTACCTGTTACCAATTGCATACTTTCTTCCATTGCCCATTGTAATCGACTACTGTTGCCAATTGCTCCTTTTCATTTACATTTCACCCACCATTTAGAGACTATAGTTGATTCTCTGTTATCCCCAAATCCAAATTTTCTTGCCTTGTTCTATTTATAAATTATGATATCCACCTACATGCCCTTGTATATGCCTGTGACTTACAGTTACCACATAGTTCAGTAGCACCAACGAATAAATACTTAATTAAGGTTAATCATGATGATCTTAATTTTTATTCTGGCCCAAGTTACACTAAAATGAGGAACAAAGATACAGCTTGTATATAATGCCTGCTGTTTGTGTGTTCATAATTATTGATTTTATTTGTGTAGACACTATAATGTTTTTGGTTGGGTTGGAATTGTGCAAGTTTATTGCTCTATGTATCTCCCATTGTTTTGGTATGACAGTGTCTACAGATAGGTAGGACTGAATAAAACCATTGGTCGAATTAGCGAGAACCCATACACTATATTTTGCTATAGGAAATCTAATTTCCAAGGTGATCTGCACATTGGCTTCATCAACGTATCCATATTTGTGCAGTAGACTGAATATTGATATTAATTTGCCCTGGATCGGTTCAAGTTTGATAATAGGTCATAGTATCTAACTAAGGTAACACCATGTTTGTAGGGCTGCATACTGTTCTTCATTGCAGGTACCTTTGTTGACAGGTTACTAAAAAAATGTGGCTATGTGCAGCAAGGAAAAGAGATAGATAAAAGAAAATAGAAAATTTTCTTTTCCATAACCCAAATCTTCATAGCAGTTTATTATCTACCTATTTCGTAGTTTTAGCTAAAAGCTAAAACCGAAACCAACACCTAATATGCTACTTTTATCAATTCGTGGATCGTCCTCTCATTTTCTAATGTTCAACTCTCAAAGATAGGTATCATCTATTATCTTCAATTGAATTTTTGTTCACCCCAGTCCTATATATATGGCTCACAAATTTGTAAATTTCATATATGATAATGTCTAATAATGTCAAAACTTTTAGGATTATTTTGATTATTGTTTAAATAATGTTGCCTTATTATACACAAACTGCATGTTACGCACTTCCAACTAAATCAACTACTACTATCAGAAATATAGCCAGTGCCAAACTGTTTCCTGAAAGTTTTAGGATTATTTTTACATTATTATTTAAATAATGTTGTCTTATTATACACAAACTACATGTTACACACTTCCAACTAAACCAACTACTACTATCAGAAATATAGCCAGTGCCAAACTATTTTCTGTTTCAAGATGTTATTTTTTTCTATATTCATACAATCGAGACCATGCTGCTACAGCCACAGAGACCACCAACAATCTGGACTTCTAATGAAATTGTATATGTGTCCACAGTGACACAGCAATAGGGATAGAAATTGTTTCATTTTTTAGATTGGACTTTTCTGCCTTTCGACTGTTAGTCTGACCGCTCTCTTAACAGGCCACTTTTCCTTTTTCCTTCTTGTCACATATAGACTGAAACCATCTATATATGCTTCCTTGCGGATCAAATTCAGCATAATGAGCGGACTTTTGCATTCTCAGGTGAAGACATTCTCAGCATGTGGCTTAACACATCATATATACGCAGTGCAGAATTCCATTTGTAATATTTTTTTTCTACCTACTGACGTCTACCTGCAAGCTTCTTCTCACAATGATCAGCTTCAAACTGTGCCATCACTTGATCTTTTCTTCTTCAACAAATTTTAGGTTGCAAGAAGACCATCCATATCGAGCCTCACTGTTTCTTATTTGTGATGTACCACACCTAGGCTTCTATACTGCATGGATTTTTTTTCCCTCTTCACTAATGCTGTGTATTGTTCTAAGCACCTGAATAATGATATTGTTCTTAGTTTTTCCTTTTGCCTTGTCTCTTCCTCCACTGCTCAAATTTTATTCTTGTAGTACCTGCTATGTTTTGGCCATCTGAAAACTAATTATAGATTCACGTTTCGGCTATCCTAGCCTTCTCTAGCCTGCAGTCTTTGTTATGCCTACTGTGAGAATGCAGTCGTTGCCCATCTTTCCTTCAAGTACGATGAGGAAAACTATATTTGTACTGTTGACTTAGTGTTTACGTCAGTTGACTTAGTGTTTAAGTCAGTTGACTTAGTGTTTCTCGTCTCTTTTGGGTTTCATCTCTAGCCTACCCCAACTTGCTTGGGATAAAATGCTATGTTGTTGTTGTTGACTTAGTGTTTAAGTCAGTTGGCAATTAAGGTCTGTTAGATATAGCTCTTAGAGCTGTTTCTAGGCATAATTTAAAATCTCTGCCAAGCAACTTTTTAGTCAATAAATGATTCTATGCTCCACCATCACATGATATGTCCTACTTAAATACGTTATTTGTTTCCTGCCAGATTGTCGTGCTCTGAGAACTTGCTTATATGCTCTCTGCAGGAAATTTGGAGACATCTTTGATGTTGATCATTTTATAAGTTATATGAAGACCGATGTGCGGATCATCTGAAATATCCCTGACTGATTCATACAAAAAGATGAGTTCTTTTCCAGTATAAAGCAGGAGTTTTTTAACTCTGTTTTGGTTACCTGAAGCTTTCATAGAGTGCTATTACAACATGCAAGAAACTGCTGGCAATGAAGGGTGTGTTCATATTTGGCTACTTAATATCACCAGAAATAGTTCTTTGTGATTATGCTACTATTATCTCAACAAGGTGGAAAAATTCAAACAACCTTCATGCCACTATAGATACCATAAATCTCACCTGCCCATGCATTCTTAGGTGTATTATAATGTACAGCAGGTTGAACAATAAAGGCATCGAACAGAATACTGACCAAGAAAATTTGCCAAATTAGTGAACCATTTGCATTTAGATTACTTGAGATGCCATTGCTGCCTTTGTTCACACCTCAATCACTTTGCATCCGTAGTTGCAGGCACGATGCTAACTCATACACATGCTTTATAAAACAATACGATGGGATACATCAACATCCTTATCGTGCTCACTCTTGGAATTTGATTTTGTTTACTGGCAGTGTGCAAATGAGTGGACAACAAGTTCTGTCATCGATGCCAATCTAATGCAATGACTGAAGATCAGCATAGCTGTCATCAGCCAAACTAATGTTGCAGTCGTTGGTTGCCTCTGGTCTGGATGCCTTTGAGGCCAAACTACACCTCCTCTGGTAATTGTGATTTGCACACGCTCTTAGATAACATCTGAAGTTTTTTTCCACATAAAAATGATTTTAGGTTTATATAATAATCTGTGTGCTTTAGTTTGCATTTGTACATCCAAAACAATCCAGTTTTAGGGAATCAGGGTTGATTTAAAGTCCCTCCTCTTTGCTGCTTCCACAGGAATTGGAGCATTGGTGTCCTTTTCTGGGTTCGACACCTGTCTCGCCTGTCTCATGCCTTCCTTTTCTTTGGCGATGGCTCGCAAGGCCGCGGCGACGGGCCCGTCTCTACCTCACAGGCCCATCTCACGTAGAGGAGGTACCATCGAAAAATAAAAAAAAACTCACGTACAGAGGGGGGGAGGAGCAGCACGCACGCCCATCTCACCCCACGGCGGTCAGCGCTTCGCTCGCTCCACTGTTCGTCTCCCTCGCTCGCGACTCCTCATGCCGCCCGCCTCGGCGCTGCGCTCCCTCGGCGTCGATGACGGGTGGCCCCCTGCTGCGCTTGGGCCCGTTGGCAGGGACGGGTTGGCGTGGGAGCGGGCGCGTCGTTGGACCTCCTCGCTCGCCCGGTCGCCCCTCCCCACGCCGCCCACCTTGGCCTTCGCGACGGCCGCTCGGGGAGCAGGTGGGGTGAGCGGTGATCCCCGGCGCGCATGACGGATGGGGTCCTCCTGCGCTTGGCCCCATGGGCAGACTCCGGTGCGCATTGGTCTGGGGTGGGTGCTGGCGCATTAGATCTAGATAGGAGGGCGATAGGGGGGTATAGGTCCTCAAGTGCGTCTACCTGCTCCGGGCCGGGCTCCCCCTCCTTCACATAGACGCGTCGCGTCCAGGACGGCGTTCGTCGTGCGCCGTACCCGCGTGCGCCCGGCCATGCCTCTGCGACTGACGGAGCTGTACCTGATGAACAGTGCACGGCGGCCCTGCCATCTCGCCTGGGAAAATCGAGGGCGCCCCCCCTCTGCTGGTGAGTCTTTCCTTCCCCTTATCTACCCGACCAGCTGAAGCCCTCGCTCGCTCTCCTCATACCCATTGCAAGCCCTGACCTTTCCTGTTTCTCACTACTCGTCATATCTAGATAGCCAGTTTTCCCCAACCGTAAGACGCTCTAGCTTAATTATGTGCATTCTTACCTGTTGCCTTTTGTGATGATTTTGGTTGTGGGCTGGTTTCTTGTTGTGTGATCGGGTGTTCTGTGTCGTGCCTGTAGCTCAACTTCCCAGCAGATGGCTTCGGTGACCTGAGACCGTGGAGATCTTACGTTCTTCCTTGTGTGCATCGTGAGGGGAGGTATGCGAACGCCACTTCTGTCTTGTGTCTGCTTTCTTAGAGGGTTATATGCAGAGAAGAGGTAGCTTTACGTCTGAAATTTGTAGTGCATGTGCCTGTATACTCTACTCAGTGACGTTTTATTTGCTTGGGGTTAGCTCATGTTAAGAAGATGTTTTCTTCAGTTTACGTGATATATGCTACATGTATATAGTCGGTTGGCCGATGCAGTAGTGACTGACATGGTTCTGAATTGGCCTCCACCTAATGTTATTGCATTGGTTATGCACATGCTTACGAAGGTTGGTACAGAGCTGATGAGCTATAGTCATGACTCATTTTTTTAGGGTCTGCAGAAGTTATTTTCCTTGCTTTTAGTTCCTTGTTCCATGTCTGCTCATGTGTTGTGGCTGCTTCCTGTGAATAAAGAAGATATAAACATGTCCCTGGATATTACCGAGAGGCTTCATTGCCATACAAAACACGCTATTTGCATTATCAGGACAATGAGGATATGTGATTGCTTCGATTTGTACTCTGCGTCTATTGTTTCAGTATGCCAGGTCTTAGTTAGGTGCTGGTGGCGGTGGCTGTATATGTAAAAGTGTTTGTATTCGAATCTTGGCTTTACCGTCTAATTATAAAGCCATGCCCATTAGATGTGGATAATAGCTTTTGTTTTAAAAAGTGTTTGTATTCGATTCTTGGCTTTACCTTCTAATTATAGTGCCATGCCCATTAGATGTGGATAATAGATTTTGTTTTAAAATCATTGCAGGGTTGTTCTGTGTCGTGCCTGTAGCTGAACTTCCCAGCAGATGGCTTCGGTGACCTGAGGCCGTGGAGATCTTACGTTCTTCCTTGTGTACATCGTGAGGGGAGGTATGCGAACGCCGCTTCTATCTTGTGTTTGCCTTCGTAGAGGGTTATATGCAGAGAAGAGGTAGCTTTGCGTCTGAAATTTGTAATGCATGTGCCTGTATACTCTACTCAGTGACGTTTTATTTACTTGGGGTTAGCTCATGTTAAGAAGATGTTTTCTTCAGTTTACATGATATATGCTACATGTATATAGTCAGTTGGCCGATGCAGTAGTGACTGACATGTTTTTGAATTGGCCTCCACCTAATGCTATTGCATTGGTTATGCACATGCTTACGAAGGTTGGTACAGAGCTAATGAGCTATAGTCATGACTCATTTTTTTTGGGTCTGCAGAAGTTATTTTCCTTGCTTTTAGTTCCTTGTTCCATGTCTGCTCATGTGTTGTAGCTGCTTCCTGTGAATAAAGAAGATATAAACATGTCCCTGGATATTACCAAGAGGCTTCATTGCCATACAAACCACGCTATTTGCATTATCAGGACAATGAGGATATACCTCTGGGATACTTAAAATCATTCATAGATTGCTAAAATAATTTGTATCTAGGACCAATGATGCTTGTAAGATGAGGCGTGCCACAATTTTACCTTTTTCCTTGACGTGTAAATGATGGATTTAAAAGGTATATGTCCATTCCTTGCAATTGGTCCACATAAGTTTGAAACATATTGCCCTATTGCTGTTGGTGATCCGTTTGTGGTGGGCTCTGCTGTGCATACTTCTACCTCATTAACAGTGTTATTTAGTTCATTCGGCTTGGAAACGGTTTTGCTAATAAGAATCTATAGCTATGTCTATTTGACTAGGACACTGGCTAGGTTGTGCTTCTATATTTGTTTTGGTCCTATTGTTCCTTGTCTGCTGCAGCCCCCTGCTTTTATGATGGCTGTGTGCTTCGGATGTAGTGACACTCTTTGTTTGATCTATTGCATTAGCGTGTTGATGAGAATGCCCTATGTGTTATATAATATTATGAACAAAGCTTTTATTTCAGGATTCACTTTACTGAAGCTTTCAGTTGCATGTGGAGTGTAGCTGATTTATTATTCAGATTATATTTTGTGTGTGATCAGTTTGATGCACTAGCTAATTGTCTTCCAATTTTTCCAGACAACCTTTTTAATGTGTCAAAACTGAAACTCAAATCCGTCCAACTCATATAGCTCTGCAGCCAATTGTTCATGCCTTGTCAATTTACATCTTAGTATAACAGTGCTTTCACAATAGATAACTGCAGACTTAAGACGATAGTAACTGGGACCTGCAGGAAGACATTAAGTAGATGGTTTAAGAGTAAGGCTTAGAATAGTTCATACTTTCAGGGTATCACATTTCGGTGAGACACTACTCATTGTCAAACATTGATGCACCTTGGGAAGCGTGGTAAAATTTACCGCTATGTGGATGACTATTTATCTTAGGATGAAAAAAAAACCACTAAACTCTGTGAATGCAAATGTGTTAAGGGAACACAAGGTTTTCTTGCTTGGTACTACCTACTGCGGCATAAGATACATAAGAGGCTATAATTGCTGTTCTTTTGATGATCTCCCCATTATCCGTCTTTTCAGCTCGCGTAAAAAAGGATACCCTGCCTGGCTCTTGGTGCTGTTCTGTGGAGGTCTGAACTGCTGCCGCTTTTCCATTGTGCCTTTGTGGAACGTTTCAGCTGTAAGTCCATTGTCTGTGCTCATGGTGCTCATTATATATATTGCTTTGATGCTTGTGTGTTTTAATTTCAGTTCCCTCTGATAATATGTCTGTTTGTATATATTTGTTCATGTGTGCTTGTCTCTTGCATACCGGCTACTTTTGTAGTTATGCTTTGTGTGGCGGTGATGCCTTCTTCTCTATATCGGTGTGTCCCCAATATTATTTGTTAGTTCTTGGCGTTGTGCAGTGTGTGCTTTCATGGCTGGTCCTTCGTGTGAGAGAGTGGCACGTTGTCGTGAAAAATGCCAGAAAAGACGTGTTGCTGTAGCACAAGGTGTGGGTTATCTTTGCACATGCCATTACTACCGTGCGATTTGTGTAACGCCCTTAGCTGACCTTTGCCACTGCTTAAAATGGGCTGGGAGGGTGTTCAGGTTTCCTCGGGCGCCCTATTTTTAGTGCCGTGGATGTGAGCCCTGCTGGGTCCAGTCAGCCAAGCCCGTCTGACCAAACAAACGTCTTAGATCAGACATTGGCTGGTCAGAAAAGAGGCAGGTCTTTGATGTACTTTCCTACAGAAACTGCCACCTCCAACAGGCGCCTTCGCCTTGACAGGACACGGCGTAGGCTATCCTTTTTTCCTTCATCGCGTGTTGACGATGGTAACTGCCCATGTCCTCAGCCTTTGTGCTTACTACTTTCCTACGTCTGACTGAAATGAAAAAAAGGATATATTTGTCCCTTAACTCTTCTATTCTTGGGTGTACAGCTGCTTGCAGCAGCCTGCCAGCTGCCCCGGCTCCATTTGATAGGGCGTATGTTGAGTCATTGAAAGGTGTGTCCCTTACTAGCTTTTGTAGTATGGTTATGGGGTGTTATGTCATCCCTGATTTTCTTCTTATGGTTTGATCCCCTGTAGAGACATATCCAGAGAGGTCGTACTATGGTGGGCCATCGAATGAGTGCCCATATTGTGGCGCTGTATTTTGGTTTCAGGAACGTGTGAGGAGTGCCTCTGTTGTGGCGAGACGAAAAATAGTGTACAATCTTTGTTGCAAAGGTGGTAAGATTGATTTGAAGCCTTATAGGAACCCACCTAAACCTCTTTGTGACCTGTTACGATTTGATGGTGACGCACGTACGAAAAGATTCATGAGACAGATTCGATCGTACAATTCCCTCTTTGCATTCACCTCCTTAGGAGCCTCTGTTGATAAGACGATAAACAATGGCACTGCGCCTTATGTGTTCAAGATAAATGGCGTAGTCCATCACCGAATTGGTACACTATTACCAAGGCATGGATCCCGGCCAAAATTTGCACAGCTATATATATATGACCCTGAGCACGAGACTCAAAACCGACTGCACATGTTTACAGACGATGAATATGCTGCTGACCAACCAGACCCAGACATAGCGAAATCACTTTTGAACATGCTAAACGAGCATAATCAGCTTGTCAAGGCGTTCCGATATGCTAGGGAGCGTTTAGAACAGGAAGGCGATCAAAAAATAACACTGAGATTGCTAGGCTGCAACACGAGACATGACGTGCAGTACAATTTACCCTCGAGCGGTGAGATAGCTGCTATCATTGTAGGTGACTACGCGGCTGACGAGTATACCTACGACGTTCTTGTCCATGATAAACAGTATGGGCTAAAACATGTGTCCTATCTACACCCATCCTATATGGCCTTGCAGTACCCGCTATTGTTTCCATTTGGTGAACATGGCTTCCACCTTGGCATTAGATACTCAGACATTGATCCTGATGATGATGGGACAGGCCGTAAATATGTCACAATGCTTGAGTTTGTTCGACGTCACATGCATTATAGATTGAATGAGCCAAACCCTTACACTTGCTACGGTAGACTAAGTGACCAATTGATTGTCGATGCGTATTCAACGATCGAAGGCTCTAGGCTAAAGTACATAGCAGACCACCAGTCCGACTTAAGGTCTGAGACTGTGCAAGGAATATCTGATGCTGTTGATAAGGGTCTAACCAATGCTGATTCCGTTGGTAAAAGAGTGATCCTGCCTGCCAGTTTTACTGGTGGAAGGCGATACCAGGTGATGAATTACCAAGACGCGATGGCCATTTGTAGAGTGTATGGCCCCCCTGACCTATTTGTTACTTTTACGTGTAACACCAAGTGGAGAGAAATAGCAGATGCCTTGCGCTTTGAGCCTGGACAGCAGCCATGCGATCGGTCTGATGTGGTTGTGCGGGTCTTCCATATGAAAGTTGATGAGTTCATGGCGGATATTAGGGAAGGTAGGACGTTTGGTCCTGTCCGTGCAGGTGAGGCATAGAGCGAGTTTTTTCTCTTTTCGTTTTAGGTGAATCTTATGTTCGACCTTTCTTATGCAGTCCTATATACCGTTGAGTTCCAGAAACGTGGCCTACCTCATATACATTGCCTTGTCTGGTTGGCTGCTTCTTGTTCTGAGTTTAGTGCCTCCACTGTAGATGGCTTCATATGCGCTGAGATCCCTGATCTTAGCGCTGACCCATTGGGCTATGCTTTGGTTGATGAATTCATGATACACGGTCCATGTGGCCATTACAACAAAAAGTGTCCATGCATGCGAAACGACAAATGTTCAAAAAATTTCCCTAAATCCTTCCAAGACGAGACTACATTAGATGACTTTGGGTTTACCATTTATAGAAGACGGGACGATGGTAGGCATGTTATTAAAAATGGGGTTAAGCTGGATAATAGAAATGTTGTTCCATATAATTTGCATCTATTAAAGAAATATAATGCGCATATAAATGTGGAGTGGTGCAACAAATCAAACATGATTAAATATCTATTCAAATATGTGACAAAAGGAAATGATAGGGCAAAGGTCTATTTCGAGGTTACTGCAAAGACTGCGAATGCATCACCTGGACCTCAATTAGCCCCGTGTAATGAGGTCCAGGAGTATATGGATGCTAGGTTCCTGTCTTCCTGTGAGGCTCTATGGCGTGCTTTCGAATACGACATCCACTTTAGAGTGCCTCCTGTAGAGCGACTAACTGTGCATCTCCCTGGCCTCAACCATATTCGATATGAACCTGGTGCTGACTTAAGAGCCTTGCTAGACAGTCCTGCAGCAAGGAACACGATGTTGACTGGCTGGTTTGAGGCTAATTCGAAGTACGTAGAAGCTAGGCGCTTGACTTACTGTGATTTCCCAAAAGAGTGGTCTTGGGACGCGTCTAAGCGATGCTGGAAGCCGAGGACGCCTTGTGCTAAAATTGGACGTATGTACTATGTGCATCCCGCTGCTGGAGAGTTGTATTACCTGCGCATGCTACTAATGATAGTTAAAGGAGCGACGAACTATGCTGATGTAAGAACATTTAACAACAAAGTATACCATACCTTTCGAGAAGCGTGTGATGCGCGGGGTTTGCTTGAAGGTGATAACGAGTGGAGCCTTTTGTTTGACGAGGCGATAGTATATGCATCATCATATCAGCTGAGACAGCTGTTTGTTACTGTTGTTCTGTACTGTTCAGTAGGTGACGTTCGTGCTTTGTTTGATAAATACTGGCTTCACTTTACGGATGACATACACCGCAGGCTTAGAGATTCGCTTGGAAATCCACATTATGTCGTTCCACACGAACAGCTCATGTCCTTACTTATACAAAAACTTACACATGTTTTTGCGAGTAGTGGTGGCAACATAAATGATTATAACCTACCAAGATTGACGACACATTATGATAGCATGTATGATAATAGGCTAATCAATGAAGAACTAGATCATGAACCGTTGATGTTATCTATGCATGCTGCGTCTTTGGTTTCGCAGTTAAACACAGAACAGAGACATGTATTTGACACGATAACCAGCCGCGTTTTGAGTGGCTCACCTGGGTTTTTCTTTGTGTGTGGCCATGGTGGTACGGGTAAGACCTTTCTGTGGAATGCTATAATCGCGAGCTTAAGGTCTGAAAAAAAATAGTGCTTGCCGTCGCGTCATCTGGTGTAGCTTCTCTGTTGCTACCAAGAGGGCGTACTGCACACTCAAGATTCAAAATACCTTTTGAACTAAATGATGCTACTGCATGTAGTGTGAAAAGAGGTACTATGCTTGCTGAGCTTATACAGGTGGCTGCCCTAATTATATGGGATGAAGCACCCATGACGCACCGACGTTGCTTTGAGGCTCTAGATACGACTATGCGAGATATCCTTTCTGAACATGATCCTGCAAAATCGATCATACCATTTGGTGGCAAGCCAGTTGTTCTAGGAGGTGATTTTCGTCAGATTTTACCAGTTGTGCGGAAAGGCTCACGATCTGCTGTAGTTAGTGCATCCATAACGAACTCTAGACTTTGGCAGCATGTTGTCCTATTACGACTACACACAAACATGCGACTTCTCAACCCCTCTTTAGAAGAGAGCAAACGTGATGAACTGGAGCGATTTAGCAACTGGGTCCTAGCTATTGGTGATGGTACTGCCCCTGCCGAAAGGAAAGGAGATGAGCATGAGGCTTCATGGGTTACTATTCCTGATGATTTGCTAATTCATACCGGTGGTGATAAGATTGCAGCTATAGTGTCTGAAGTATACCCAGACTTTTTGATGAACCACAATAATCTTGAATATTTGGCTTCCCGTGCTATTGTCTGCCCAAATAACATAACTGTTGACGGGATTAATGATTTCATTGTCTCGCTCATCCCCGGCGATAGTGTGCACTACCTAAGCTGTGACACTATATCGAAATCGTCTGAACACATACCAGATTTTGATGTGCTGTACCCTACCGAGTTCCTAAATTCTATCAATGTGAACAATTTCCCTTGCCACAAACTTGTATTAAAGAAAGGGGTCATAGTAATGCTGTTACGAAACCTGAATCAGAATATGGGACTCTGTAATGGCACGAGGCTACTTGTTGCAGAGCTTGGACAGCGCCTGCTACGGTGCGTGATACTAACGGGGTCTAAGATCGGTGAAGAGGCTTTTATACCGAGAATCGCCCTTAACACTACAGATGTGAAGTGGCCATTCACACTACAGAGGAGACAGTTTCCAGTACGAATATGCTATGCTATGACAATAAATAAGAGCCAAGGACAAACCCTTTCAAGGGTTGGCCTTTATCTAAAAAAACCTGTGTTTACACATGGCCAGCTCTATGTGGCTGTTTCACGGTCGACTTCTAGGAGTGGCCTAAGAATTTTGATTGAGAATACTGATGGTTCGTGTGGCTCACAGACTCGAAATGTTGTGTACCGAGAAGTCCTTGATGCCGCTTATGCGGCATCAGCTTGAAACTTTTGCGATGTGTTAGATTTTGGGCCAATGGGCCTTGCTGTATATACATGCTTTTGAAACTCTTGGCTGGCCACCTACATCTCTTATTTTGCATCAAGTGTGTTGGTTTGCATGATGTGTATGATGTCTTTTGGACCAAGGTTCCCCTCTTTTGATCTGATCTTAACCTTGCATATGAAACTTATTGTGCTATGATTGTGGTACTAACTCTACGTCTCATTCTGTGGCTGCAGATGGGAGATAGGCTGATTCCTGGTCTTATGCCTGGAAACTGCAGTGAAACCATATGTGTGCGTGCCTCTAGGTTCTGGGAGTTCTATGATCCACATGATGAATCAAAGTTGCTGCACTGTGACCTGGTTTTGATTGATGAAGAGGTACAGTCACTTATGTTCCTACACTCACATGTATGCTAGCTATAATACTATGGAAGGGTTTTGAAACATCAGATACATGTGCTGAACTCCACTCACTTGTACAGGGAAACTGCATCCATGCACAAATTTACCCACCAGACCATGACCAGTTCAATACTTTGATAAAGGAAGGCAATGTCTACAACCTGTCCTACTTTCGGGTCAGGAAATCCGGAAAGTACAGGCCAGTTGATAGTGATCACATGATCAATTTTACAAAGTGGACTTCTGTGGAGGAGGTTGTTGAGATCCCGCCTGCTTTCCCTATGTATACCTATTCCCTTACTCCCATGGAGCAGCTGCCACAGCGTGCTGAAGACAGCACATTCTTCACAGGTATATCTATATATGTACAAAGATTGTGGTCCTAGCAAACCTACACAAACTAATTATGTGTTGCCATTCACCTGTGCAGATGTCATTGGTGTAGTCACTATGATCTCAAATGTTTCGTCGATGCGAATCAGGACACGCCAGAATGAGTCGCTGAAAAGGACTGTCACCATATGCAATGCAAGGTCAGTCACCCACAAATGTACTCATGAACTCTTTAATGGTCTCTTGAATACTATGTTTGTATCATGGTATACTATGTATATGGCTGCTTACATTACAAACCTTGGGTGACAGTGGTGCTTCACTGGATGTTGTACTTTGGGGTGAGCGGGCAACTGCATTCCCAGCTGAACAAGTGCATAGAGATGGAAAGGCCACCCCACAGACCGTGATATTTGTTGGGACTCTTGTCAAGAGCTATGCAGGTAAGCCACCATTATGTTATTACTGTGTGTTTTCAGGGTGATGTAAACTTAATGTGCATATGTAAAGTTCGGTCTTCTTAGTTCTAACTCTACATTACTAGATGCTGCACTTAAATCCACCACTTGTGGTTTCAGATAACGTGTCATTGTCTGGGGGGTCATCATGCAAGTGGTACATAAACCTTGAAGTCCCTGAGGCGAAGGCCCTTGCAGCAAGGTGACATGCTCATCTAGATATTTATGAGCTACATGTGCTATGGACCTCTAAACCTGATCTAAATAAGAACAAGCTCTCTCACCATGCTCCGAGCTAACAAAAACTTCTTCATGAACAGTGTGTCAAACATTTACCATCCAGTCAAATGGGATCAGCATATGACTTCCAATGATCCTGTGGCTTTCACTGCTCCTGAACATAAGAAGGTCTCGGACATCAAATGGCTCCATCCCTTCAAGTACAAGGTCATATCTTTATTGTTTGGTCTCGTTTCTCTATGCTAATTCGTAACTTGATTACATAATAATTCCAAAATACAACTCTACAGAAGACAGAGTGGCTGGTTACGGTGACGGTACAGAAGATTGACAAAAAATGGTGGTATAATGCATGCAAGAAGTGTCTCAGGACAGCAAAACCTTTCCATGATTCTTTCAAATGCTCTGAGCCTAAGTGCGGAACTGTTGGTGCGCCTATCCCAAGGTCAGCCGCTCGCCCATTACTTGTCAGTATATAACTTGTACCGTACCTACAAAGGGTCTTTGCTAATCCATCCTGCCTCTGCTCATAGGTACAAGCTGTGCATAAGTGCTGGGGATGAGACAGGTGAAACTGAGTTTGTCATCTTTGGACGTATTGCACAACGTCTCACCAGAAAACCAGTTGATACTCTCATCGCAGATAATCCAACTGGTTTCATTCCAGATGAGGTCACAATGTTGCTGGAAAAGGTGTTTGTGTGGAATGTCAGCTTCACTGAAAACACAATCAGTACTGGGATTGTCTCTTTTCAGGTCAATAGTATCGTGGCTCAGCTAGATGGTGACAATGCTCTTTCGGTGACGCCAATAGGATCACAATCATCATCTCTCATGCTCTCTAAGGATGCTAGCAGTAGCATGCAGAACACCCCTCAGAAAAGTTTCACCAGTGCTCTCCCTTTGCCACCAGCTACCTCAGAAGCTAGCCATGCATCCAGCGAGACACCAATCAAAATGCCTCTGCTGGACCCTGGAGCACCAGCCACACCAGAAAGTTTCAAGGGCACTGCTGAGGATGAGGTAGGCTGTGCATGTTCGTTTCAATGCAAGTTGTTTTCCTATGTGTTTATCCAAAATTGGCATCTTACACTACTCTACTGTATGTGTAGAATGCTATACATGATGACAACATACTTGCTTTATCCTCGGCAACGGCTACTCCAAAGCCTACTGGTGCTCCAACTTCTGATATTATTTCACCTGTGCCTAAGGTAGAAACCTCACCCATACATCCATGCCTTTCCAACCTACCTATTTACTAGGTTATAACATCTGTGCTTTCTTGGATTGTGCTCCCTGCAGACTGTTATTAGTTCTACCATTAACAAAGATGTTCCGGACGATTCTGAGACCAAGACACGTAAAAGTGTGAATAAGAAAAGGTTAGCACTGCTAACAGCTATATTTTTATATATCTACATGCCTGTCGCACGGCATCCTTATACGTATGCATATGGCTGTTTACATCTAGGACTCGTCCATCGCCCAAGAGATCTGCAAAGAAACTTTTCCTAGATGAAAATACCAAGGATGCTGATGATGATGGGTGTGCAGATGGTGCAGCTGTTGCTGCAGAACCTAGGTACCTCCTTGCTTTTGTTATGGCTCTTTGTTTATATTTTCTCGCTATGCTTTGTTTTTTAACTGTTGCTACTCTTTCCATGTGAATATGATTTCCTTGGCCAATGAAAATAAGTAATCAACAAATGTGTGGGACAGATTGTTAATGCATAGAGTTTCTTTTTCTCAAAGCGTGAACAGAATACTGAGGTCACGCCCATCATACCGAAGACTACAGCAATGGGTTCGAATTTTATGGTTGTTGGTAGTTGTTAGGCACGATAATTAATAACTTTATGACTAAAGGTCGCCTCACTAGAACTGAGAAACAACTCATTGTCATATTTACATGGCGTGTGCCACTTGCAGTTTGAAGATTTTCTTCCTCATGTTCATGGTTCTAAACATCATGCCTCATAGTCTCTTCTGTTAACGATGCAGCGGTGAAGAAAACTGATCGGCGAAGGAAGGTCAAGGTGCTTTTGCCTCTACCAGTTGCAGCGAAGTGCTCATCAGCGTGTATCTGAAACCTCGCTCGCAACTGATGTTCACCTCTCTTTTGGTTTCTCTGTAGCTTTATATATGTACTCTAATGATCAGCCGTATATTTGGATCGGCATTCTAAGCTACCGACCATGGTGTTCGGTAGCCATGAATTCCGATCATGAACTGTAATGAATCACTATGTAATGTATGGCCGGATAGAACCATAATGGCTACGGTAGCCATGCGTGTAGTGAAAGATTGTGTAACCTGTGGCTGAACGGAACCATAGCGGCTACGATGGCCATGCACCTCTGAGTGCTTCATTTCATCTGTGTTTCTCTTCTACTGTGAAAATATTAGTGACAATCATGTTTCGTATCTTAACCGTATCTATTCAGAAATTTTCCTTAGTTCATTGTAGGGCGCTCGGAAAGGTCAGTGCCCCTCTAGATGCATGGCTAGCTTCATTTCATCTGGGCTAAAGTGGAGCCCCTCTGTCCGGCCTGCCATCTGGAGCTAAAGGTCAGTGCCTCCTTTTTATGTATATTTTTTTGCTTGATGTGCTCATGTGCTCAGATAGTCAGATTCCTCAGTGTTGTCTTTCATGGAGATTGAACTTAATTAGCATCGACACTTGATATTTGTCGATATCCACAGCTAAGCATTTTTCATGCTGTAGTTTAGATGTCTGTGAAAGATATGTGCACCGTGCATGTTCTTAAAGGCTTCCTAGATGTCTGTGAAAGATATGTGCACCGTGCATGTTCTTAAAGGCTTCCTAGACACAATCCCTGTTCACATGCTCTGCTGCACCGCATTCAAATGAGATGTATGTCTTCTCAATGGGCCACAAGTGTCTCAACTGAAATCATCGGCACAAACAAAGTTCAGTAGAGGCATCTGAAGGCTTGACCCGTGCATCTGTTTCATACATAGGAGATTGCTCAATTGGACCACCAGATGAACTGAAGGGTTTGGTTATGATGTCCATTGTGGTTGCTTGGGCACTGAAGCAATTGGGCTCTACTTCAACATTCACACTGCAGTATATGTTTTCATTTGTTCTAACTTTTTTTTTGCATGTTCAGATCTCCGACTGGGGATCTCTCTTCACGGTGGCAAGTCTGCCAATGTGTTTTCCTGCCCCAGTCCGCCACTGGATTTGCCTGATAGAAGTGAGTTCTCTGGAATTGAAATTTTCATGTCAATAATTCTGGTATTATAAATTGGGAAAACTATATAGTATTCTTTTAGCTCCTCAGGGAAGAGGTCCTCCCATAACTATCTATTTGGTCAAAACTATTAATTTGTATAGGCCTATGCCCAGTCACGCAGTTAGATTGTGTACTGAGACATGACGATGGTTACTTTTATACTATATATGGTCTTAAATGTAAAATCAGGTGTCCTAGCTAGAGTAACAGTAGCTTATGAGAAATTGTTTTATTTTCTCTACAGGTGTGTTACTCTACTGCTGTTCTTTCATTCAAATTTACAGGTTGTCGCGCATGCTTTTTAACCTCAGATCTATGTATTTTTTTAGTTTATTCACTCTTGCATTGCTCTGTTTATTCAACTATAAACTGCTGAATAGATTAGCTGCTGAATTTTTATTCCCTTGTATACAATATCCAGTCATGGTTAGGCTATGCTACTGAAATGTAGCTAAATGGTATCTGCTTGTCCTCATCGTGGAAGCTGGTAATAGATTAGTTTGTAATTTCTCCCGTGATCTGTGCTAATGCATAACTGTTTTGTTTTTTATTTGAAGAATCCTACGTTTACCAATGCCCTTGTGGTTCATGTATATGTTATTTTCCTTAACATTTTTCGCTCAAATAGAATTACAGTGTAGGATACAGTTTTTGTGGTTAAGGCGAAGTGAAACCCGTTGACCAATCTGAAGCATTTTTTACTTCCAATGAGTTATCTTTGGTCTTCTCTTCCTAAATGGTGTCAGTTAGTATCGGTTACTCACCTGTGCTTAAGCAACAGTGTTATTACCACAGTGCATGGCTCAGTTGTTCATTCAGACTTGAATGTGTCTTCTTTTATTCCTATTTACAGGGCATGCTCTTCTTCTATGGTACTGCTTAATTAACCTTGTCAGGTACACTGACATTGCTGCCTTCCCTTGAGATATGAGGCTCTGCTATTGTGAGTTACTAAATACTCCAACCACTTTCACCTGCAGGTGTAACCTCCACAAAGCTACCGACCACATCAATTTATGGAGCCATTACACATAAATGGATTTTGTTCTCAAGTCACTGTAGGGCGCCCGAAGGGCGCCAAATGTTCTAGTAAAATGAAATTTTGGGGTACGTCCTGGAGCTAGGGTTCTCTGTTTTTTTAGATATATGGTGATTATGCGAAACCTGCTACATGCAGAACTTCTTTGTAGCGCTCCCCTTTACAGGCTTATTAATGTAACGTAGATTCTCTGCCTTCCACTCCAGATCAGCTCACATAAAACTACGTCTTTATTTGTGTTCGGTACAACCATAAAAATGCTTTGCCTTCAAAACGCGCTCCAGTCCTAGCCTCAGAACAGTGCCTCCCCAAATATTCCAGTGTAAACATACTAATACTTTATCTTAATACCGCATTGTTGCCTTATATATTTAACCTTTCCCATCTGCATATTTCAGGCATGTTATGTCCGCATTAAATTTCTCTAAATTCACAGCCACACGGCGCGCGGATGTGCGCGCCCCGCTACTAGTTGTTTCTACATTTACAAGTCATTCCTTGCAATTACTACTAGTACTCTTACACTCGAATTCTGAAAAAATAAAAGTTGAGTTCAGTACGGATTATTTTGCAGTAATGGAGGAGTAGTTTCCTAGCGCTCAGCGGCTCGCGCAAGTGCTTGTTGGTGTTGCTGAATGTGTTTTTTATGGCAAAAGACTGTGGGGGAGATCCCTACAGTAAGGTTTTTGTATTAAATTTAAACAAAGAATGTACTTACCAGCAAAGGATTAACTAAAGGCATCAAGCCAAACATAGAAAGATGACCTAAGGTCGTCCTTAAAACATACAGACCGGAGGTAACACTGATTTTTGAAATTTGCTAGCGAGACACTCGGATTTGGTTGTTGCTTCTAAAAAACCTTCTCATTACGTATCTTTCATAATTCCCATGCAGCTGTGAGTGCAGCTTCCGTGAAGAAAGGTATGTTTTGGGTCGAGGCCGCCTGCACCAATCTATCCATAATTGGTAATGAGCCTTCCCAAATAAAGTTGAGAGTTCCCCCAGCATTCCTTTGCAAACGGGCAGTCAAAGAATAAATGTTCAATTGTCTCCTCGTCGCCATTGTTGCACATAACACAAAAGATATCATCTTGAATGTGTAGGTGCCTTCTTCGCAGCATTGACCTAGTGTTCAACCGGTCCACCAGAACCATCTAGGCAAAGAACTTGATGCGTGGAGTACATTTTGATTTCCAGACTACTTTGAAGATCGGGTGTGCTTCCGTATTACTGAAAACTTGGCGGTAGAATCGCCGAGAAGTGTATCTGCTGCCCTAGATTGGGACCCAACGGTCTGTAGCAGTATCGTCATATGGGAGCATCTGTAGCTGGGCCTGTAGGATCTCAAACTCCTGAAAAGCTTGATGTGAGAGGGGAAGAAAAAAGAGACTATCAAGGTCCTCAGCCTGCATGACCTCCAATACTGAGATGTCACCATTTGTTGCAAAGGAAGCCAATCTCGGGTATTCATGAGAAAGCACTGGTTCGGTCCCTAGATCATCCTAGAAACAAACTGAGGAACCATCCCCTATCTCACACTTGGCAATTCTTCTGAAAATGATATTGAGACGTATAACGTCCTTCCACCAGAAAGAGCCCACCTCTCTCGTGGCATGGGGCACCTTAGTGGTATAGTATTTATTCCAAATAAGGTGCACCTATGGGATATCTGCTCGATTATAAAATTTGCTCAAATGTTTTAGGAGGAGGGCATCGTTTTGGAGATGAAGGTTAATTACTCCTAGCCCTCCTTTCTCTTTGGGCTTCATCACGGTTGGCCTTGCAACGAGATTACCACCCTTCTTCTCTGTATCATCACGGTTGTTGCTGAATGTTGAGAGCTGAGAAGAGAACAAATTGGAGGTCACGCTCCGCGATTCAACACTGGGGTACGAGTAGGTGGGGACTACAACCGCAAGGCTTCTGCTTCGAAATATACTGGGGTGCACTTTGCACACGACTTAAGGCTTGGCTTAGTTCCAAAAATTTTTGCCGCCACCCATTATATCGAATGTTTCGACACATGCATGGAGTACTAAACGTAGACGAAAAAAACTAATTGCACAGTTCTCGAGAAAATCGCGAGACAAATCTTTTAAGCCTAATTAGTCCCTAAAAAGCCTTAAGTGCTACAGTAACCAACATGTGCTAATGACGAATTAATTAGTATCATTAGATTCGTCTCGTAGTTTTCTGACGGATTCTGTAATTTGTTTTTTTATTAGTATAAAAAATCTCTCTCAACATCCTTCCCACATATCCGATGTGACGTCAAAAATTTTCAGCTGAGACACACATGAATCTGATGCGACGCCAAAAATTTTGAGCGATGCCCTTGTTTAGATCCTAAATTCTCCCCCAAATTTCACTATACAAAAAGGAGATTCCCCATCACATCAAAATGCCAGCAAATGCATGGAGTACTAAATGTAGATGAAATCAAAAACTAATTGCACAGTTTTATTGTACTTTACGAGACGAACATTTTGAGTCTAATTAATCATTTTTTGGACAATTTTCTACACTAAAAAACAAAAGTTGCTACCGTGTTCCGACACGGGCACTGTAGTTACAGTGCCCGAATCGGTGCCCTAAATTCGGGAACTGAGCAAGGGCACACATGAATCCAATGCTGCAGTAGTCAAATCTCAGTCTTGTTCTCAACTCTGACGATGCAATGCAAAAGTCTCCGGGTCTGTTTAGTTTTCCAAATTCGTCCCCAAATTTTACTATGCAAAAAGAAGATTCCTCATCACATCAAAATGCCGGCACATATATGGAGTACTAAATGTAGATGAAATCAAAAACTAATTGCACAGTTTTGTTGTACTTTGTGAGACGAATATTTGAAGCCTAATTAATCAATGTTTGGACAATTATTAGTAAATAAAAACAAAAATGCTACGGTAGGGAACAGTGATTCGGCTGGCCCCTATTTGGCCATCTAAACACGGCCTCCGATGCGCAAGAGTCCAGTCGAAGAGATGTGATGTGCCCCTGCCAACCCTCTGCCGATGCAATTGCAGGCTAAAATACGAATACCAACAAAAAGTAACCGTTTATCGCCAAGTCGACTGCATGCGTTTTGGGAAACCAACAAATAGGAGTTCTTTGGACCGGCGATATACCGAGTACTGCCTCTGTCCCTTTATATTTGTTATTGTTGGTGTGCGTGCTATAAATTTGACTTGATTTATAGAAAATACGTGCAACATTTGTATCTCCGAATAAATTTATTAAAAAACTAGATTCAAAGATCTTTCCAACGATACTAATTATATACTATAAATATTAATATTTTTTAATACATATTTAGTCAAAGTTGTTTCTCAGAAAGCGCAAACGATAGATATTTAGGGATAGAGGGAGTACTTGTTTGTCCCAATTTATTTGTCGTTTTCGGTTTTTGTGTCATAAGTTTGACTCGATTTGTAGAAAATACGTGCAATATTTGTATCTCCAAATAAATTTATTAAAAAACTAGATTCAAAGATCTTTTCAATAATACCAATTATGTATCATAAATATTAATATTTTTTAATATATATTTTGTCAAAGTTGTTTTTTGGAAAACGAAAGTGACAGATATTTTGGGACGGAGGGAGTACGTAAATTTAGTGATCAAGTTGGGGAGTGCATCGCGTCGGAGGCCATCAATGCTTTGTTGCGTAACAGCGTAATAAGGATAAGAATAAGATTGTACGGGTGTATGGCGCTCGATCAGGTCTTGTCAAACATGAGTAGTACCAAAAGCAACAACGGCGCTAGCCTAGGCCGCGCGGGATCAGCGCTGAACCTCCACCAATTTCATGACGAAAAAACTCTCACCCAGTACTGTACTGTACACTAAGGGGCTGATTGGTTTGCTCCGGGCTAGGAGATCCCGGATGGAGGGCCGGTCCTTGGTGGTGTGAAGCAGATTGAAACCATGCAACTAGGTGTGTTTGGTTGCAACTTTGAAAATGATACTGGATGACAGTAAGTTTGTTTGGTTGCCAGGTTGCACCAATTTGAAGAATGAGCCAGTCCTGCTAGTTGTGTTTGGTTTGGCGCATCGCACAAGGTGTGAGCACCCATGTATCACTTTGGTGAGGTTACCACCATTTTCATCACAACAAGCATGAGAACACAAACATTGCCTCAGATCAATTTGTATCATCATCAACTAAGACCTTGGAGCATAAGAGATATTACAAAATAATACAACAGTCCAACCAGCTATTAGTCATCAACAAATCGGTCCCAGTACCTCACAAGGTCGAAGTAAATTGATGAGTACATGGTTATAGGTTAATCATCACAGGCAGTTCTTCCCACGTTTCTACCCTACTAATTCACCACTTTTTTCTACCCTAGATCCACCCAAAACAACGTCCCCCGTTGAGAAGCCTTCCGTCCATTCACCCAGAAAAGTGTACCCAGAAAAACATCTTTAAAACGGACTTTCCAGATTGCTTCTAATCTCTTCTCTCTCCTTACTCACTCAAATCCAAGGACCAAGATTATGTGTGTCAACCTCCTCAGCCCCTCCCACCTCCGACCTCCCGGCGCTCAGCCCTTCACGCCCACGTTCCTCAGCCACGGTTCAATTCCTCATCTGGCTTCTTTTTTTCCCCGAAAAAAAACTAAAACATCCCCTCATCTCCTCTCCCTGTCCAACCACTCGCCTCTTCTTGTCCTGCGGCTAGGGTTCCCAACCACCGCCCCGTGTGTGCCGCTCGCCGCCCATCTCCAGGCCGCACGACGGCCCTCGCCAGGTTGCCCGAAGTCGTGCTTGTAGCCCGGTCCAGGCTGCGGGGCAGCTGCCCTTGCCAGGTCGCGCGATGCCACGCTCGCTGGACCGTTGTAACACCCCAGGTGTTTGTCACTAGTTAAGTAGTGGGTTTGAGCTCAAACAAGATAGATTAAGTGGTGATAAAGATGTCAAGGTTAAACCTATGGAAATGAGCCCCAACCTAAACTTGGATATTGCACCCTTGCTTATATATAGGCCATTTTCAAGATATATGCTTGGGTGGTGTTATTGTAATATCTTCATGTATCTCACATCAATGCCCATCTATATTGGTCACTGAAAAATTTCATGAAGTTTGGAATAAAAAAGTCACATGAAATGATAAGTTATATCCTTGTTGAAATGGCCTTACTAAGTGCTTAAATTTTATTATTAAGTGAATGGAAATATAAGGTTATCAACCAAACCTTGCAACCTTATTCAAAGGACTCTAGATGAACTCTACAACAAAAGTCAGGAAAGGTTCATGTTGAGTAAATACCAAGAAAATGCCCCAATGGTTCACAAAGGATAATTTAAGCTTTATCGCGATACTACTTTGGTCAAAGTAGAACTATAGGTTATATACCAGTCTTGATGTTGGACCTTATATAAAAGTTGTAGTTCATGTTATGGAGAAGAAACTTTGTTTTAGGATCAAGAGCTAGATCAGCTTGGAAATAGGTCAAACAGAGGCTCAAAGTTTGAATCAGCTGCTGTTTTTCAGCCGTAGAATCAGCTGCTGTTTTTCAGCCCTAGAAATAATTCTAAGTCCCTGAAGTGACAGCAGTGAGCTATCTTCTTTGCGACATTTTATCGTCCAAATTCATATGGTAGCTCAATTGGATTCCTTAATATGAGTTGAAGTAACTTTTGTGGTGGAGACAATGAAGTCTCATCAAATTTGGAGTTAATTTGGATCTTCAAAAATAGCTCCCAAAACAGCAAAATGTTTGCTTTGTCACTAACGGGCATTGACATGTTGGCATGTCGTGTTCTCGGATTTTTGTTAAACAACTCAAGTTGAGCCAAGAATAAAAGTTGGACTAATTATGTTGGAGAAGAGCATACCAAAAATTGGAACCAGTTTGATCTTGTTTTGCCAATCAATTTTTGGGTTTTATTGATCACTGTCAATATGCTAGCATTGTCAAATTGGGGTGCAATTAATCGCTAATCTACTGCCCTACTAACCGTGACCCCTAAATAAATCTTGTAGAGTATCATGCCGGCTCCAACTTTCCTTTAGGTGCTCTGGCCAGGATATGCTTGGAATATGCCAAAAATGGATCCGAAGTCGGGCACAGAGACGCCCCATCCTGTTCCATGCATGGGCACGTGACCATCATGCAAGCTAGGCGCCCCCACCTCCATTGCCATGCACCGTCCTGCTCTCTGCGCCCTCCTAGAGTGGGCACTGAGCCCCCTCTAGGCCTCTCCCACTCGTGCTTGCCTCCTCTCGCCTGCTTGCTCAATCCAGCGCTCGCTCTAGCCGCTCCAGAGCGTGTGTTCGCCATGGTCGCCGGCATAGCTTCGGCCGTGCTACCTCCCTCCTAGTGCTGGCCTCGAGCGCCACCACCTACTTATAGCTCTGCCGCGTCTTCTTTCCCGCCTCGCGCGCGCGCCGGAACTCTAGCCGCAAAGCTCGCCTGTGCGCTGCTGCCGCCATGGCCGCCCGCTGGGCAGAGCTCTCTGCCGCCACCCGTTGTCGCTGTGCATGGTTGCAAGCCGAGACGAGCTCGTCATCACCTCCATCGTAGCCCCCTCGTGCTTGAGCAACCCTTCGTCGGGTCGGGAGACCGCCGGAGCAGCCGGCCATCGGAGCTGCTCCCCTCGTCGCCACGGCTGCTCGTGGCCCGGCCACCTCAGGCCACCGCGTGGCGAGCTGTAGGCTCTCCCGAGTGCACCGAGGCCTGAGCATGCTCCCCCGCCATTTTCCCATTGTCGTCGAGTCTCCTCCGGCCACCACCGGCCGTTTCCCCGGCGTCCTCTGCTTCAACTCGCGACTAGGGACCTCGCACAAGAATTCAACTAAAACCAGGGGTCTAACTGCACAGTCGGTGACTCATATGAATAGTGCCATAAGGACCTGTTTGTTTTGATTTTGGCTGATCTTTGAAAATGCATAGTAAAACATAGAAAATTCATAAAATAGCAAATAAGGACTTTTTGGAATCCTTGTGAAATTGTCTATGCAATAGATCTATAATATGACATGTTTTAGTTTAAAGTTTTAGCTACAAAAATAGATTTTTGCAGTAGGGTTTTAATGTTAGTTGAATTTGTTATGTTTCATAACTGCAGATCTAGGGCTCCAAATGAAGTGAAATTTTTATGGCATTCTACTCATGTGATTTTTGATATGTGGTAAAAATTTCATGGTCATTGGTTGCTTTATGAGTGAGTTATTGGTTTATCTTGCTCTCACATGATTTCTTGCTTTAGCATATTGTATTTTCCATAGAGGTTGCTATTCTTATTCAAATGGCTTGAAATTTGTACAGTAGACTTATGAGAATATGTATGAGCTACTGTAATTTTTGTAGAATTTATTATGCACTTTTGGTATATGTTCATTATTTCACCTTGCTATCTAAATAAATTAAGAAATGCAATAAAAGAATTTATTTAGTGATGAGAACTATGTTTTTTGGTGATCATTTAATATGTACTTTATGATGGTTACATTGGTTATGGCCAAATATATGTTTGGAATATAAGTTAATATTTATTCTTGTAATTGATACTTCCCTGGACAGTTTCTGGGACTTTGATAATTGCACCATGAAAATGATGTTTGTTGAGAAACATGCTTATAACAAAGTTGTAGATAACTCATTAATCTAGCTTGTGTTAAATTTTGGTGGCATTTGACCTTATAGTTTGTGAGTTATGCCTGTTCCAAGTTGGGTTCCAGAAATAGTTGTTTTCTGGAATCACTGGACCAGTTTCTGTAAATATGCATGTTTGACTTGGTTAACCTAAGAATCATGCTAATATGGTTAAAGATGAATTATAGACAATTTCATAAGTTTTCTGGAATGTCTTATTGCATGGCTATTGGATTTGTATAACTCCAGTTATGATCCAAACATGCAGCTGTTGTTTGCTGTCCAGAAATAGACAGATGCTAGTTGTGGTTGTTTACTCTATGTGTTGCTAAGTGTGGCTTTTGCCCTTGATGATGGTCAAGTTAAGATACTTGTGATCTTGTTAAAATTGTGTTATGCTTGATATGCTTGCCCTCTATAATTGGTTGTGTGATGTTAGTTAAATAGCTATTGGTGTCTATGTCTTGCATAATCTTGCGTTTACTTGAATGCTTATGTGACGCATGTTGTGTTACCATTCATCATATTCATACACATGCATCTTGCATCTCAGCTAGGTTCGCTAGATGCACCATGTGAAGGACGAGATGTTAGAGCCGAACCCAAAGACGGTGTTTGGTGGACCTATCCCGAAGATGGAAGGACTAAGCAAGTGCCGGGATGGGAAATGCTCGCCAAGAGTGTCATTTGTCAAACACTAACATAAGTGTTTGATCCCATGCAAGCCCCATAGCATTCTAAGCCTCCTACTTTATAAAAGCAATTGAGTATATATATGTTATATATGTATTGTTGCATTAAGTTATAGGAGTTGATTAGAAACACGTGCTGCATATATATCAGTTTCTTGTCCAATAAACATGCCTAGAATCCTATTTTTGGTTCAGGATCGAAAGTATTGCTTAGCCCTGCTTAGACCGGTAGAAGTCGGGTGATTTCCTGTCACCTGCGAGATATAGGTGGATATCTGGTTATGGTTGGCTATAATTGTTATCATGGAAAATAACTAAGTGTTGATGGATAAATGAAGACCGAACGGAGTCTTATAGGTTTTGGACTATAGTGATTCTATTTGTGTCGGTTAAGGACCGACCGTTGCTCGTCCCTCTTGTCATGTTGAACGCATGCCTCACATTTAACTGGCCGAATAAAGTACATTTCGACCGCGAAGCCAGTGGCACTATTTGGGCCGGGATCTATACAGGTGCGCGTATTGGTGTTGATGGGGGTATGACAGGGGCGCGAAGAGTAAGCCCAAGGACAAGCGAGTACTGATTCCTGGCAATCGGGCGGTCCCTGGGTATTGCGGCTCCAGTTTGTCCCATGACGTTTACCGAAATAGTGTCATTGGTGACCTGTAGCTCACTTGATCAGTGAGTGTGGTTTGTGTGAGGAATAAATCACCAGTTGGTTAGGAATTGATTCGAATCGCCATTGCTCCTGGATAGTGAGCACTTGACTTGATCTACGACATCGTAGTAATGTTACTATGGAACATAATGATGGTTATGTTGATGATGTTGGAAATGCTAAACCTAATATGGTAACCTTTGAAGTCAGTGGTTAATCAAGTGATTGCTCTAGCATAGGTGCTTACTTAGATTAATTACGTATAATTAAGTTGATGCTTATACTTTAAATGGTTCATATATGATAACTTATGCTCTTCTGCAAAACAAGTCAAGCCAGTCCACCTTATAAAAACCTTGCATATTCCTTGGTGTCATATTATTTCTGGTTTATGACGGGTAAGTTTAGCTGAGTACCCCTCGTACTCAGGGTTTATTCCCACTTATTGCAGGTTGTGATGTATCGTGGCTACTGCAAGAATTGGATGACTTCCGTAGTAGCGGAGTGTGATCATGGGCATAATCCTTTTGAGTTATCTTGTCTCTAATGCTTTTATTGGAAGTTGACCTTGGTACTGACATGTATTTGAAATAAGGATGACGTTGGTTTCAAACTACTTTGCTTCCGCTACCTTTAAACTTGAGTTTGTAATAACTATATTGAACTCCGATGTATGTGAAACTACTTGTGAAATAGATGTAACATATGACTTGTTATGTTGAATCACTATGATCTTAACTTGTATGTTGGTTGGTTTGAAATCCCTCGTGATTTCACTAGACTACGGGAGTTGTAGGAGCTTAAGTACGGAAATTTAATTGCTTTGTAATTATTTGTGTACATGCGACCGCCCCATGCCGCGTGGCGGCGCCCTCGCCGGGGCCTCTCAGGTCTTCAGGCTCCGTCCCCATCGCGCTCGCAGGGCCATCGGCCGCAGGTGCGCGGTGCCTGGCCGCTGCAGGCGCAGTGGCCATTGGCCGCGGGCACTGGGCCGCCGGCCATGGGGCCGCAGGATCTGCCGCCACCCAGCAACATTGCCAACTTGGAGGCACAAGCGACGGTTGTGGATTTGAGCCAGCCCCCGCCCCTTCGCGGCGGCTGCGCCCTGCTGCATACTGGCTGCCGCCGCCCACCAGTTGCAGCACATGCCTGCAGTCCGCCATGGCGCCGCCGGCCTTGGGGCCCATGCCTGCAAGCGCGAGTCCCTCTCCCTCCAAGTGACGAGCACAACTGGTGATAGCACTGAGCAATTTGTTCCTCTCCATTCTCTTTTTTTGCAAGTTTCCCAAATCTTTAACCCTAACTTTCCTCCTATCTAATTTAGTTAGCTGTTTGGTTTTCAATTTTCCCTCAAATTAGTTTGAGCAGGTCAGATTTGTTTGAGCATATCTAATTACCACCCTGAGCACTGGCAGCCTTCATGGAGTGGTGAGTAACCTTTCGTCATTTGTTTATAAATGACTGCTGAAGTGCTCTGTCAGGTTGTCGCAAAAAAAAAAGTGCTCTGTCAGGTTTGCTAAAGGACTCCTCTGATAGGTTCAAAGGCACCATTATTCATCATCCACTGTTATATGGTTTTGTGGGCTATACAAGCATGGTGCAAAAGAAATTTCCTTTTCTTTTGGTCTTTGGATTTCCATCAGGCAAGTACTCGCCTTATGGCTAGGCCAAAAGGAAATATGTTTCTTTATTCTTAAGATGAATATATGAATAGTAGTGTAGTTGGGTACTAGCGTTGGTTTGCTTCTGAGAGTAAAGAATTTTGTAATGCTTTTTTGGTGGGCAGTTTTCAGTGCCATTAGGTCGTTACTTGAGAGGCATCAGGTGCGTATATGTGCAACACTG
This sequence comes from Saccharum hybrid cultivar R570, assembly GCA_038087645.1. Taxonomy (NCBI): domain Eukaryota; kingdom Viridiplantae; phylum Streptophyta; class Magnoliopsida; order Poales; family Poaceae; genus Saccharum; species Saccharum hybrid cultivar. The sequence continues at coordinate 1,245,437 of JAQSUU010000028.1, read as the reverse complement.
CAGTCATATTAGTCTTCCATTGTCTTGCTTTTCTTCGCTCATACATGCTTTGAACTCAAGTAATTCCTTTCTGTGCTAAATATACAGATGAGGCTGTTGTTTTCTCCCTGGCTCCATTCTTTTTTGTACCTCATCCACTGGCTGGATTGCGGCCGCTGTTTGCTCTTCCCAGCTATTTATGACTCTTTCGCTGCAAGGTAAAATTGCAGTATGGAGTTTGGACTTTGGAAAGAGGCCCTATATTACTGAGTGTCCTTTTGCACCTTTACTAGCTTTTGAAAGAGGCCCTGTCAAGGGCAGTGATGCCCAAGGTAGGAGGACCTCGACTACGTAGATCGTAGCCTCGGTCCGTGGCTGCCGGCAGGGTTATGCCCCCACGCCGAGCTTCAACGTCGACTGGGTTATACCCCCAAGTCGCCGGCTTAAGAGAAGACAAGGGAGATTAGATAGGCTGATCTTTGTTAATTCCCAAAAGCTGTTGCCGTACAAGCATATATGGCCAATGGCCTTACAAATGGAGAAGGCTCTCCTTGATTGTAGGACTAAACCAAATAAGGTAAAGATAAACTAAATAAAGTAAAGATATCTACTTTCCCTCCTTGATGCTCGCTCAGCTGACCGGCTCCTAGCCACTCGCCTGCTGCTCCTGCACCCTTGATGCTCGCTCAGCTGACCGGCGCACGTCGCGGGCTCTCCTGCGCCTGGCATATGTGTGGCCGTACATGACATCTCTCCGCTCCTCGAGAGGCAGCTCGTCCTCGAGCTGAAATGTGGGGAATTTGGCTCTGAAAGTGTCGACGTCCTCCCAAGTGGCCGAGGCAGGAGACTGATCCTTCCATTGAATAAGTACCTGGCGCACGCCGCGGGCGTGCCGGGTCTTGACGGCCTTTTCAGGCTCCAAGGTGACCGCCCCATGGTGAAGCGGGGGCAATGGCGGTGTAGCAGTGGGGGGAGCACCGTGGTACTTCTTGAGGACGCCCACGTGAAACACGTCATGGATACGGGCGCGTGCCGGAAGCTCGAGGCGGACAGCGACCTCGTTGATGAGCTCCAGCACACGGTACGGCCCATAGAACCTTGGTTTCAGCTTGCCTGCGCCGTCGGTGGGGAGGGAGGCCGGTGCTCGGTGGCGGAGGCGGAGCAGCACCCACTCGCCCACGTGGTACTGGACGGCGCGGTGACCTTGGTCATAGTACTTCTTCTGGACAGCCTGAGCCTGCTCAAGCCGATGGCGCACATCAGCGAGGAACTCCTCTCGCTCCTCCATGGTCCTAGCCACAGCAGCCACACGCGTGTCCCCCGGCTCATAGGACCGGATGGAGGGAGGATCGCGCCCGTAGACGATCCGGAACGGCGTGTCGCGGAGGGAGCTTTGGTAGGCGGTATTGAAGACGTACTCCGCCCATGGGAGCCACTGCAGCCACTGTCGAGGCCGGTCGCCTGTGAGGCACCGCAGGTACATGATGATGACCCTGTTCGCCGACTCGGACTGGCCGTCCGACTGAGGGTGGAAGGCCGACGTCATGTGTAGGTTGGTCCCCATCAACCGCATAAGCTCCCGCCAAAACTTGGAGGTGAACACGACGTCGCGGTCGGACACCATGGACTGTGGCACACCATGGAGGCGGACAATCTCCCCGAAGAACGCCTGAGCCACGGACTCCGCCGAATATGGGTGTGCCAACGGAATAAAGCGACAGTACTTGCTGAACCTGTCGACCACCGTCAATATGACGGACTTGCCGCGGATCCGAGGCAGAGCTTCAACGAAATCCAGCGCCACGTCCGTCCAGACTCCTTGCGGAATTGGAAGAGGAAGTAGTAGCCCGGCCGGATGTAGATGCTCGGACTTGTGGCGCTGGCAGGTAGGGCATTCCCGCACATAATCCTGGACCACCTGCTTCATGTGAGGGAAATGAAAGTCACGGCGAAGACGGTGCAGCGTGCGCTGGACCCCCTCGTGTCCCTCGGCGTGTACAGCTGCCAGCAGCTCCTTGAGCAGCGGTGAAGACGGCGGTAAGTAGAGCCGGCCGGCGTACTGGAGCATCCCATCGACCACTGCCCAGGGCGCGCGCCTGGTGCCGACCTGGACCTCGGCGTGTAAGGCAGCGAGGGCGGGGTCGGTGAGCTGCGCTTGACGAAGGCGGGACAGGACGTCGAAGCGCGGGGCTGAGAGAGCCAAAAGAGCCCCGTCGTCCGGTGTGTCGCGGCGGGAGAGGGCATCCGCCACCACATTGGTCGACCCGGGCTTGTACTCGACGGCGAAATCGAAGCCCAGGAGCTTGCCGACCCAATGATGTTGCGGGATCGTCGCGAGCCTCTGGTCCAGCAGGTACTTGAGGTTATAGTGGTCGGTCTTGATGATGAACTGGCGGCCCCAAAGGTATGGCCTCCAGTGCCGCACGGCCAGGACGAGGCCGATGAGCTCCCGCTCGTAGGCTGCCAGCGCCTGATGCCGGGGCGCGATAGCCGGACTGAAGAACGCGATGGGGTGGCCGCCCTGGACCAACACCGCGCCGAAACCATGGGACGAAGCGTCGCACTCGACGACGAACGGCTTGGAGAAGTCCGGCATGGCGAGGATGGGGGCCGAAGTGACCGCATCCTTGAGCGCTGCAAATGCCGCTGCGGCGTCCTCGCTCCACGAGAACCCGTCCTTCAGCAGGGCCGTGAGTGGTGCGGCCACCGTGCCGTAGTGGTGGACGAACTTCCTGTAGTAGCCGGCCAGGCCGAGGAAGCCCCGCACCGCCCGTGCTGACCGAGGTGTGGGCCAGTCCCGGATGGCCTGTACTTTGGCCGGATCCATGGCGACGCCCGCCTCGGAAATGACATGGCCGAGGTAGCCGACCGAGGCCGCGCCGAACGCACACTTGGTGCGCTTGAGGAACAGCTGATGGCGCCGAAGCTCCTCGAGGACGACGCGGATGTGACGAAGGTGTTCGCCCCAGCTCTTGCTGTAGATCAAAATGTCGTCAAAGAACACAAGAACAAAACGACGAAGAAACGGCCGCAGCACATCATTCATCAATGCCTGGAATGTCGCAGGGGTGTTGCACAGCCCAAACGGCATCACCAGGAACTCATACAGGCCGTTGTGGGTGCGGAACGCCGTCATGTGGATGTCCTCCGGGCGCATCCGGACTTGGTGGTAGCCCGAGCGCAAGTCGAGCTTGGTGAAGAATTTTGTGCCATGGAGCTCGTCCAGCAGCTCGTCCACCACCGGAATGGGGAACGCATCCTTGACGGTGAGCGCGTTCAACGCTCTGTAGTCGACGCAGAAGCGCCAGGAGCCATCCGGCTTCTTGACGAGGAGTACTGGTGAGGAGAACGCCGAGTCGCTGCGGCGGACAATGCCCTGCTCGATCATGGCGGCGCACTGCCGCTCGAGTTCGTCCTTGTGGGCCGCCGGGTACCGATATGGACGGACCGCCACCGGCAGCGCTCCCGGCTTGAGGATGATGCGGTGGTCACGGGAGCGCTTGGGCGGAAGTCCACGGGGCTCGGTGAAGACGTCGCCGAGGGAGTGCAGCAGGGCGTCGAGTAGGGGCTCCCGGGGCGGTTGTAGCTGGAGCCCTGGCGCCGGGGACGCCGTAACCGCGCGGAGGGCCGCCCTGTCAGAGGGGGCGATGCCGGTCCAGCAGATGGCGCGTCCCGCGCGCTGGAACTGCATGGTCCGCGCCGCGATGTCCCAGACGATGGGCCCGAGGGTGCCGAGCCATTGAGTGCCTAGGACAAGGTCGAAACCTGCCAAAGGCATGACGAAGAGGTCGACCTGGAACGTCTCACCATGTACCGTGACGGGCGCGTCGCGGATGACCCCTGGGCAGATGATGCGCTCGCCGTTGGCCACGGTGGCGGTGAGCCGTGGACGCGGCTGGATGTGCAGCCCGGAGCGGTGCGCGGCCCGTTCGCCGATGAAGTTGTGCGTTGATCCCGTGTCGAGGAGGGCGACCAGCACTTTCGTCCCAAGGAACGCCCGGACCTGCAGGGTGTCGAAGCCAGGTACCCCGGCCACTGCATGCAGGGAGTAGACGGGGGCCTCCCCCACCGGATCAGCGGCGCCCGCGGCGTCGTTGTCCATCTCCAGCTCGACGCCCTCGACGTAGAAGATGCGGCGGCAGGTACGGTTGTGCCTGCGGGAGTACTTCTCATCACAGTTGAAACACAGCCCTTGCCGGCGGCGTTCCTCCTGTTCTTCTTTGGAAAGACGACGACCAGGTTGCCGGTCGCGCGCGCCCGGTGCAGCATCCGCCCGGGGTGCCGGTAGCGCGAGCAGTGGTGGCGCCTGGGGTGCCGCCAACGCCGGCCGTGGTGCCAGAGCGGCCGGGGACGCGCGATGAGTCGGTTTGGCGGGTGCCGCCGCCAACTTGTCGAGCTCCATCAACTCCACTTGCCGGGCGAGACTCATGGCCCCGGCGAGGGTTGCCGGATTGTGGAGACGAACAGCGTGGCTCAACGGTGGAAGAAGACCGCCGGTGTAGAGTTGGACCCGTTGGTCCTCGTCGAGGCGCCCGGCACGGAAAAGGAGGCTCTGGAAGCGGTTGGAGTACTCCTCCACGGTGCCCGTGCGTCGGCACTCGGTCAGCTCGAAGTGGGGAGCCGAGCGAAGCGGTGGCCCGAATCGTAGATCAAGGAGATCTTTGAATCGCCCCCATGACGGTGTGCCTTCGTCCTCCTGGAGCTGCATGAACCATTCTTGGGCGACGCCTTCGAGGTTGTAGGACGCCATCCAGACGCGCTCCTCAGCCATGGTGCGCTGTTGACGAAAATAGGACTCACATTTGTTAAGGAAAAGCTGCGGATCAGACTTGCCGTTGAAACGAGGGAAGTCCAGCTTCTGGAATTTGGGGGGCCGATCCGGCTCGCGAAGAGGTTCCCCGCGACCGTCGCCTCCGATGGCCGAAGACGAGGCTGACTTCTCCTTCAAGGCTGCCATCTCGTCCTTCATCTCCTTCATCTCCGTCTTGAAGGATTGCATTATCGCCATGAGGTCAGCCATGGTTGGTCCCGACATGGTGGAGTGGCCGGTGGACGTGGTGGAGGTTGCAGGTGATGGTGGTGGGTGGGTTTGATTGGTGGCGGCTGTGGTGGGGGTAGATGGCTGGGAAGACGAGGATCGTCGGCTTCGTGATACCAGGCTGTCAAGGGCAGTGATGCCCAAGGTAGGTGGACCTCGACTACGTAGATCGTAGCCTCTGTCCGTGGCTGCCGGCAGGGTTATGCCCCCACGCCGAGCTTCAACGTCGACTGGGTTATACCCCCAAGTCGCCGGCTTAAGAGAAGACAAGGGAGATTAGATAGGCTGATCTTTGTTAATTCCCAAAAGCTGTTGCCGTACAAGCATATATGGCCAATGGCCTTACAAATGGAGAAGGCTCTCCTTGATTGTAGGACTAAACCAAATAAGGTAAAGATAAACTAAATAAAGTAAAGATATCTACTTTCCCTCCTTGATGCTCGCTCAGCTGACCGGCTCCTAGCCACTCGCCTGCTGCTCCTGCGCCCTTGATGCTCGCTCAGCTGACCGGCGCACGTCGCGGGCTCTCCTGCGTCTGGCATATGTGTGGCCGTACATGACAGGCCCTATATTACTGAGTGTCCTTCAGTTTTGCTTGCCATTGAATTCTTGATATCATTTTCAGTGCGTTGTTCCATTAGTTTATTTTCATTTGCCTTTTAGTATGTTTAAATCATATTCAGTAGTCCTGTTTTCCTTGTATACCTCCAAATGGGTATGGTGATCAAATTGCACCATGCTTTATTCTTGATATCCTGTTTTCCTTGTTTTTTTTTTTCTTTCACTCGCGCGGAGCCAGAGGTGGCCGTGGATGTGGAGACTGAGGTGCCGCCGTTCACCGATGTGACCAACTCCAGGGAGAAGCCGTTGGTCTCAGCGAGGTTCAGCAGGAAGGCGGCCAAACCAAGCCCAAATGGTAACAATATTGGTCACACACTTTTGCAATCCTCAGCACGATTGAAAAGTCTTAAGAAGCTTAAGCTTTGGCAATTCTGTTTTCTAGGAATTGCGCCTATTTTTGTTAAAAATTTAATCAACGAAGATATAGATACGAATATTTGTTTGTTTGGGTACCAATGGGAATTCTGGCATTGCAGGTACCCGGGCTCTGCGGGTAGCGCGCTTGCTGGAGGAGACGCTGGAGAGCACGTGTGGACTTGGAGAGCACGTGTGGACTAAAATCTAAAGCATCGCCGAGGTTACAGGCTATGTAAATTCTCGGTGTTTGCCAAACTATTTCTGTTATATGTTAAAAACTGGAAGGTTATGTATGTATCAACTATATTCTGATATCATTGTTGTCATGCAAGTAATTTATATCTGGTATCGGTTGCATTAAATTAATGTTTTTTTATTCTAATATTATAATGTGTGATCGCTGTTTTTTTTTTCAAAATCACCAAAGCATTCATACCATTTTGGTGGTTTAATTTGTGTTGTCCTAAATGTCACCGTAGCGTTAGCACGGGCATTATACTAGTAACAATGTAAAAGATAAGCACCAGCAATATGAAAGACTGGACCATGCAAAGAAGAAATAGCCAAGATGGTTTGGCAACAACAGTGGTAGCAGGCTTCACAAGAACTTTTTCATCTTCACAACCCTTGAATTGCCTCTTCTTTGCTAGGGAACACACAGCCAGTTACCTGGGCATGGCAACACAGAAGGCAACGCAGAAGGCAACACACAACATAAGTGGTTAACAGATTGGCCTCAGATAACAGTTCTTGCTCAGTTGACCTTGAGCTTGGAGCATAAGAAACACAGAAGGCAACACACAGCAATGGTAAGAAACAAACAGGAAAACCAATAAGAACTAGACTAGAGTTCCACTATCTCACAAGCTCAAGGTCATCGGGTTTTTGTAATCCAGTATACACATGGCAGTTTAGTTATCATCATAGGCTTGACAAGAATATCAAAGATAATTACAAAGAAAATAGTTGGAACCCAATGTCAGGAAAGCCACGAGGAGCAAGCAAAAAATCAGACCGACTATCTTATCTTGACGCGGCTGCCACACCCAAGGGTGCTCCTCCAGCGCATAGGGTTACAAAACCAGAATCATCAACATAGGCACTATGCTCAGTTTATAAATTGAAGTAGACATCATCATATGGATGGATCTAGAGTAAACCACACATGTATAGCAAAAAAAAGTTAGTCGTACCACAGATCTGAGCAAGGAACCAGAGGGAAACAACTAGAAACAAGTAGATCAGGAATAGCATGTCATAGATCTTGAGTATGTAAGAACAAGAACCCTAGAATCATGGCACGGCTCAAACAAAATCCGCACATAAATCAACAAAAGTACCGCACATAAAGGAAGAGGAGAGAGGCGCAGGTGAGGTATACCGTTGTGGCACCGGAGGACCACCATGAATCCGTCGGTCAAGGTCGACTCTGGCAGTCAACTGAGATCGAGGGGGAGCAAGAGGAAAGGCGCACCAGAGCAATGGAGGAAGGAGAGGCGCACGAAAGGAGAGGCATCTCCCGTGCTCGCTCGAGACATTCCCGCCAAGCATCGAGCCATCCTGCATCGAGAGGGAAGTGGAAATTGAGAAGACGGAGACGTGCGGGATGGAGGAGGGCAGAGGAACGAGAGCGAGCAGGCGAAAGATGTGAGGAGGAGAACCAAACGTGCCACTGGAATGAGGCCAGACAAGTAAACGGTACGGGGACAGCCCGGTTCGGCCTACCAAGCGAACCCACCGTACCCATCAAGGCACTAATAACATCCTGCCTGCAACAGTGGCTGTGGCCTGTGGCAGTGCAGGTGCAGTACACCCAGCCAGCAGGGAAGCCGGTTGCGGTTGGGCAAGGAGTCTGGACTCTGGAGCGCTGCCCGTTGCTGCGGCCTGCGGTGCTGCCTCTGGACTCGGGACGGGACTCGGATATGATTGCTGCAGCAGCGCTGCGGCTGCGGCTGCAGTAACGACTCTGCGTATGCTCCCTCCTCCCAAATTAAGTGTTCATCTCGTACTTTGAGAAGTCAACTAATCCAAAGTTTGACTAAATTTATAAGAAATAGTATTAACATTTAAATATCTAAATAGATTTATTATGAAAATATAAGACATGATTAATCTAATGATATGTATTTGGTATCATAAGCATTATTATTTTTGTGCATATATTTAGTTAAAGTTAAAATTATTTAACTCTTCGAAGTATATGCTGAGCATTTATTTTGGGATGGAGAGAGTACTGTTCATATTATTAGAAAAAAGGTTAGCAATCGCAGCGCTGCAGTGGCTGCAAGTAGCATAGCCGAGCACCCTGAAAACTACTCCAGCTGGCTTTCGTTTGGCATTTTTCTTCTGCCAACGTCAGCACCTCCTGGCACACTGCGTGGGCGAGGGTTTGAATGGAAAAAAGACTGCATGTTGGAGTGGAGAGACGATTGCAAAAACCTGTACGAAAGATCACAAGAAAGAGTTGGACTATGGTACGCCCACTCTCTAGTTGCCTTCAATTCGCTCACAACTCACAAGATGTCTAGTACGTATCTGTTTACCACACGTTCAAGTCTTAAACTTCATTCATCTTCATTCAATCACGCACTCGTGACCGATGTTTCTTCCCATGCATGATCTTCCCATGCATGAAAGACGCGTGCATGTAAACGTTAATTACGTCCAGTCTAACAGTGTTCTGGCTATTTTCAATCAGAAGTATTAACCACTTAGTACTAATTTCAAAACGGCCATTAGAGCAAGTATAACAAAAGGCTAAGAGTGGATTTTATGCTGAATAAGAGAGAAGATAGAAAAAAAATAAACAGAGCATACAATCGGCTGATGCACGAGCTTCAAAAAACTTTATAAGAGAATAAAATGGGTCAGGCATTAATAAAGTACTAGTATCTTCTAGTAATTTATTACTATGGCCATGTTTGGATCCTATTTTAGCTCTTGGGACTCTAAAAACACGAGGTCTAAAGTTTAGCCAATCTTACAAAAATGTTAGACCACACAAGTGAGCTCTCGACTTTAGCTAACTAAAATTTAGACTAGAGAATCCAAATAAATCCTATATAAATAGGCTGATATTAAGCCGTACATATTTATACATGTAGCATCTGCCTGTACTATTAAGCTTGCTCTTATGTTGATCGGAGCAGGGCAGCAGGCATGGGCGGACCTAGCTTTATTTAAGGGTATTCAACTGAACACACATTATTTTTACCAAAAAACTTTGTAGATATAGTGTATACTTACATATGTATTAGAACAATAATAAAAATAGAGCTAAAATAATAGGTATTATTCCTGAATTGAGCCCAAAACAATAGCATTCCTAATACTCTCCCTTCCATTCCCATCGGCCCAACATGGCCCAGTGGCCCAATTTCCTCCAATTCATTGTCGCTCGACTTGTAACTCCTGCCGGCTTGGTGCGTGACTCCCGTTCGATCAGCATTTAACCGCTTCTCTTCTCTCGATTCCTGTTCCAAAATCCAAAATCCGAGGTAGCGATGGCGGACCGGCAGCACTCGAGGCGATGGCAACCCACTCTTCGTTCGGTTTGGCCTGGGACGGCTGCCACGCCGCACACCTCCGGCCAGCGCCTGGGTGGCCCATAGCTGGGTCTGGGGAAGTGGATAGGCAACAGGGCACCATCGCATTCACTGAGGCTGGCGGCTAGAGCTCGGTGCCTCGGTGCACCAAGGAGGCCAGAGCAGCGAGCAGGAGCACGTCTGTACTCTAAGGCCAGTTTCAATGAGCATTTCATAGGAGTTTCATGCACATTTAATACAGTGACACATCAACATAGAAGGAATATTTGCATGAAATGGGGATGAGAGAGAGGGGAATCGTTTCATCCCGGTGAAACGAGGTAGCGTTGTTTCCAACGTCTTGGTAACCGGGTGAAACGACCATTGAGGCGTTTCATCGCCATCTCCCCGATCCCGTGCGGGCGGAGCCGCGCCATCGTCGCTATATTCCCGCGCGCAACCGGATCTTCCCGCTCGCGCACCCCTATCTCGCCCCCTTCGCCATCCTTCTTGCCCCGCCGACGTCCGCTACTCCGCCGTCCGCAGCCCATCACCCGCCCAGAGCAGAGCCCTAGCTAGGGCACGGCGCGAGATCAGCCGCCATGGATCCGCCGCCGGCAGAGGAATCCCGGCAACGCGCACCCGGCAGAGGAGGGAAGGCGCGCCAACACCGGCTTGGACTGAAGAAGGGCTCCATTGCTGCGCCGTCACCACCTCCAGGTTCGTCGCTAGCGCCGCCACCTGTTCGTCCGCCGCCGCCGATTTCCTCCCAAGATTCGCCTACTCCCACCCCTACTGCGCCGACTCCGGCCCCTGGTGTGCCCAGTTCGTCTCCTGCTGCGCCGACATCGACTGTGCCGCCACGGCCACCTCAAGGAGAAGGATGGGGCGGCATACCCCCAAATTTTGCATCTCTTCATGGAAACCAGCAAGGCTCAAATTCATGGTACGTTTGATTTCAATCTCTGCAAATAGTTGATTTCCATGGCTGCAAGTAGTTCAAATGATTTGTACAGATGGTTTAGTAGAATTTTTATAGTTGATTTGTAATACTGAAAACGATTTGTACAGATGGTTTATGCCTGCAAGTTGTTCAACTGAATATTGCATTATCTCTGAATCTCGATATGTACTTGAACTCCAAGTAATTGATTTGTGTACTGGATTCCTGAACTCCAAGTAGTTGATTTATGAACAGACCTCAATGGCTGGATCACAAGTAGCTGATACAATTTAGTTGATGCCTGCAAGTACTTGAACTGGAAGTAGATGTTCATGTATCTGTACAGTCTAATCTTTGATTGCAGTCATGTATTTCTGATCTAAATAACTGGAAATTTATTTCAGGATATATCCGCCAGGTGGTTTTCTACATATGATGCAACAACCACACTATCTGCCGCAACCACATGCACAAGGAGAAAATTTTCATTTGGTTGGTCAGAATATGGCTTTCAACCCAATATCTTCACCACCAGCAGCAAGTGCCTATGGAACACCATCACCACAAGCTACGAAACAAGGCACTTCAACTAACAAGAAGGTGAACATTGTGATTGATGAAGATGAAAACAATGATGCAAACAAGGCAGTAAAGAAAAGATATTGGAATCATGAAGAGGAAGAACGACTGGTAATCACTGATCAGTTTAACATTTTGTAGGCCATTGTTTGGTACAAAACTTCATTTGTTCATATGTTCCTGTCATTGATTTTGTAGGCCAGTGCTTGGTTGGAAGCTTCTAAAGACCCGATTCATGGAAATGACAAGAGAGGTGATACATTTTGGAAGGAAGTCACTGATGAGTTTAATAGGAAAGGGAATGGGAAGCGTAGAAGGGAAACCAACCAATTGAAGATTCACTGGTCACGCCTCAAGTCATCGATTAGTGATTTCAATGATTATTGGACTAAGGTGACTCAAATGCATACAAGTGGATACTCCGACAACATGTTGGAGGAAGAGGCACAGAAGATGTATGCAAACAGGTTTGGAAAGCCTTTTCCGTTGGTGCATTGGTGGAAGATTTTAAAAGAAGAGCCCAAATGGTGTGCACAGTTTGAGACAGACAAAGACAAAACTGAGGTAGTTGATGTTCCAGAAGAACACTCACGTCCCATTGGTAGAGAAGCAGCAAAGGCTGAGCGCAATAGAAAGCGTAAGAAGGGAAATGCTATGGAAGGAATTGTCATCCTTGGTGACAATATTGAGAAAATTATCAAGGTGGAGCAAGATCGGAAGGTGGAGCGCGAAAAGGTCAGCGAAGCACAAATTCAGATATCAAATACAAATTTGAAGGCAGCAACGGAGCAAAAGGAGGCAAAGATGTTTGAGGTGTACAATTCCCTGCTCAATCAAGATACAAGTCACATGTCTGAAGATCAAAAGGCTAACCGAGAGAGGGCAATACGCAAGTTAGAAGAAAAGTTGTTTGCGGACTAAGGTTAGTTCTGTGAACTCGAACATCTTTGATGTCAATTTCTAGAAATTTGACATCTTTTCAAATATATTTATCTTTCTGTCCCTACTGTGTCAATGCTGCACTATAAAATTGTGTGAATGCAGCGCTATAGTTAGAATGTGTGAATGTTGCACTGTAGTTAGAATGTGTGAATGCTGCACTATAAAATTGTGTGAATGCAACACTATATGTGAATGGCAGTTTCACCTATATGTGTGAATGCAGTAAACTGCTGTATATGTGATTGGCAGTTTCACATTCTATTGTGAATGCTGCATGAAGTGTGAAAACTGCTGTCAGTTTCACCTATATACATGATAGCCTCCTCTCTTTTCCTTGCACACGAAGGCCTTCTCCCATTCTCATTCATCTGCCATCAAGTTTCTAGTTCTCAGCCTTCTCTCTTCAAGGTAACTTTCTATTTTTTCTGCTGCCAGTCATCTCTTTTCCTCATCCTCGTGTATTCACTATTTTTCTCATCTGTAAAGATGTCTGAGGAGAATGACAACCTTGATGGAAGTCAAAATCCTTTGTACTCGTTGGACGAGTTCCTTGCGGAGGAGATCATAGATGATGTTCTCAATCAAGCCAAGGTGGTCATACAGTCCACCATCAAAGAACTTGAGAAGGAGGCTTCTGACCATCGATTCAATCCGAGGAAGCACATCAAGAGGCCACGAGAGGAAGCGCATGAAAAACTAGTCAATGATTATTTCTCAGAAAATCCTCTTTACCCTTCTAATATTTTTCGCCGAAGATTTCGTATGTCTAGGCCACTTTTTCAACGCATCGTTGATGCCTTGGGCCAATGGTCTGATTATTTTACTCAGAGGGTCGATGCTACTAATCGGCAAGGGCTCAGTCCACTACAGAAGTGTACTGCAGCTATTCGCCAATTGGCCACTGGTAGTGCTGCAGATGAACTAGATGAATACCTGAAGATTGGAGAGACTACTGCAATGGAGTCATTGAAGAATTTTGTCTTTGGTGTTAGAGAGGTATTTGGTGAAAGGTATCTGAGGCGTCCCACTATGGAAGATACTGAACATCTACTCAAACTTGGTGAGAAACGAGGTTTTCCTGGTATGTTTGGCAGCATTGACTGCATGCATTGGCAATGGGAAAGATACCCAAATGCATGGAAGGGTCAGTTCACTCGTGGTGATCAGAAAGTGCCAACGCTGATTCTTGAGGCCGTGGCATCACATGATCTTTGGATTTGGCATGCGTTCTTTGGAGCAGCAGTTTCTAACAATGATATTAATGTTTTGAACCAGTCTACTATATTTATCAATGAGCTAAAAGGACAAGCTCCTAGAGTCCAGTACACGGTCAATGGGAATCAGCACCACACTGGCTATTTTCTTGCAGATGGGATATACCCTGAATGGGCAGTATTTGTTAAGTCCATACGACTCCCTATCACTGAGAAGGAAAATTTGTATGCACAGGAACAAGAAGGGGCAAGAAAGGATATCGAGAGAGCCTTCGGTGTATTGCAGCGTCGATTTTGCATCTTAAAACGACCAGCCCGTCTATATGACCGAGATGTACTCCGTGATGTTGTGTATGCTTGCATCATACTTCACAATATGATAGTTGAAGATGAGAAGGAAGAGGACATTGAAGAAAATCTAGATCTAAATGTGGCTCCAAGTTCAGCAACCGTTCAAGAACCGGAAGTATCTCCTGAGCAGTCGGTTCCGTTAGAGAGAGTTTTAGAAAAAGATACTTCTATTCGAGATCGATCGGCTCATCGCCGACTTAAGAATGATTTGGTGGAGCATATTTGGATTAAGTTTGGTGGTCGTGCACATGTATCTGGTACTTGTGAGTATCTTTTGCACTATTGCTTATCTATTGTAGTTAGTTATATACCTTAAGAATTTAACTGCACTTCATTTCTATTTTATATGTGATATCTATGATCTCTGATCCTGCACTACTGAATGTTTTGTGACTGTAACCTTCAGTGAACTACTGTTTTTTGTTTCTGCAGGATGAAAGCGACTATGTGAAACCTAGGGGGTGCAAGGCTGAAGGCTACCTGTCTTGTGAGAACAACCAGTGAAAGGCCGTGTGCAAGGCTGAATGCTATCTGAACTTTTTTTTAATCTATCGTAGTTTACTATCTTAGTTCCAGTGAGAACATGTCTATGTGAATGCTGCACTGAGATTTTGCACTTCTCATCTGGTCCATTACTCCAGTTGTGTCACTTTCTAAATATGCAGTGAACTGAGAGAGAGCCTATCTGTACTTTTTTGCCTATCTTAGGGTGTGTTTAGTTCCGCGAAAAGGCGTAAAAAAAGTACTGTAGCACGTTTTGGCTTTATTTGGTAAATAGTGTCTAACTGTTGACTAATTAGGTTCAAAACGTTCGTCTCGCAAAGTACAACCAAACTGTACAATTAGTTTTTGATTTCATCTACATTTAGTATTTCATGCATGTATCGCAAGTTTGATGTGACGGAGAATCTTTTTTTTGCATAGTGTTTTTTTTGTGGAACTGAACACAGCCTTAGTTTGAACTGCTCATGTGAAATCAGTTTGTACTGCACTCACTGGAGACGTGATGCTTGTGTGCACCTGATGGCCTGTTCTTTTTTCAGTCGACTGTTTTAATGTGGTCACTAGGTGCTTGTGTGTGCATCCTGCTGCTGCCGATTTTTTGTTCATTCTGGTGCTGCCGATCTATGTGTGATGCTTGTGTGCATCCTGCATCCGATTGAGTCTGTGCCATTTTTGTTCACCGTCTGACTGGTTGTGTGTGCATACTGCTGCTGCTACCGGCCTGAATGGTTGTTGTGGCTACACAATTCATAGGGTGCATATGATCCCAACAAACTGCAGCAATTAAATGCTTTTCTTAGCCTTGGAAACATTGTGGGGGTTGTTTCATGGACAGTTTCATTTGAGTTGTGATGACGTTTTAATTTTGGAACTGTGCAATGACACTTGCCATTGAGACTGGCCTAATCGATTACAACAAGAAGTCACCAACTGTGAAGCAATTGGCTTCTAGTTTCGGTAGGACTAAGGCAATAAGCACTAATTAGTAGCCAAAAAAAGACGAAATAGACCAAAACATGTGCAAACATGTGGTAGTATACATGCTATTCCATCCATTCCAAATTACAAGCCAACAACGACGATGGACGCGCCGGCGTGTCGGTGCCTCGGTCGCTCTCCTTGCGGATCTAGAAAGAGCTGTTGTATTGCCTCAGTATGCGAGGGGTTGAGCTGGTCGACGAAGATATTGTCGTAAGCGTTCTGGGCTACCGTGGAATGCCTCGTCTGTCCGTCGATAAATCTCACTCGCTTTATCACTAGCACCTCTCCCCGCTTAGAAGCCTAGACACATGAAAGCACCTGATAGCGATCCTCCTACTGCAGGTTGGCAACTTTGGTGCCTCCACAGTCGGCTGGGGCAGCATCGGTGATGGCAGCAGTGGCGACGGTGCCTTATGCAAAATCTTGTCGGTGAAATGCTTTAGCCTCTTGGCGACGGAGCTCCCGCGTTCAGCTGGCCCGGGAGGGATGGTCGTGTCCGCAGATGGGGTCTACAGGCACGCCTTGGCATCCACGATGCCGAGCTGTCCCCATTGCGGCGGTGGGGTAGGGGTGGCCGCGTCCGTGCCTAGGGGGATGTTGCTGCAGTATGGGCACGCCTCGTCCTCCACAATGTTGGGCTGTCCCCCCTCCCCCCTCCCGCGGCGGTGAGGCTGAAGGGGCAGTCTTCGTGGCGGACTGGCACCTAGACGCTGGTGCTCCTGTTGGTCGACTCACGATGAGCGAGGTGGCGAACGCCTCCAACATTAGGTCGACCGACTCGTGATGCCACGCACAACTCTAGCACCAGCGAATCTGGCGCGTGGAGGTAGTGTGCGGCAGCAGATATAGTAGCGTTGTCGGCGGAGTCGGCAGGCGCATCCATGCTGGTGTCCCTTGCCGGCTTACTCCGGCGCCACCAACACTGGTACAGAAATCTTAATGGAGACGGGCGGAAAGAGTTAATGGAGGCGGGCATTGTAACTGCCTCCAATCAAAGGTCACGGTTAATCGTGACTTTACGGAGGCGGTTGCCCTGCCCGCCTCGATTAATCCTTTAACGGAGGCGGGCACATTGTCGTCCATCATCATCAACCAACATCATTCAAAGTTATTACACATGCATATGTAATATGTTTACATATGAAACTAAGATCACCCCGCTATCAACTTTTCCCGAAAAAGAGGTCCAGCAAGATGTAATCCTTGATTTGTAACTTGGTGCTCCAGTTTCTGATCCTTTAGAACTTCGGATCCTACGCTAACTCGCTTTCATTGTTGAAGAACTTTCGACCTTCATGCGCGCCCTCTGTGACAAACTTACATATGTCCGCTACTGTTTATCTGAAGTTTTGGTCGACCTTCTCCTTTCGCCACCATCCTTGTGCTTTCTTGAGCTGCCGCTAGCTGTGGCTGAATCTGCTGCACATCCTCAGGTACTAGCAAACATAGAATCTACATAGAACTGAGTTATAGGGTTGTTTGGCGCACTGCATGATATATAATACACAATCATTAGAGCATATACAGAGAGCACTAGGAGGAGGACATTATAGTATAGAAGTAGTAGTAGGAGTAGTAGTATCTCTACTACAATGGACCAATCAAAATTATATTAGGTCTCCTAGAAAAACGTCCCCTGCTGAGAGGCTCCAACCACTATGCACCCAGAAAAATGCACACAGGAATTTGTCTCCATTAAAATCAAGGGCTAATAAAGCACTTCAACCAAATTCGATGGCCACGATTGGATGTGGGATGCCAAGCTTCTCATCCCGCCTTCTCAACCCCGCGCCCTCCTTGCACGCCGCACGCCGTGACCGCGATTCAGCGCTCGAAGCCAATCATCACCGAATAAAAAAGACGACCTTCGAAACCTTCCGATCGCCCGCGCCCATGTCCTTCGCGGAGGGGAGGAGGAAGCCGCGGTGCCCGTACGCGCCCACGCCCTTCACGGAGGGGAGGAGGAAGCCGTGGTGCCTGTACGTCGTGGCGCGGCACCGCCGATCGCCCGCGCCCACGCCCTTCGCGGAGGGGAGGAGGAAGCCGCGGTGCCTGGTGTGGGCCTCCCAGGTCTCCACCACCCGTACGTCGTGGCACGTCAGTGCCAGTGAGGCGTCCGGGAAGGAAGAGGCACCTCCGAGCTGGGTCTGAACGACGGCGGCGCGTGGACGGCAGTGGGCGTTTTCATGCCCAGGTACTTAATTCTAATTGCGGATCTCTCAAGTAAAGTAATAAGCACGGCTGCACACATCCTGTTTGCTGTTTTGTGCATGAAGAGGTTAACTCAGTTGCATTGTGTCCTTTTGTCCTGTGAGGCCGGGTTTGGATGCATTCTAAATTCTAAATTTTTACATTCTCTCCATCACATCGAATCTTTGGACATATGCATCGAGCATTAAATATAGATAAAAAAATAACTAATTGCACAGTTTGGTTGTAAATCACGAGACGAATCTTTTGAGCCTAATTAGTCCATGATTGGACACTAATTATCAAATACAAACGAAAATGCTACCGTAGCCAAATTCCAATTTTTTTTTGCGTCTAAACACCCTGAGTCAGAATGCGAGGCAGCTGCTGAGCGAGTGTGTGGCATCGCACCTGCGGCACAAGGATGTAGCTCTGGAGTACGAGTCAGGGCTGCAGTCGTTCAAGGCAGCAGCATCGCAGGCAGACCCAAACTTTTTCACCAACTAAACAACCCCATTGCCATCTTGTTCCCTATGGTCCCCACCATTGTCCCTGGTCCGCTACCTTTATTCTTGAAATCTGTTCCAACGTGTTTTCCTTTCTCTGTAGTGAGTTGATGTGACATGGAGCTCTACTGCAGACGTGGACACCGGAGCAGCACGACAGGATGGAGCGTTGGGGAAGCCCTGAGTGGGAGGATATTGCTCCAGAGCTTGCCAGGTGCTGCTGGTCGAGAATGGAGCTTATGTTTCCATCTGCTTATATGGATGTTGAGATTTTTCTTGGTTGCTATAATGCAGGGACTGAACTCAACAGCGAGAGATTTGTGAGGGCTCTTGCCAATGAGTCGTGTGCACCATTATTGGTTCTGGACAGCAGTGTTCTAGCACCATATGTAATATAATCTGCCCCATATATTATAAATCTTAAGATCTATGTTTATGGTTGAACCTAATGCCTGACCTTGTAGGATTGTGGCGAAGACTGTTCAGAGAGTGAGGAAGAGGATAATCATGCAGAGGTAGAGGATAAAGGTTCAGAATCAGAGGTCGATGGTGAAGGTGATGAGAATCTGCTAAAAGTGATGATCGATGATGGCACAGTCCAATCAGGTAAATCTTTACACACACTGAGTTTAAACAGTGTTGTCCGATCCCTGTCTTATCTTCTCTTTTATTTTTCTTACAAGGAATCTTAAAAAAATGTATTGTTAATCTTTGTCAAGATGAATGGTGGAATAAGATGCGTACAAGGGATGAATAAAATTTTGACACCGCTCTTCTTTGTATGGAGTAAGAGATTGTTTTTACCAAGTTCTTAGTGCCCTTCATAGTACTGCTGATAGCTGAAGAGTTCAGTCCCTGCATTCGAGGTACACTAGCCAAAGTTATCTCAGCTTGTAGCAAAGTTTGATGGAGAACTCCAACATTGGGAATAACTACAAAAGTAAGTCTTTACATGCTGCATACGCCAAGCTAGCAACTTGTTGTCTTAAGGGTTGTTTTCTGCTTGGCCTTCCAGGTCATTGACCTGAATTAAACTTCTAATTTCTTATGATATATGTGTTGTAAGGATAATAGTGACAGAAATTTAAGTGTTTCTTTGTGGTGTGTATGTCTTCATATGGTTTAGTTGTAAGAATTACTGTCAGTAGAACCCACCCTTCGAGTTGTAGGACTTACCATCTAAAATTAGGTGTTTTTGTTTTTTTTGTGTAAATTGAACAATCCATGTATGAGCCATTGTATCTGAAACTGCATGAAGTCATTGGTCGCTTGTAATTTCTACCGGCATAATCCCTTCCAAACATACATAGTGGCAGCCATAGTGATTTATTTTAGTTTTATAAATTATTTTTTCTAGATATTACCGTAGCGTTAGCACGAGCAATGTACTAGTTGGTATAGGAGTAGAGTAGAGTAGTTGTAAGAGTAGTAGTAGTTAGGAGTAGTAGTAGTATTGGTACAGGAGTAGAGTAGAGTAGTAGGAGTATGTAGTAGTAGTAGGAGTAGTAGTAGTATTGGTATAGGAGTAGAGTAGAGTAGAGTAGAGTAGAGTAGAGTAGAGTAGAGTAGTAGGAGTAGTAGCAAAGAGCTGATAAGGAGTACTACTAGTAGTTGTAGTAGAGAGCATGCTCGATATAATAGCACAAACGACTTTTGATATACTTACCGGGAACTCGCGCTTGAGTTTCAGTTTCGTGCCATTCTTGATTTTTTTTGTTGTCAAATCTTCGATCATAGCACTCGGGATCTTGCACATACTTCTTATAAGCGCTGTACGAAAAACCACTAGTGTCAACGACAATTTCAACACGTATGTTAACTGTAAATGAATAAGTTCCGTCACTTACTGTCTCAATACGTTTTCAAAATGCTTGTACCCTGCTTTGTTTGTTTCCCACAAAGAGTCGAATGCAACGGCCTTTCCATCCTGAGGATAGATCATAAATGCAATCCAGTGGCCCATGATGCCCTGAGTGCACCATTCACATAATACAGATTTGAAATGTTCAAATATGAGAAGTCATGATCCTAGTAGCTATATATATGTTTCAAATATCTTTTCGACTTACCTGAACTGGTTGCGGGTGAATGTCATGCCTGATGCCCACGTTGACAAGATTCGTCCGTGACTTTAGACCATCTTTTGTCTTTCCCTTGATGTCTAGCAGGACGCCGATCGTGCTTTCAAAGACATTCTTCTCTAGGTGCATGCAGTCGATGGCATGGGCAATACGACAGGTAGTTGAAGAAAATCGACTTCTTCTTGAAAGGAACGGCGACAGATGGTTCCTCCATCTTATCCCACTTTCTCTTCCTTATCGTTGTCCCCTCTATCTCTTTCTTCTTTCTGAACTTGACCTCCATGTCCTTGACCATGTCAAACACCTTTTCTCCATACCTAGTCCATTCCGGTTCGTCAAGTCGCGGCTCGGCCTTGTTGTCGAAGTATTTGTTCATCGTATCCTTTCGGTACTTGTGCTTCATGAAGAGGAATCGTCTGTGCCTCGTGTACACCATCTTGTTGAATCCCTTAAGGTAAGTGTAGCAGGTACTGTCGATGCAAACTGCGCAGTCGGTCTTCCCTTTGATCTGCCCCAACAGTGAAAAAAGACCAAGGTAATCGGTGATGGTCACAAAGATTATAGCTTTTAGAGTGAACTTCTTCCTTAGGGACGCATCCATCATCTGGACCCCTTCTTCCTATAGTATCTTCCTGTCCTCCATGAGCGGCTCTAGGAACACATCTATATCATTGCCAGGCTGCCTCAGTCCGGAAATAACCATGGTCAGCAGTAGGTACTTGCGCTTCTGACACAGCCAGGAGGTATGTTGTAGATGGTGAGGATGACCGGCCAAGTGCTGTTCGAGCTGCTAAGGTCACCGAACGGGTTCATCCCGTCGGTACTCAACGCGAACCTAACGTTCCTCGCCTCTTTACCAAACTCCGAGAATGTGGCGTTGAAATCCTTCCACTGCTTGCCATCAGAAGGGTGCCGCAGCTTGCCATCGTCCTTCGTGCGATCACCAGATGCATGCCAGGACATCAGCTTGGCATCCTCGGGGTTCCTGAATATAGCCCATAGACGATCAATGACAGGCAGGTACCACATCGATAGTGTAGGACTTTTCCTCTACATGTAACCCTTTTCTTGCTCATCCTGTTCAGACAAGATCTTCTTCTTTGCCCCCTTCTTCTTTGGCCCACCCAAGGCTCCATCGTCGTTCGCATCCGTGCGACAACTGGCGTTCCTCTTATATCGACTCGTGCTGCAGTGCGGACAGCTCTCCAACTTCTCATACTGGCCCCGATGAAGGATACAGTGGTTAGGGCAGGCGTCAAACTATCTAAGTTTCATCGCCACTGGCCGCATCAGCTTCTTCGCTCGATAGGTATTGGCTGGCACCTTGTTATCCTTTGGGTATGTGCCAGCAAGGACACTTAAGAGCTCATTGAAGCTAGTGTCAAACCAGCCATGCTGAGTCTTCAACTTCAGCATCCGGAGGTTAAAACGCAGCGCTGTCCAATGCTTCGGACAGTCCTTATAGAGCGGATCAATTACCGCCTCCTTCATCTCTCTGAAATTCTCCAGCCACCTAGCGCTTCCAAACAGAATGTCATCTTGGTCGAGGCGGTTAGCTATTTCCTCCAAAAGCTCTGCACCCTCTGGGTCCTTCACAATAGCGTCCTCATCACCATCCCCATCACTGTCATCGTTAGCAGCCATATCTTGGAATAAATCCTCCATCGTGATGTAATCACGAGCATTATTGTCGCCGGCTGCTGCTGCCGCTGATACTGAGGTGGGTTGTCCTACATGGTCTGCATTGACCGTTGTCGACGACGACGAGTTCCCTCCAGATGCACTGCTAGTCGCATCTACTTTTTCACCGTGAAAAGTCAAGACCGTGTAATTGTAACACCCTAGGTGTTAAGCAATGCATTAACATCCCAAATCATGAGCATTAGCATCAAATGCATTTCATAATCACATGTAAAGAAAGTGCAAAGTGGAATTGAAACATTTGAAACATGCATGTTGCATATGTTTGTTAATTGTATTTTTGCCCTAACTTTGCTTGCTAGGTTAGTGAAAACTTGTTTGGCTATAATTTTAAATCATCTAAAATTCTTTAACATGATTTTTGGAGCAACTTTTGTATTCAAAATCTCTCCAAATTTTGCTTTTAAAAATATTCTAGAAAAAATGAATTTTTAATTTAAAAATGGACTTTGAACCTTCAATTCAAAATCTGTTTGAAATTTTAAAAAGTGTTCTAAAGCAAAGTTGTAGAGAATTAAATTTTGAACAACTTTTGTTTTGGGTCAACTTTTGAAAATGCCTTTTTCTTCTTCAAAAATTCGATTTTGGGATGGTTTAGAAATTCTGGAAATTTAATTTGAAAAAGAAAAAGCTGTCTTCGGCTTAGCAGGCCGTCGCCTCATTTCCGGCCCAGCTGGCCAGGCCGGCCCAGCCCGCGTCCGCACCGTCTCCCTCGCTCTCCCGCCCGCGCGCGCGCTCGGCTAACCGCGGCAGCATGCGCTCGCCGCGTGGACGCCGCTCGCCGTCGCCGGCGTTCGGGTGGCGCCCCTGTGGCCCCCGCGTCCTCCGCGCTCGCCTTCACCCGCACCACCTGCTCGCTCAGCTTTCCCCTCGCCTCATTCTCGCTCGTCCCGACCACGCTCGCCTCGCCCGCGCTAGCAGCAGCGACCGCAGTGCCGCCGCACCATTGCCGCGGCCGCCTGACCTCGCCGTCGCTGTTCCTCCGTCCAATCCCGCCCGCACTAGCCTTCCTCCCCCTCTGACTGACCTCACGAAGTCGTTCGAGGCTCACCTCGACAAGGTAAGCGGCCGATTCGGCCATCTCCCTCCCCGCCGGTGAGCCCGCCATCGCGGCTCCCGTCGGTCATCCCTTCCCGCCATTGCATTTTTCTCCTCCCCGTGCGCACCATGACCGCCTCCGCTCACTCGTACTCGTGCGCCTCTCCGTGGCCCTTGCCATGGCCTACTCCGGCCTGACGCCGACGAGCCGCGCCACCGCCTCCGCCATGACCATCGTCGTGCTTGCTCCGCTCCACCTCTTGCCCCGCTAGCTACCTCCTTATGTTCGCGCGGATGTGGGGAGTCGTTTGGTGCTGACCTCGTCGTCGGCGACCTCGCCGACGGCGAGATTTCACCGGTCAAACACTCCCCTGCTCGGGTCCGGCTGACCGGTGGGTCCCGTTTGACCCCTGGGCCCACCTGTCTGTCTCGGTGCACTGATCCAGTGTGTAACAGTGGGGTGCGCGTAGCATTTGCGACCGTGTGGATTTTCGGATTTAAAGAAAATAGATTTCCAGAAATTATGAAAAAGCTTTAAAAAATCGTATCTCAAGATTTATAGCTCCAAAAATTGTGAAACAAATTTTGTAGTGATCCTCATGAGTAGATCTACAGTATAAAAATATTACATGATGTTTTTGTGATACTTTTCTGTGGAGATTTATTTAATCCTTGTAATTGCTGGTTTCTTAAGAAATGCACAGTAAATCTTATAAAGCTCAGAAAAATATGGTTCCACTTGCAATAATTTTATTTTGTGATGTAGTTTCTGGGAAAAATATATGCTAGGCCTGTTCTGTGTAAAATTTTTTATGTCTAGTTCAAGTGCTATTTATTGCCTAGATTTATTATTTTTGATAGAGGGAAAAATATGAATAAAACATGCCTATAATAATTTTAGTACAGTGATTGTTGGTTGTGGGGAACATAGGAAAAATGATAAATCTGTTATTTGATACTTTTCATAGTAAAAAGTATTTTCATGCTCAATATCATGCTAGATCTTGTCATTTTTGTGTAGGTTGTAAAACTCATCCAAATCTCTTGAAATTTTTATGGTGTGCTATTTGGAGTAACACTAGGCTACTGTAATTTTTGTAGATTTTTCTAGACAATAGAAATGCTTGTCGCTGTTGTAACCCTAGTTTAAATAGGAATTTAAATGTCATTCTTATGAATAATTAGAAGTATTAAAGAGTGTTTGGTGTATCTTTGAAGCACCCCAACCACCTTGCTGGTGTCACTTGAAAAGTTAGTATAGTGTTGTTAATGAAGAGTAGTAGCACTTATGTTAGGATTATATGCTAGCTATAGTATGAAAATGATGACTTGCTTGATTAATGAGTAGTCTTGGATGATGTGGACTACCTTGTAGAAAAGCTTTTGCCTCTAATCCCCTCGATAAGTTTAAATGTGCTCATCTGCATATCTTGTCAGCATGATCATGGCATTCCACCGCATCCGATGCATCGTTGGCATGTTTACTTACGCACTTGCATCATACAGGATCGCAGGAGGAGTCGCAAGTAGCAGTGCCGGAAGAGCAGACCGGGGCAGATCCATAAGAACCCCAGGCACAGGAGGTGCCCAAGAAAGAGGAGCAAGGAGAGGACTTGCCCGAGTGCTTAGATCACCAGCCTAGTTCGTTTGAAAGAGGCAAGCCCCGGATCATTCTAAAATCCCTACTTTATGCAATCAATTTCTTTTATATGAGTTATATATTGTTGCATTAAGTTATAGGAGTTGAGTGGAACCGTTGTTGCATGTACTACTATCCTTTCCACATTTTTACCGCTGAAAGTTGGGTCGAATATTGCTTAGCCCTGCTTAGACCGGTAGCGATCGGTGATTTCCGGTCACCTGAAATGATAGGTGGTTACCAAAAAGATTTTAGCTATGAAAGGGTTGATATCCGAGAAAAATAACCATGTGTTGATGGAAAACTGGAGACCGGACGGAGAAGTTAGAGGCAACTAGACAGGGTTCTGGGGTGCTAGTAGTTTTCCGTCTGTATCGATTAAGGACCGATCGTTGCTCGTCCCTCTTGTCATGTTGGACGCATGCCTCATATTTAGCTGGCCGAATAAAGTACCTTTTGACCGCGAAGATAGTGGCACTTTTTGGGCTGGGGTAAACTCGGATTGGCAGACCGGTGACGGAGGGGGTTGTACGGGGACGCGAAGAGTAAGCCCACGGTGCGTCCTGGCAGTCGGGCGGTCCCTGGGTAGTGTGGTCCATGATTGTTACCCGGCGACGTTTACCTGGAAAGTGTCCTTGGTGACCTGTAGCTCACTTGATCGGTGAGTGTGGTTTGTGTGAGGAATAAATCACCAGCTGGTTAGGAATCGATTCGAATCGCCATCGCTCCTGGATAGTGAGCACTTGACTCGAGTTACGGCATCGTAGTAATTGTGATAGGAACATTGATGGTTATTGGATGGTATTGGAAATGCTAAATTCAAATGGTAACTGGATGTATTGGTTAATCAAGTGATTGCTGTAGTCTAGGTGCTTACCTAGTTAAATAGGTCCTAATAAAGATGATGCAAAATACTAAAAGTAGTTTCTCCATTATAGCTTATGCCTTTCGTAAATGAGTCAACTAGTCCACTAAAAGAAAGCCTTAAATAATCCTTGGTGTCACTTTATTTTGGTTTAAGACGGGTAAGTCTAGCTGAGTACCTTCTCGTACTCAGGGCGTTGTTCCCATTGTTGTTGCAGATGGTCAAATGTACTACGGCTATTGCATTAACTGCCTGTATCCAGCGATGGGCGACAACTAGGACCAAGGGCAATTGTCACTCCGTATCTCTCATCTGATGCTTTTGTGGAGGATGGCTACCTACTGGCACTGTATCTGAACTAAATGAGTGTGTGTGTCTTATGAAACTAATTGCTTCCGCTACTTTAATTTGAACTTGGTTTGTAATAACTTCCTGTTCTAAACTCTGATGGGTTCTAATGCCATTGTGAACTTTATGTAATATGTGACTGTGGCTGCTAAACTTGTACGATCTTGGTTTGTATGTTAGTTGGTTTGAAATCCTTCGTGGTTTTACGGACTACCAGGTTATACGGGTTTAAGTTTGTTAAATTGTCTGCTCCGATGGGCGATTTTCTTACTTAATTTCGTATAATTAGTCGGTTCTGTTACAGCTGGCATCAGAGCAAGGTTTAGCAGATTACTATTCACATGTGTATTTAAAACAAAATGGTGTTTAAACTGGAGTTTTAAAACTTATTAGTGTGCCAGTGGTCATATCCTTTATGCCCAATTAAGGACTCTA
The DNA here is from genome assembly GCA_038087645.1 of Saccharum hybrid cultivar R570. NCBI lineage: Eukaryota > Viridiplantae > Streptophyta > Magnoliopsida > Poales > Poaceae > Saccharum > Saccharum hybrid cultivar. Next base: position 1,219,601 of record JAQSUU010000028.1, on the reverse strand, counting down.
GGTGGCTTATTTAAGTACTGACTTGGGGGTTTTTGCATCATATTTATGATTCGTCGCTCATACGGCGTGCTATTGTATGAGTGCCATTCACTTGAGTGGTAATGTTTAGATCCTTTGCCTCTACGCCTTGGTAAGTGAGAGTTGTGAGAGCATGATCGGATACACTGTCGATCTAGGGACGTGCTTATGTGATGCTGAATTATTTACATGTTTACACACGTCATATGAAGGTATCCTTTGTGTGGGGGATTCCGTCATGTGGTGACGATGTCGTTAATAGGACGATAATTCGGGTAGTTGCTACCGTTATACTCGTATCTGGGGATGTGTGTAGAGCGAGTAGCTTACTTTACTACTTTCATGCATATTTTCATACTGTCAGGGTTGGGTTGAAGTGATTTTCTACAGGTATATAACAGCGCTATCGTATAGTACGTATTAGTTATGTGTATGAGAGATCGTGGTATGCCACCGACTATACCGCTAGCAATTATTATTTTCTAAGTTTGTGAGGACGTATGAAACGTGCATGCATCATGTTTGTGCATTTCATTCATGGCATTGTTCCTCCCCTTATAAGTTGATTATTCCATTTTGATAAAAATGACAACTTAATATCTGTTCTCACTAGGGTAATAAAATTTTGCTACAGATGGCACGCACCAAGCAGACAGCTCGCAAGTCCGCTGGGGGTAGAGCTCCCCGCCATCAGCTTGCTCCACGCACCCATCAGCGACACACCTTTCTTGGAGAGTTTGGGATGCCTACGCTCTTATGGAGGGTGCTCAGTTACGTAGGCTATCCTGATGGAATGGAGCCCCGCTACTATTGGGCAAATGAGCAGTTGGGGGAAGGTCTTTTGGTTACGGTGGAAGCCGTTGTTCGTCCCCATGGTGATGGTTCTGAGTGGACCGGTTGGCGTTTTGAGTCAACTGGCAGGACAGCTGAAGAAGCCGCTGACTGGGCAGCCTTTGGGATACTAAGGGACATCATGGATCGTTTTCCTCAGGAGTTGGCAGCCGCTATGGTTGGAGTCTTTCCGAGGGGCAACCCCTCCACTGACTCATGGCAGCAGGCCAAAGGAAGACCTCTGGAGATCAGTGCAGCTGAATCATAGAATAGTGACAACCCAGCTATGAGTGCCATGTTCGCAGTAATGAAGACTTTTCATGGGGGTAGAAGGTAGCCTACGACGTGTGTCTGGTGCTCTTGGCCAGGCCCGCGATGACCGACGTCAGCTTCAGAGGGATCACGACGCTAAGATTGAGAGGCTCAATTCAGAAATGGCGCAGTTGACCCATCAGAGGGATCAGGCGAATCAGAGGACTGGAGTCTTTGAGGGGGACGTGCATGCACTGAGAGAGCAGATAGATCGTCTGACCACCGCCAATAGGAATGCTGAGCGCATGTTGATCCATGTGCTCCACCAGAGGAATGAAGCCTGGTCTGTAGAAGATGTTCTGAGAGCTCGGCAGGTTGAGCTAGAGCAGCAGTTGGCTGATGCAGAAGAATACAATGACAACTTGCACGAGGAGGTTCATCAGCTGCATAACCAACTCCACCCCTACGTTCCTCCTGGAGCAGCCGAGATGGATCTGGACGAGGACGAGGATCCCGAGGAGCCCGAAGCACCAACAAACGATGATGAGGATGATGGTGGCCATGGCGACGTCTCAGACTTAGACAGCGACCACGATGAGTAGACTAGTAGTTGTTGCGCTAGGTACTAGGGTTCTTTTGCGATGACCTTTGCATGGTTGCTGTGGCTGGCATGTAATAATGAGTAGGACGACTAAGACCTTGATGTAATGTTGGGAAAACTTGGATGTGTTGTGACGATATCCGAACGTCAAAAGTCCAGAGTGTGTATGCTGGCAATTTGGTTGTGATGGACGTATGTGTTGCACTTAAGTAATTTAATTAGTGGTGTTGTGTTAATTGGAATGACTTATTGTGCCTCTGTTTTATTGTATGAATTTATTCTCTCCAGTGAATTCAGTACGACATAATTTCTCATTCACTTGCAATTTCTACTACACCGCCTAATAATTACTATTGCTGAAATATGCAGATGTCAAACACTCGTCGTACGGTGTATGACGCCACTGAGGCAGGTGGCAGTGCCATTGGAAATGAAACCCGTGATCCACCACCCCCACCTCCTCCACCATACACCGTGGAGCAATTCTTCGCATAGTTCCTCGGAAGCCAACGCAACATGGAGAACATGCAGCAGAATATGGAGGCCGCCTTGCGCAATATTGCAGATAATACCCACCGGGGGTTAAACCAGGGCGGACATGAGGTCAATCAGTATAGCAGTTTTAAGGATTTTATGGACACCCGTCCACCAATTTTCAAGGAAGTTGCCGAACCGTTGGATGCAGAAGAGTGGATAAATACAATGGAAGATAAATTCCGTGTTCTAAGGATGACAGAAGTGTTGAAGACAGAGTATGCCGCTCATCAACTGCAAGGCCCTGTAGGGATGTGGTGGAAGCACCACCGCACCACTTTTCCTCCCAATGCCCACATCACTTGGAGGGAGTTCACTGAAGCTTTCCGTGGAGTGTACATTCCACCGGGTCTGACTGAAATGAAGCTTAGAGAATTTCTGGCACTAAATCAAGGCACGAAGACTGTGACACAATATCTACATGCATTCAACAATCTAAGCCGCTATGCCTCCGACATGGTGAATACCGACGCCAAAAAGATGACAAGTTTCAAGAGGGGTCTGAATCCCAAGATGATGAAGCACGTGGGTACCAACACAAGAACTGGTTTCAATGACTTCATCAGTGACTGCTTGAAGCAAGAAAAGAACAACAATGTTTATGCTGCATCCAAGACTCGCAAGAGGGCTTTTGAGTCAGGACCGTCCCAGCCTAGGGCCCCGATGGTGAACCGTCCTCCATATCGTTCCCCTGCCCTGGGTGCAAGGTTTAGGCCACCCCAGCGAAAGAACCAGAATGCCCAACAACCTCAGAGGAACTAGAAGCCCTTCAAGATGGCGATACCGCCAGCCAAAGCAGGACAAGGCAGTACGTCTGGAGCTGTTACTTAAGTACGGGGGCCGTGTTTCAACTGCAATCAGTCGGGTCACTTTGCGAAGTTTTGTCCTTTTCCCAAGAAGCAGCCAACTCAGTTTCAAGCTCATGTGCACCACACCACTGTTGATGACATCCCAGAAGGAGAGCCCATGACAGCTGATATGTTTTCTATCAACAATCATCCTGCAGTAGTTTTGTTTGATTCTGGATCATCTCATTCATTTATAAGTCAAGCATTTGCAAAAAGATATGAGCAAAAGATAGTTGAATTGGAGTGTGCTTATCGGATCAGTTCAGCTGGGGCTGATCTGTTAACTAATCCGATAATTCAGGGGCCAGCCCTAAACATAGCAGGCAGACAGTATAAGCTTAACTTAATAGTCATGCCAAGGCTAGTTTTGGATGTGATTATGGGGATGAACTGGATGAATAATATGGGAGTAGTGATTGATGTTGGAGGAAGGAGTATTTCTCTCAAGGAACCTATTGGAGAAGGAACATTTCAAGTAATCTTACCTCGGAGAATAGATCTGGCCAGTACGACTTGTGCCGTACAAACCACTCTTTTAGCCAAGATACCGGTAGTGTGCGAGTTCCCAGATGTGTTCCCGGACGAGTTGCCCGGTCTACCACCGGACAGAGATGTTGAGTTTGCTATTGAGTTAATCCCAGGGACACCACCAATCTCAAGAAGGCCTTACAGGATGCCTCCAAATGAATTAGCTGAGTTGAAGAAGCAACTACAAGATCTGTTAACCAAGGGCCTGATTCATCCCAGTTTATCTGAATGGGGATGTCCCGCACTGTTCGTAAAGAAGAAGAAGGATAACTCGTTACGGATGTGCGTGGACTACCGGCCACTGAATGCAGTGACAATTAAAAACAAGTATCCTCTACCTTGGATTGATATCTTGTTTGACTAATTGTCTAAAGCCAAGGTGTTCTCCAAGATAGATTTGAGATCAAGGTATCACCAGATCAAGATTAGACCACAAGATATACCCAAGACCACGTTTTCTACCAGATACGATTTGTACGAGTATCTTGTCATATCTTTTGGATTGACAAATGCTCCTGCATACTTTATGTATCTCATGAATTCAGTCTTTATACCGGAGTTAGATAAGTTCGTAATTGTGTTCATTGATGACATTCTAGTATACTCAGAGAATGAAGAAGATCATGCAGAGCATCTTAGAATTGTCTTAACCAGACTCTGATATCATCAACTATATGCTAAGTTCAGTAAGTGTGAGTTTTGGCTGAAAACTGTTCCTTTTCTCGGTCACGTGTTATCTGAGAAAGGAATATCGGTGGATCCTAGCAAAGTACAAGAGGTTATGGATTGGAAGGCACCAACTATAGTTCATGAAGTTCAGAGTTTTCTTAGATTAGCTGGATACTATCGTCGTTTCATACCAGATTTCTCGAAGATTGCCAAGTCGATGACAAGTCTGTTACAGAAAGACCATAAGTTCGCCTGGACAGAGGAGTGCGAGACAGCTTTCCGTACCTTGCGGGAATTGCTAACCACTGCTCCTGTTCTGGTACAGCCGGACATAGAGAAGCCATTTGATGTGTTTTGTGATGCATCTAAGAATGGTTTAGGATGTGTTCTGATGCAAGATGGAAGGGTCATTGCTTATGCCTCACATCAATTGAGGAAGCATGAAGTTAACTATCCTATGCATGATCTAGAGCTCGCTGCTGTTGTGCATGCTCTAAAGATCTGGAGACATTACTTGCTTGGAAATGTGTGCAATATTTTCATAGATCATAAGAGTCTCAAGTACATCTTTACTTAGTCTGAGTTAAACATGCGACAGAGAAGATGGTTGGAGTTGATTAAGGATTATAACCTGAATGTGCACTATCATCCAGGGAAGGTGAATGTAGTAGCAGATGCCCTAAGTAGGAAGTCACATTCTCTTGCAGTACAGCCTTTGTTCGAAGATAGGTTCAATCTATTGCATCTCGCTGTATTGCACAATATTCAGATCAGTTGTACTTTGGAGAGTAAGATCATTGAAGGTTAGAAAACAGACAAGGGAATCTTCCATATCAAGGAGAAAATGAAGAAAGAACCAACTAAGCACTTTAGAGTAGATGAACAAGGAGTGTTATGGTTCAAGGACCGCTTGATTGTACCCAAGGATCGAGAGCTCAAGAACCAATTGATGGATGAAGCTCATCATTCTAAGCTATCTATCCACCCTGGAAGTAGCAAAATGTATTAAGAACTGAGACCTCATTATTGGTGGACAAAGATGAAGAAAGAAATTGCGGTGTACGTTGCTCGATGTGACACCTGTTGTAGGGTGAAAGCTCTTCACATGAGATCTGCAGGTTTGTTACAACCTTTGGCAGTACTGGATTGGAAATGGGATGATATAAGTATGGATTTCATCACCGGTCTTCCCACCACCCCGAAGGGTAATGATTCAATTTGGGTGATTGTAGATCGCCTCACCAAATCGGCTCACTTCTTACCAGTTAAGACGACATTTCGACCACCTCAGTATGCCGAGAAGTACATTGCTGAAATTGTTAGATTGCATTGTATACCGAAGACAATAGTGTCTGATCGAGGGTCACAGTTTACCGCTCACTTTTGGGAGCACCTTCATAAAGGGTTGGGTACTAGTTTGGTTCGCAGTACAGCTTACCACCCACAAACGGATGGACAAACGGAACGAGTTAATGCTATTCTTGAAGATATGCTTAGAGCTTGTGTGTTATCGTCCAGAGGTTCATGGGAGTCATGGGTACCTTTGGCCAAATTTGCTTACAACAACAGTTATCAAGAGAGTATCAAGATGGCTCCGTTTGAAGCCTTGTATGGCAGGAAATGTAGGACACCGTTAAATTGGGTCGAACCTAGTGAGAGAAGGTTTTATGGGATTGATTTTGTTGACAAGACTGAGAAGAAGGTCCGTATTATTCAACAAAACATAAAAGCTGCACAATCTCGTCAGAAGAGTTATGCAGATAAGAGAAGAAGACCGCTAGAATTTCAAGTTGGTGACTATGTTTACTTGAAAGTTACACCAATGAAGAAGAAACAGTTTAGGATTAAGAAGAAGCTTGCTGCTAGATTTGTAGGGCCGTATTGAATAATAGAAAAGAAGGGTCCCGTAGCTTATAAGTTACAGTTACCGGAAGCAATGAGTTCAATCTTTCCAGTCTTCCATGTATCACAGTTGAAGAAATGTTTGCGTGTTCCGGAAGAAAGAATAGAATCTCAGGGCATTCGGATCAAGTCAGATTTGGAATACTGTGAGCAACCATTTCGGGTTTTGGATACTAAGGATCGAGTCACTCGGAATAAAGTGATGAGAACATATAAGATACAGTGGAGTCATCATGATGATGGCGATGCGACATGGAAAACGGGAGAGTATCTGCAAAATGCTTATAAAGACTTTTATAACAAATGGTTCGTAACTCAAAATCTCGGGACGAGATTCTTATAAGGGGGAGGGCTGTAACACCCTAGGTGTTAAGCAATGCATTAACATCCCAAATCATGAGCATTAGCATCAAATGCATTTCATAATCACATGTAAAGAAAGTGCAAAGTGGAATTGAAACATTTGAAACATGCATGTAGCATATGTTTGTTAATTGTATTTTTGCCCTAACTTTGCTTGCTAGGTTAGTGAAAACTTGTTTGGCTATAATTTTAAATCATATAGAATTCTTTAACATGATTTTTGGAGCAACTTTTGTATTCAAAATCTCCCCAAATTTTGTTTTTAAAAATATTCTAGAAAAATGAATTTTTAATTTAAAAATGGACTTTGAACCTTCAATTCAAAATCTGTTTGAAATTTTAAAAAGTGTTCTAAAGCAAAGTTGTAGAGAATTAAATTTTGAACAACTTTTGTTTTGGGGTCAACTTTTGAAAATGCCTTTTTCTTCTTCAAAAATTCGATTTTGGGATGGTTTAGAAATTCTGGAAATTTAATTTGAAAAAGAAAAGGCTGTCTTCGGCTTAGCGGGCCGTCGCCTCATTTCCGGCCCAGCTGGCCAGGCCGGCCCAGCCCGCGTCCGCACCGTCTCCCTCGCTCTCCCGCCCGCGCGCGCGCTCGGCTGACCGCGGCAGCATGCGCTCGCCACGTGGACGCCGCTCGCCGTCGCCAGCGTTCGGGTGGCGCCCCTGTGGCCCCTGCGTCCTCCGCGCTCGCCTTCACCCGCACCACCTGCTCCCTCAGCTTTCCCCTCGCCTCATTCTCGCTCGTCCCGGCCACGCTCGTCTCGCCCACGCTAGCAGCAGCGCCACCGCACCATTGCCGCGGCCGCCTGACCTCGCCGTCACAATTCCTCCGTCCAATCTCGCCCGCACTAGCCTTCCTCCCCCTCTGACTGACCTCACGAAGTCGTTCGAGGCTCACCTCGACAAGGTAAGCGGCCGATTCGGCCATCTCCCTCCCCGCCGGTGAGCCCGCCATCGTGGCTCCCGTCGGTCATCCCTTCCCGCCATTGCATTTTTCTCCTCCCCGTGCGCACCATGACCGCCTCCGCTCACTCGTACTCGTGCGCCTCTCCGTGGCCCTTGCCATGGCCTACTCCGGCCTGACGCCGACGAGCCGCACCACCGCCTCCGCCATGACCATCGTCGTGCTTGCTCCGCTCCGCCTCTAGCCCCGCTAGCTACCTCCTTATGTTCACGCGGATGTGGGGAGTCGTTTGGTGCTGACCTCGTCGCCGGCGACCTCGCCGACGACGAGATTTCACCGGTCAAACACTCCCCTGCTCGGGTCCGGCTGACCGGTGGGTCCCGTTTGACCCCTGGGCCCGCTTGTCTGTCTCGGTGCACTGATCCAGTGTGTAACAGTGGGGTGCGCGTAGCATTTGCGACCGTGTGGATTTTTGGATTTAAAGAAAATAGATTTCCAGAAATTATGAAAAAGCTTTCAAAAATCGTATCTCAAGATTTATAGCTCCAAAAATTGTGAAACAAATTTTGTAGTGATCCTCATGAGTAGATCTACAGTATAAAAATATTACATTATGTTTTTGTGATACTTTTCTGTGGAGATTTATTTAATCCTTGTAATTGCTGGTTTCTTAAGAAATGCATAGTAAATCTTATAAAGCTCAGAAAAATATGGTTCCACTTGCAATAATTTTCTTTTGTGATGTAGTTTCTGGGAAAAATATATGCTAGGCCTGTTCTGTGTAAAATTTTTTATGTCTAGTTCAAGTGCTATTTATTGCCTAGATTTGTTATTTTTGATAGAGGGAAAAATATGAATAAAACATGCCTATGATAATTTTGGTACAATGATTGTTGGTTGTGGGGAACATAGGAAAAATGATAAATCTGTTGTTTGATACTTTTCATAGTACAAAGTATTTTCATGCTCAATATCATGCTAGATCTTGTCATTTTTGTGTAGGTTGTAAAACTCATCCAAATCTCTTGAAATTTTTATGGTGTGCTATTTGGAGTAACACTAGGCTACTGTAATTTTTGTAGATTTTTCTAGACACTAGAAATGCTTGTCGCTGTTGTAACCCTAGTTTAAATAGGAATTTAAATGTCATTCTTATGAATAATTAGAAGTATTAAAGAGTGTTTGGTGTATCTTTGAAGCACCCCAACCACCTTGCTGGTGTCACTTGAAAAGTTAGTATAGTGTTGTTAATGAAGAGTAGTAGCACTTATGTTAGGATTATATGCTAGCTATAGTATGAAAATGATGACTTGCTCGATTAATGAGTAGTCTTGGATGATGTGGACTACCTTGTAGAAAAGCTTTTGCCTCTAATCCCCTCGATAAGTTTAAATGTGCTCATCTGCATATCTTGTCAGTATGATCATGGCATTCCACCGCATCCGATGCATCGTTGGCATGTTTACTTACGCACTTGCATCATACAGGATCGCAGGAGGAGTCGCAAGTAGCAGTGCCAGAAGAGCAGACCGGGGCAGATCCACAAGAACCCCAGGCATAGGAGGTGCCCGAGGAAGAGGAGCAAGGAGAGGACTTGCCCGAGTGCGTAGATCACCAGCCTAGTTTGTTTGAAAGAGGCAAGCCCCGAAGCATTCTAAAATCCCTACTTTATGCAATCAATTTCTTTTATATGAGTTATATATTGTTGTATTAAGTTATAGGAGTTGAGTGGAACCGTTGTTGCATGTACTACTATCCTTTCCACATTATTACCGTCGAAAGTTGGGTCGAATATTGCTTAGCCCTGCTTAGACCGGTAGCGATCGGTGATTTCCGATCACCTGAAATGATAGGTGGTTACCAAAAAGGTTTTAGCTATGAAAGGGTTGATATCCGGGAAAAATAACCATGTGTTGATGGAAAACTGGAGACCGGACGGAGAAGTTGGAGGCAACCAGACATGGTTCTGGGGTGCTAGTAGCTTTCCGTCTGTGTCGATTAAGGACCGATCGTTGCTCGTCCCTCTTGTCATGTTGAACGCATGCCTCACATTTAGCTGACCGAATAAAGTACCTTTTGACCGCGAAGCTAGTGGCACTTTTCGGGCCGGGGTAAACTCGGATTGGTAGACTGGTGACGGAGGGGGTTGTACGGGGACGCGAAGAGTAAGCCCACGGTGCGCCCTGGCAGTCGGGCGGTCCCTGGGTAGTGCTGTCCATGATTGTTACCCTGTGACATTTACCTAGAAAGTGTCCTTGGTGACCTGTAGCTCACTTGATCGGTGAGTGTGGTTTGTGTGAGGAATAAATCACCAGCTGGTTAGGAATCGATTCGAATCGCCATCGCTCCTGGATAGTGAGCACTTGACTCGAGTTACGGCATCGTAGTAATTGTGATAGGAACATTGATGGTTATTGGATGGTATTAGAAATGCTAAATTCAAATGGTAACTGGATGTATTGGTTAATCAAGTGATTGCTATAGTCTAGGTGCTTACCGAGTTAAATAGGTCCTAATAAAGATGATGCAAAATACTAAAAGTAGTTTCTCCATTATAGCTTATGTCTTTCGCAAATGAGTCAACTAGTCCACTAAAAGAAAGCCTTGCATAATCCTTGGTGTCACTTTATTTTGGTTTAAGACGGGTAAGTCTAGCTGAGTACCTTCTCGTACTTAGGGCGTTGTTCCCATTGTTGTTGCAGATGGTCAAATGTACTACAGCTATTGCATTAACTACCTGTATCCAGCGATGGACGACAACTAGGACCAAGGGCAATGGTCACTCCGTATCTCTCATCTGATGCTTTTGTGGAGGATGGCTACCTTCTGGCACTGTATCTGAACTAAATGAGTGTGTGTGTCTTATGAAACTAATTGCTTCCGCTACTTTAATTTGAACTTGGTTTGTAATAACTTCCTGTTCTAAACTCCGATGGGTTCTAATGCCATTGTGAACTTTATGTAATATGTGACTGTGGCTGCTAAACTTGTACGATCTTGGTTTGTATGTTAGCTGGTTTGAAATCCTTCGTGGTTTCACGGACTACCGGGTTATACGAGCTTAAGTTTGTTAAATTGTCTGCTCCGGTGGGCGATTTTCTTATTTAATTTCGTATAATTGGTCGGTTCTGTTACAGTAATCCTTGATGAAACCAAACCTGATCAAGTGAGATTGCATCGTGTTGTCTTCTTGTGCTCTCATGTTTATACAGTGAGAACACGGACATATGGTTGTCGTCTGATTCAGACTCTGATGGCAAGTTTTCACAACGACAACAAACTTCCTCACATGAACCCGGTACTACGGTTCTAGTCTCGACATCTGGTACATCCATTCAGACCTGTTGTCCATACCTACAAACCTTATTCCAACAAAGCAGTAGTATTACAAAGAAATAGACGTAGAGAAGAATAGATCTAGAGCTAAAGAAATACCAGTTTTCTCTCTCCTCCATGAAAATGTGGATCTAGATCTAGATCTAGAGCCCCAAATGATGAAGAAGATATAGGAATGACGTTTGGAGAGCGTTTATCTACCTTTTGTGGTGTCCTCCTTTAACAAACCAAGAGCAAAACTTCGCCCCCTAGATTTTGCTCAATTTTTAGGTTTTTAGAGCTTAAAACCCTAAAAATTAGAAGAGGATCCGCGAGAAAGAAGGTAGGTGGTGGCAGCGGGGTGCATTTATAGCCACGCCAATAACAGAGGTAGGCATTGTAAGAAAAACTACCTCTATTAAATCATATATTAACGGAGCCGGTCGCTTTAAGATGACTGCCTCGGTTAATAACAATTAACGGAGGCGGTTGTTCAACGTTGACCGCCTCGGTTAATTGGTGATTAGCCAAGGCGGTCGTGTTAAGGTGACTGCCTCCGTTAAACATTAACTAAGGCGGTCGCACGGGAGGCTGCCTTGCCTCAGAATAATGGTGGCGGGCAAAAAAGGTGCCCACCTCTGTAAAAAAGGGCACTGCCTCCTAAGAGAATTCCTGTAGTAGTGCAGTCGTCGTCGTATTCTGCTAGCGTCCACCACGGCCCCCTGCACGTCCCCAACCGAACTCCGTGGGCCGCCGTGGTGCACGTGCTGGGAGGGCTGTGGCTCGTCTCCATGAGCAGCTTGCCGTGATAGGTTGCCACCCTTCGCCTTCGTCGTCGAAGCAGACCTAGGACGCTTGTAGTCCCTAGTGAGGTGGTGAAAGCCGTGGCAGCGTAGTCAAGGCCGTGGCAACCTGTAAGTCGCTACTCGGTGCGAGTAGGAGAGGCAGTTCAAACATCTATCGTGATTCACAAAGCTCGAGGGGATCTTCGGGTTTGCGGGAGAGCTGACATTTCTTAGCATCACTCTTTACTAAGTTGTCATCCCTAGCATGATGTTAGAAATGCGTTGTTGGTAATTACAAAGAACACTTATAAATATGTATATTAAGTAATATGCAAGCGCACAGATAATATACCATTGTTGCATTTCACCTGGGAGTATGCCAGGTATCATTATATTTTATTCACAGGGAGGAGCAATGAGGTTGGCACAGAGATATTGACAAATACGTATACTTATGATAAAACCACTCTCATGCTATGGCAGGGATAAGTCAAATGATAAATGTAAGATATTAATGGTATTCTAGAGATAGAAATAGATACTCATAAAATATAGTAAGGCTACGCAGGAGATTCGTTAAGACCAAAAGATTCCTAAGTCATTCCATATTTACTAAGTCTTTTGTACACCCAAGTATATACACTTTCATATATAGCATAATTAACTTTGGATCTATACATAAGGAACATTACTAAGAAAGATCAAGAACAGAGCTTGACTCCCTTCGCAACCGGGTTCTACTTGCTCTACAAACGGGGAGTGGACTACAAAGGACTCAATGGGAGTGTTACATCCGTGATCTACCACATGACCCAGAGTGTAGAATGCATCCGTAGGTAAACAATATTTATGCGCCACGCTTACATAAAGTTGACCACTATTGATGGTGGATAACGTCAACAATTTAAAGTTGAATAAACACGAGAAATGGTACAAATGAGAGAATATACATAGGTCTAGGGTTTAAACTGACAAATTCCATGAGTTTTGGTGAATCTCTATTCTCTATAGGATTATTCCAGAAAACCACCAAGAGGGACCTATTCGTCAAAGGAAAATTCAGAATTAAAATACGGCATATACGCGAGAAGACTCTAGAAGACATGGGAAGACACTGGAACAAAGCGGGAGGCGAGGGGCTGCCTTGTAGGTCACCTGGCCCCCCTGGGGGATTCCTCCACAAGCTTCTGGAGTATTCTTCCACCACCTCCTAGGATGCGTCTCAGCCGTACCTCAAGTCGGTTTGATTCAAGGGCACACATTGGACCCCCTGGGCTATATAAGGAGACCCCAACCCCCCTGAAGGCATCAAGTCATTTAGTGATCAAGCCATCCAGAGCTAGAGACCCTAATTCCTCAGAGTTCCTCTAGTTCTAGAGCTTTAGCTAGTTAGATTAGGTCTAGAGGGAGGCAAGCAGATTACAAGTTTGGATTTCTGACGTTGGCAAGAGCGTGGTTTGGTATAAGTCTTTGTACGCCTCTCTTATTGTATTCTCCACCGTTTTTGTGTGCTTGCTACAAAGTTTATGTCAACATTAATCTTCATCTTTTATATGTTCTTGATTGCAATGTTCATTGTTTACTTTGGTTATATGTCTAGTATAATTAGTTTATTATTAAGTTCATGCATATGTTCGTATAGCACCCATCCTAATATACAGGATCCATGGGTGGGTGGTAGGCATTATGTAAGCGTGGTGCTTAGATATTGTTTATCTGCGAATGCCCCCTACACACCGGGACGTGTGGTAGATCACGGGTGTGACAAGCCTGTTGAGTCCTATGTGGTCCATCCCCCGTGTGTAGGACTTATAGAACCCGGTCTCGAAGGAGGGGAGGATTATGTTTCTGATCCTCCCTAGTTGATGTTCCTTATGTGCGGATGCGATAGTAACATTAACGATGACTACTAGATGTAATTGCACTAATTAAAGTATTCATTGACTTGTAGTTATAAAATGACTTAGGAATTATTCCTATAATATTCTGATTGGACTAATGCTATTGCCATAGTTAGAGTGCTCTGAGTAATTTATTTATTTATCATGATGCTTGATCAGTACTTATCATATATATCTATATTTATCTTGTGACTTACCCCTATTTTGAGTAGAGCATGTGATATTGGCTCATTCTCTCATGCATAATCATAAATTATCAATACTACATGCATAGACATACCTTCCCAGTGGTAAAATTATAAATCGACAACCTGGTAATACTCTAGGTAAAATGCTACAATGGTATAATTATCTATCCGCTTGCAGAATTCTTTTCATTCATATCTTTAGATTCTTTATAGTCACATGAAATATTAGATTTCTTTCTAGTGTTATTCTTGTAGTAGTGCTAGATAGTACCAACAAACATTTCTAGTTTCATTACTAGGGATGACAACCTAGTTTAATATTAGAGATGTAGGTAATCATAGGTGGCTACTGTAAAAGTGACAAGTTAATAATTACCATACCATTTCTAGTGTCATTGCTAAGAGTAGGAATAATTCTATTTTTAGTAGTGGTGCTAAGAAATGCCAACAACCACTTAACTCACTCGAGTATTGAGCAAAGCGCTTTGCGAACATGTGCATATACTCATCATCAGTTATAACTATATCAAGCATACAACTAGAGCAAACTAGGAACATAATAAATAGCAACATAGTATTGAAATAGCACAAAGTCATAAATAAGAGATACAATGGATATACCAATCTCCAGATGGCAGATTCGGAATCCTGAGCAATAGCCCACACTCTACTTGAACCTTGCTAACTAGCCTATACTAGAACTTAAAGAATTGGAGCTCTCTTCTCTTCTCTCTAGAAACCCTAATTTTTTGTCTACTCTTAACTTATGCAGATTACAGATGCTGAGGGAGGGGGTAGGGGCTGGTATATATAGGCCGGAGCGTCAATTCTAGACCCTCGGATCAAACTGACTTGAATAAATGGCGGAGATGCAATCCTTAAGGCGGTGGAGAACCGACTTTCAAAACGGAGCATGACAGGTGGGCCTAGGGGGTCGGCCGGCCTGCAGGTGGGGCCGGCCCTCTGATTCGGTGGCATGGCTTTCGGTGTCCTCTGGAACCTTCTGGAGTAGTTTTCGCCGTGGATAAGCGTGATTTAATTTGACATTTTGATCCCCCTTGATAGTTTTCTAGATAAACCCTGCTGAAAACACAAATTCACCAAAACTAGTGGAAATTATTAGTTTAAACCCCTAAGTCTATGTTGGTGATCATTTTCATGCTTGATTTCAAGTTTTATTGGTGATTTATAAGGGATGATAACCACCATCAATGAACTCCCCAAGCTTAATCTTTGCTTGTCCCTGAGCATTGCCAAACTTAGCAATGGATCAGGAGTTGCTGCGATGTTTTCACTCCTCAAAATTACACATGCGTTCAAACAAGAGTTCTCCTCCGGATTGAAATCCACCGATCTGACTTTCAAACTTACCCATATTACCTTCAACTATGGGCTTTTAAGCTTTCACTTGGATCTTGAGCAATTGAAAGACAGAACGATCAAATCAAGCACTATGTCTCAAGTTCTTTGCTAAACCATTATTCTGAAGTTTTTTTTGCAAGTTTTCAAAATAAAACTCAGAGATTTCATTGTATGACACTCTCAGGCCTCTCAAAATATATGTTATTTGTGGATCCACACCAAGGTAATAGTGATGTTATGCCTTACTTCCTACAATTAAGGCTTATGTGGAGCTTATAGGAATGGTAATTGCATGAAAGAGCATACTTGTAATACATATATTGTAAAGTCAAACCTCGGATCCAAAAAGAGTTGAGTCATACAATCAAATCAAGATATGCATGTGTGTAGAATATGGTGGCTAACCTAATTCTACTGTACTCATTGAAAACATATCTCTCATTTGAAACTTGGAAACAATTGCAAGAAAACATGGGCTATCTTATTCATTTCTTTCTTTTTTCAAGCGGGCATCTAAGTACCCATTGTTTTGATAATTCGGACATTTGTCCATTTTTTTCAACTCTTCTCTTTTTTTCTTCTCTTCTTTTTTTATGAATAACTCTTACATAGCCCATGCTTCTTTTATACAGAAAATTATTTGAGAGATAGCAATAAGAACTTGGAGCATTTGTTAGGAGGATGAAAACCTAACAAACATGTTTTTGTGTTCACTCCTAGTGTAAGAGTAGAACATTTTTTAGGTGAATCTAGATGGAAAGTATGTTTTTGCGCCTACCCCCAGTGTAGGAATAGTGCATATGTAAGTGGTGTGTACATGATCTTGATTTTAAGAGCATGACAAACCTCTCATAAGGAATCAGTAAAGCTTAACCAAACTCAATGCAAAACCAGTAGCATATGTGTGGAAGTTTTCCTAGCCTAAATATCAAGTATGGCTCTGATAGGAATTCAAGCTTTGTCATAAAGGATCTTATTATGTTGCATTTTTATGTTTTTCAAAAGGAATCTCTAGAATTTTAATATCACTTGGAACAAGATAAATAGCAGCTCAGACCTTCGTATCATATCCGTCAATTACCTAGACTTAGATCAAGCATTTGCTACCCACGAGTTTCAAGTTCAGAGCAAATTCTCATGTCAAATCAATTTCATCCAAAACTCGGGAGAATTCAAGGCTAAAAACTAGATACTTGAAATGAATTACAATAGAACAACTATTCATCATTTTCATCACGTGAGATCATCTTCAACTTCTTTTTATTTATTTGGGTTTTAAAAACAAGAAACTAAAACATACCTTAAGCAAACTATATACACACTCTTTTTATTTATTGTTTCATTATTTAGATCACACCATAGTAATATATTTATATATATATATAAAAAGAAACAAAGGCAAAATTTTATTTTGTTTTCTTAGTTATGAATTTTTTAACAAATACAAATTCAAAAAAATTAAATAAACTAAAGAAAATAATAAAATACTAGGAAGAAAACTTACCTAAGGTAAACGGGGCCTCCTCCCCCAAGTTGGGTGTTGCTGCGTTCTCTCAGAAAGGTGGGTCGATGTGAAGACCCTAGAACAAGTATCGCCAATTCTTGTTCTCCTGCTCCTAGTGCTGCTGAATGGTGGTGATGCGTTCTCCCATCTCTACTTGCCACTGGGAGTGCTGGTGTAGTTGGTTTTGAATGTCATGCTGTGTCTCCTCGACGGTGGTCAACCTGGTGTTGAGGCGGGGGTGCTCTGCCTGCTGCTCATGATTGTCCACGGCAGCTGATGGTAGCCCATGTGCTGGTCATGGTAGCCATAGCCAGAGAAGGACATGCGCCTTCCCTGGTGGCCACTCGAGACTTCTTCGTAGGACAATTGTTGGTAGTAGTCAAAATTGACATGTTGCCATTGCCCGCTTGAGCCCTGTTACCAGGAGCTCTTAGTGTGCTAAGGAGCGGGCAGCCCCCAACCGGCATGCTTGGGCTGGTGCATACGGGAAGAACCCGGCCGATCCCAACCTGCATAGCTGGTGAAAGCCAGTCCCTCTGGAATTGGATCATCACCACGGTACCGGGGCTGCAGGTTGCAAGTGAGTCTTGCAGAAGCGCTTCTGCGAGGTACCGCATCTTTTCTCTGCAAGTCAAAAACAAAAGACTGCATCGCATACAGACCACGATTTTGGTCTGGTAACGGGATCTCATTTGTATAATCCATATACATCATGAGAAGTTTCCCGTCCTTACCCTTTTTCAACATGTGTGCATGGTTAAAGTATTCATAATCGATAATCCAGCGGGGAATGTCATCAATGTAAGCAACAAAAGCATTTTCTAAAAGACCCAAATTTTTAGCTATGCGGGTGACCAAAGAAGTACACCCAACATCTCCCTTAAGTTCAGAAATTTCTTTGTATTGTTTCATCATAAATTGGATAGGTGAAACTTTTCTTTTCTTAACCATGGCATAGAGTAGCTTAAGTTCATCATTCCTCACAGTGCGAAAATCATTTCTAGGAAATAAAGTAAATCCTAGCCATTTATGCATAAATCGCAAAGTAGGGTGATGAATTTCATTTGTACGGGGACGGTAGCAAGTAAGTTCTTTAGATATTTCCCTCCAAAATTTCGTCCTATCAAAGTCTTGTATAGCAGTGTATACATCAATCACACATTGTGCATGAAATCCTAGAAGCTCAATAAACTATTTCCATGGGATAGAAAAATCTTTTCCAAAAAGTCTAAATGAAACTTCAGAATCGGTAGGTTGCAACATGCATTGAAATTCAGCTGTTAAAAGCTTAGACCCCGGCTCATCAATTTCTCAAACATTCTCCCATCCTACAGCCTTAAAAGTAATTTCAAATTTAGTGTTCATACATGTTGCTTGTAGTAGGGCTGGATCATAGGCAAGAGAGAGAATGAACCTCCGGGTCTTCAGCTGCTTGTAGATGTTCTTCTCCGTTTTGCCCCGCAGCTTGAGCTGCTTCTCTTGAAAATGAATGTTTCTCTCAGGAGATGACCGAGACGACGCTCCGATAGCAGGAGATGGAGCATCAATCTCCATGTCAGCGCTCGCTCGGGAAGACGAGCTTCTCGTTGAGTGGAACAACGCTGCCCGCTTGATCTTGCCTACTAACTTGCTCATCTTCCTGGAAAATAAACACAAGATAACATAACCCGTGGAACGGATTAGGTAAATAAAAATGTTAGCGGTCAGCTGTCCAGGAGTCAGACATTCAAGGGTCAATCGTCCGAGGGTTAGTCGTACGAGATTACCTAATGAATTTCTAATCAAGATTCTGGCATGCCCTCCACCCTAATTCTTTTTTATTTTTTCTCTTGATTTGGACAGCACTACCACTCTTAAACTCTCTTAATCCTTGATCAAATTTTAGCAACACTTCCACTCTCTTTTTCTCAAGATTTTACTTAAAACTTTCTCACCCTTTCTATTACTCCAAAATTACTTCTACCAAGAGAATTTTCAACTACGAAATTGAGAACTAGAATTTTGAACTTGGGAGCTAGTTTTGAGTTGTGCTTGAGGCCGAGAGCAACCAGAATGAGTGGTATTTATAGATGGGCGAGCAGCAGGCCGGGCAGCCAAGTGGTGGGGCCAGCCAGCCCCACATCATGGCCAAATGGCCTCACCTCTCTACACATATTTTATTGCTTCATGAGTAAGTGAGAATGGATGGCCGTCGATGCGAATTCAGTGGAGACATGACCTGAGTGGAGATGGAGGTGGAAATGGAGGTGATGGGTGGTGGTTGAGTGGGTCCCATGTGCCTCCCAAATTTCTACCATATACACATGTATATGCGATGCAAAAAATATTTTATGAAACTATGAAATATAAGAAGATGAATGAATGGTATTTTTAAATTTTTATGGCTCCATGGTAAATATTTCTTACGGGTTTTTACGCTCCGTAAAAATTATTCACATGGGGCTTGAATTTTTATAATGCCGCGATGAGAATTTTTATTTTATTTTTCTAATGCAAGTGTCGAAAGTAAGTATGCAAAAGTAAAATAATTGATGTAATGTGAAAAGTAAAGATGGATAACTACCGATTTACCTCCCGACGAGGGTTCGGGATTTTGAGTCCGTCGAACCGGACCTCAACAGTTGTATTTATTCTTCGGATATATCCTTTGGTCCCGGAGATGGAGACCTTGCTGGTTGCAATTGCTTTTCACGCCACTCCAAATTAGAGCATTGTTCCAGTCTTGGCTTGAAAGCGAATCGTTCTTCCTTGCCATTGATATGAAATTTGATTTCTCCGGCTCCAACATCAATGTGTGCATTTGTAGTACACAGGAAGGGTCTCCTAAGGATGAGGGGTGTCTTCATGTCCTCCTGTATGTCAAGTACTCCAAAATCTATAGGAACAAAGAAGTTTCGTATTTTTACCGAAATATTCTCGGTGATTCCTGCAGGGTAGCGGACCGATTGGTCAGCTAGTTGCAGGTACATCAATGTTGGTGTGAGTGTTGAATAGTTGAGCTTGTCGAAAACCTTCTTGGGCATGACACTATCACTTGCTCCAAGATCGCATAGTGCATTTTTAAAGTTTTGGTTTTCGATCGAACAGTCGATA